>BSBN01001002.1:0-600000 GCA_027924645.1 Cunninghamia lanceolata
ATACCAGTCATCACAATATTTTCCTTTACCAAAATTTGAAGAGATAACCAACAAAGCATTTGTACTCTAGGAAACATATGCGGATAGTATTCCTCATTTTCCTTGCAATCATCCAAAACATCCTCTATGTCACCCTTTAGGTAACAAAACTCACTATAACCTTGGACAACCTTTGATATAGATTCACATCCTTCATTGTACACTTCATGAAGCTAAGAATGAGTTGTATTTGCAATATGCTTCATATTGTTTAGCTCATCAACTTCTTTCTTGGAGAGGATGGTTGGAGGAACTATAGTGTCATCATCCCTCTACGGGAACTAATAAATGCTTGATATAAGCTTGCAACTCTATAATTTGCTCTTTCAACTACTTTTTGGTCAACTCATCTTTGCCCATTCTTTGTGAAATAGTGTTTATAACACCCTAAAATTTTTCAATTTCTTGAGTTCTAGTTGTTGGGCCCAAATTGACCATAGATATCTAAAAATCATTATCTTGAAGCTCTCTACTATCCTTGTCAACCATTGGGGTTGCAATCTCTAGAATCCTTGACCCTGATGCATCCCTTGTGATGCAAGACTAAATCTTAGCTTTCTTTTTCTCTTTAGGCTTGTCAAGTCTATTAAGAAATCTTGCAATGTCCAAGGTAAGAACCTCTATTTCTGGTTGTTTTTCCTTCAACCTTATTTGTAACCACTGAGGGTTGAAGAATCACTAGTAGGATTTTATTTGTTTCTACTAATAGTGAGACAAAACAAGGACTTCCTGCTATCTTACATCCTTATTTACCTCATTCCCTTCCTTGGACTGATCCTCAAGATCAATATCCTTATTAATCTAAGATTCAAGTGGTTCTTGAGAAAACACTTACTCAATTAATGGTACTTCAACATGCACTTCAACCTAAATGTTGTCCTACTCAGTTTCTTCTGATAATATGCTCTTAGCAATCACCTTGGGATCTTCTTCAGTCATGGATTCCTCTTGCTAATCAGCTAAGGCATCATCACTAATATCAACATCTTATGCCCTTATCGCTTCAGTAGCAACATCTTGTGTGATCTGGGTGGGTTCAACATTCTCACCAGATATTCCCTGGGTTCCTAGTTCATAAACCTTTTCTATACCCTCTAGCAATGGGACTTCTAAACTCTCTAGAACATTTGAACTAATATTAACTTGAGGCCCACTAAAGTCTTATTCACCTCAAAAAGAATTTAATCAGCTTCCTTAGTAGACACACTTAAGTATGGTGAGAGAAGGAGGAAGATGGAATGATAATGGGAATGGAAGGGAAGGTGGATAAAACGGGTGTGGTGGTAGGAATAGGTGTGTACAATTGTTGTAGAGAGAAAGATGGTAATGAAGTAGCAAGAGATGAACTAGGAGAGATGGAGGTGAATGCAAGCATGGGTGAAGTGGATATAGAGATAGAAGAAACATGGGTAGTTGAAAAGATGGAGAATACACTGTTAAGGAAGGTGTAGTTGAAGTGGTGGAGAAAGATGAGGAGATGGGAAGTGTAGTGGAGAAATGGAAGAAGGAGGAGTAGATGTGGTAATAATGGAGGATGCATGAGAGGTTTGATCATTCTTATTTCTCCCAGGCCTTTTTGGTGCTTGGCTCTTAGCTTTCTTAGTTTCCTTCCTTTTGTAGACTTGCCTAATAGGAGGAGGTTTCTGACTCCCTCTCATCCTTTTCTTTTTTTCTTTTCCTTTTTCCTTTGTAGGAGATGCCATAGCCTCATCTTGAATTTCTTCACTATCTACATCTACTATTTTGGATTAGATATATCTTCTCCTTCTTCAGAGAGCCCTTCTCAAGTAGGATCTTCAAATGTTATTCTCTTCTTGGGCTGTAGTGGGGTATATGTCAAAGGTACACATTAGGCAACCAATCGATCAACCTATGCATCCATCCACCTCTTTCTATACCCGATGTTATCTCTCATTATCTCATTTAATAAGCTCACTTCTTCTTCGATCGAGTTTGGAGGAGGAATAGGTTGATCAAAGACTACCCTCCATTCAGCTACTTGAACTAATTCTCCATCATCCACCACTTGTTCTGGGACTACATAAATCTGAAACATCTTAATGAAATCAAGTGGGAGTCTGGAGCATTCTTTTTTCTGATCTCGTGTTCATCACTGCAATTAGCTTAGAAGTCTTCCATCTGCTCCTCATGAAAATATTTCTTGCTCACATACTTCTCCAATTTGTGAAAAGGATCAAAATTTGGTCTAGCCCTATGAAAAACAAGGTGGTACATTTGCAGTTCAACATCTAATTCTTTAGCAACACCAATAGTAGGACAAGAGAATAAACTTATTCCCACAAGTAGGGGAAATGGCATTGAAGCCATATGCAGCCCCTTTAATAATTTAGGAGATGTACAGATTTGTCTTATCAATTCTAATAGAACCATTTTATTAGTGGGATACTTTGCCAATCTACAGGGTACCCTTGTGAATCCTTTTATTCTCAAATATGTAAACTTATGGAATTAGATAAACTAATACCTATATTTCCCAACTAAATTTATGGCTTGGATTGATAACCTCATGCTCAAATCCCTCTGTAGAATCCTTGTGATGTACATAGTGAATGTATCATTCACTCTCTTGAAATGTGACAAGGAATGATCCTTTTTGCAACTGATGATAGCACTCATAGACCTTGTACTCACTATTAGCATTTCCAACAGTCCCAAGCCTAGTCAACCGAAGGTAAGGGAAGTTTCAAGCTAGCATGTAAACTATATAGGAACTCATGTAGAAGATTCTTGTCTCAGGTAAGGCCATGAATTATACATGAAGGTTGTCACTAATCAACTTAGCCCAATAGATTTTCCTAGTTCCATTTGTTGCCTCTTCAACAAAGGAGAACATCCATCCTTCAAAGGAGGAAACACTTGGAAGTCCCATCACCCTACTCAACAAGGTTACTAAGTCATCGATCTCCATTTTGAAGTCACTCTTGAACAAGTTTATAGGCATTTTAGACAAAGAAGACCTTGGCTTCTTCATCCAACTATCATTAATAACCTTTTTTGCATTTTTCTAAAGCTTGGTCATAAATGACGTGTACCTGATCTTTTGTTAAATCCAACACTTTTGGAAAGGAGGAATGTTAAATGTCTTTTGTATTGCTTCAAGGGTCAAATAAACTATAATTCTACCATATGGAGTTGTAATCTTTCTAAATTTTACATGAAAATGCTCTCTCCACTCCATTATTATCTCTAAACACTATGATGAGGTGGGCAAACTGACAACTTGTACAATACCATTGCTTACTATATTTCTTGCCAATTCAATAGGATTGGGCTCATACATTATGTTCTTGAAGTCTTCTAAGTCTACATGTCTCAAGTCAGTGTCTGATACTTTATCTCTAATGGAGGTGATCTTCGAGGAGTGTAGAACTCCTTTGAATTCATACTTCATGTTGGTAAGTCTAGTCATTTATTTTGTAGGGAAAATCATAATGAATATATCTAAGTTTGAGAAATTTCACTATAGGTTTAGTGTGCCAAGCTTATGCAAATACTAAAATTTTAAATAAGATCAAATCATGCATTATACTAAAAGTTGAAGATTTACATAGATCTAATGCATAACTAGATACTAAGATTTAAAATCAATGCCTTTGAAGTATCCAATTCTTCTAAAATACCCTTGTCCTATACTAAACTTGAAGCTTTGCGTGAATTTCACACACATAGGGATAGTTAAGCTTGGAATTAGTGCACCCACAATTTTATACCTTCAATACTCCATCTAAATCACAATTAGTGAAGCAATATAAGATATCACCATTTAAACTAGACTTTTGGAATTTATGCACATGATAGGGTACTGTTGTCCTATTTTGCTTCCCAGCCAAATAGCCCAAATCCATGAAATCTCTAAGTGTTTTCCCCTTTAAAATTGTAAGGAAAAACATCCTAAATTGACTAAGTCCAAAAAATCTTGAGTTTTCCTTGTGTTTTTAACCTTTTCAAAGTTTCAGAGTTAAGAGTTCTTCCCTTCGTTATGTCATCCTAATCAGATCCAAACTCCACTTGTTTCCCTTGCATAATCCTCTAAGTGTTAAAAATTCTTTGGGTGTTGGGGGTCGGACCTTTCTTCTTATTCTTCCTTCTCTGGGAAGGTGAAAGGTGGAAAGCCCGAGGTCCGAGCTCCAACTCTTTTCCTTTAAAAATTTGGCTAAGTGTTTCAAACTTCAGACTTTTCTTCTTCCATCTTCCTTTCATTGGAAGATGGAAGACAGAAGGCCCAAAGCTTGATCCCCGATGGGTGTTATTTTTTCTAAGGCATTTCGCCATTCTGTGAGGCCTTTTGGGTGGGCCCTCAACATGCTTGCAAAACTATAGAAAGGGGACACATGGCAAGGTTTGATAGTTAAAGCATCCAAGTGACCTAAATGGGTGTCACATGACCCACTTTGTCACTTTTTTTCCATTTCATGGAGCATTTCAGCAAAGCTTTTTCTATTGCCACAGAACAATGGGAAGTTGCTAGGTGGTAGAGACATCATCCAGATCAACTTTCAATGCAAAAATCCTTAAGCTCGATTCCCGCTGACCGTTTCAAATTTCTCTAATTGTTTTAGACCTCAAGGATCAAACTTTCCTTCTTCTTTCTTCTCATAAAAAGGTAGAAGACAGAAGGCTTGAGGCCTAAACTCCACCGAAACTTTCTAAAATAGCTAAGTCCTTAGATTTGTGGGGCTCAAACCTTATTTCTTCTTCTTTCTCTGGGAAGGCCAAACACTGAAGGCTTGAGGCCCAAACTTCAATAGATTTTGTGATCTTCAAACAAAAAGGAAAAGAAGTGGAATCAAGGGTCCACCATGGTTAATAATAATGAAATATTGTCGTTAAGGTAGAATACAAGCTAGATTGAAAGTCAAATGTCCAGCTCTAGCAATAATTTATGGTTGGGCATTTATTGTTACAAGTAGAGGAAGATGCAAGGTTTCAACACAGATATTTGTTCAGCTACTTCAGAGAAGATATTTTCTACATTTATGTGAAAGACAAACATATATTTTTAGACATTCCTTTTGTAAAATATCTTCTAACAAGCCCATAAGGTGAATTTATTATAGTAGGTGATGGGGCCTCACTGTAAAATGCTATAAAATGCATGAAATCAAATGTATTATTGTTGGCAGTTGATCTAAAAAATCACACCTCCTTTTAGCTATAAATGTGCCTCTTTAAGAATAAACAAGATATTTTACCTTTTCATGAATTCTTTTTCTCTCTGTAATACTTATGTTGAGTGTCCATTTGTGAATGCTTCTTTCCTTCTAGATCTCAATTAGTTTCTTTTACCTCTACAAATTGTTTGTGATTTGTGTATGCTGGTTTGTTATTTATTGTTAGTCTGTGCATACATGGTTGATCTATGAGCCTACATTCAAACTTTGTGAATCACCTTTCCTTTTAGTTTCTCCTTCTTCCCCTTTTCCACAAATGGTGATTAAATTAGGTTTAGTCTTAGCCTACTCTAAATTGTATATTCAAGGGAAGGAACTAGACTTCTCTGGAGGTTTGATTTCCTTGCAGGGTCACAGATCTAGAAATCATTCTAATGTTTCACTAGATTGTTGCAACACTAAATTGCTCCAACATAAGGTACAAATCTAAGTGACAATAGTTTTTGGCATGCTCAGTGGGACTTCTTTTTAATTTGAATTAAGAATTAGGTTGAGAATTTGGTGTTGTTCTTAGTATTCTACAGTTTGGAAGACATTTTCATGCACCTGGTGACTCTATAGGCTCTTGGTTTTTTATTAGTTCAACATTTTATACATGTGCAGACAAGAGCTTCTTCAAGAGGTAATTATCAATTTGTTGAATTGCCTATTTTTGCTTCAAGAAGAAGAACTCGGTTATCTAGGTCTTCTGAAATAAGGAATTACAGTGTTGTTCCATCTCACCCAAGAGCTCAGTCCAAACCTCCTCATGTTAGGTTTCAATACACAAGAAGGGGCTTGCACATACCCAGAATAAATTTGAATAGCCTAAATATGTCTCTGCCAAGAAACCTACCCTTCGTGACCTTTAATGGAGGCAACCCTTTAGACTTGGCTACACACAATGATATCCCCACATCAGCCCTAAAGATTATCTCATTCTTTTTGGGTAATGGCTCTACTACACCTGCTAAACACATCAAAGACATATCAAATGTATGTCCAGTTCACCATATTCACCATGAGCATGTGGTTGTTAGGCACATGGTTTCATCCTTCAAGGGGAGAGCTCTTCAATGGTTTAGGAGTTTAATCCCTGCTTCAATACATGATTGGGATGATCTAGGAGAAGCACTCTACAAGCAATTTGGAGATAGGGTAGACAATGTTTATCGACTTGAATAGCTGAAAACCATAAACAGAGCTCCCAACAAGATGATGGCGGACTACAATTTTAGATTTTAGAAGACGTGGGAAAGAATCCCTGCTCTCCTCAGGCTGTCTCCACAAGGTGTCTTCTTATATTTTTTAAGAGCTTTAAATTCTAATATAGTTGTTATGATGCAATCTATGGATATTGATACCTTACTAGATGCATATGAGATAGCCTTGAAGGTTGAAAATTACTTAATACAAGCTGGGAAAATTGCTCCCAGACCTCCTGTCTCTATTTTCTCAGAACTACCTTCACAGTTTCAACAACTTGCTATTGCTCTCATCCCAGAGCCTAGAGCCTCTACTTCTGCTCTTTCACAAGAAGAGAATGATCTTAAAACCTTAGTGACCAATCTAACCAACAAAGTCAATAGCATAGCTATTCAAACTGCCCCCAAATCCCATCAAAATTATAACTAGGGGTAGCCTTCAAATCAAAATTAGATTAAGGATTATAATTCCAATAGAAATCAAAACTGGAACCAAGGTTACCAACCAAATAGGTACCCAAATAATAACCCTACTCATCTTTTGCAAATAGTCAGGCCTATCCAACAAATATCAATTGTTAATCTAGTTAGTGCCTTGGTTCCTACCCAAAACAATCTAGCCCAAGAGGCAGATTGGTCTTATCCTTGCAACCAGCCCCATAATCAAACCACTTGTGTATTTGGAGCACAAGAAAGAGCCCTAATGCTGCAAAAATTTCACACTCAGCAAGTATCATTGGTGGAAGTAGTCAATGGCAACCCTAAGGTATCAAATGAGCCTGCTTCTGATACTAATTTAATGCTTTGGACTCCTAAGGACTTATGTGTTATTAATCAACCTATGGATAGTGTGATCATGCTCATTAGTAGTATTGTAGACAACACTAGGTCCAAGAAGAGGGAGTTAGAGGATAACCCCATGCCTACTATATTACAAAAGGAACCTGGATCAAAGGAAAAAGGGCCCAATGTTATGAATTCAACTCAAACCAGTAGGCCTATTACTACAAAAGAGATTCCATCATCTTCAAAAGTGCTTGAACAGGCCTCAAAATAGTCGAAGAGGGGGACATGGATACATTCCATGCATAAAGTAGTAGTATTTCCCCTAAATATTGTAGAAGGAATGAAAAAGACAAGCTTGAATATATCCATGTGGGATACATTATTAATTCCCTCTCAAAGGAATTTATTGCAAGAGACCTTAGAGAAATTCCCATCAGATGAATCAACAAAGTATAAAGAAAAGAGCCTAGTTAATCTTGTGCAACCAAGTGAAGAACAAGGGGTCCAACAAAGAAGCCATCCCCATTTTACTTGTCCCTAATCATTGGTAAATTCTTGGTGCACAATTGCATGATAGATTTAGAGTCTAGTGTTTCAATCATGCCCAAGAAGATATCAAATGCATTAGGCATCAAATATACCCCTATTTCATTAGGTGTGTTGTAGCTGGATGGTACATCTATCAACACTATTGGGGTGATCAATGGATTGGATTTGACCTTACACACATGTCCAAACTTGAGTATTAGTCATGATATTTTGAAGTCATTGATCTTCCTCCTTTCTTTTCTATCTATTTGTCAAGAGACTTCATAGCTAAGGTAGGTGGCTACCTTTCTTTTGACTGGTCTCACATGTTGTTGAGGACGAGATATGGCACAAGGTTCACCATTAAGGCTGAACCAATCTCAAATTATCATGTAGAAAATTATGATAATAGCCTGATGAACCCTCATTACATGATTCAAGGTGAGGAATAGCATGATTCAGGGTCTCTTGAGACAATATCTTCACCCCTTCCAACCCCATATCTATTTCTTGATGAGTGGCCAAGAGACCACTTTGATTTTGATCCCTATGACACCACTAAAACAACTAGACTAGGCACCTACATGATCATGAAGGGAATTCCTCTATCCCCTCTATAATTAAACCGAGTGATGATTCTAATCACTAGTAGAAGTATGGCAAATAAATGACTAAGTGACTAAAACTTTTAGTCACGTGACTAAATTTTTTTGCAACACAGCTATAAATGACTAATTTGGTCATCAATTGAAACGACTAAATAAATGACCAAATAAATGACTAAATAAATGACTAATTTGGTCATCAGACAAAAAAACACAACTAAATAATTGGTCAGACAAATAAAAATGACTAAATAGATTACTATTACTCCTCTATTCTATTTTCTTTCCAATTTGATCATAATCCATGAATTCAAAGACAATACAAGGCAAGGCAATAAATGTCTGCTTAGACCAAAGGCATGAAGGGAGAGAAATGATTGAACAAAGGGTTAAGAAGAAAAAAGACAAACCATACAATAGGAAAGATACAAAAAAATTTAAAAAGAGGACAAGAAACTAGACAAACTGGATAGATACAAATAAAATAAAGACAAAATTATTAATTATAAAACTTTTAAATAAACTATAATATTAATAAATTATTTAATTTTGTAAGTCTAGTATGCACAAGTATAATTTAAGTTAAATTAATCTAAATTATATAATTTAATAACTTAAGTTGTATAATTTATAACTTATATAACAAATTAATTTCATATAATTTAATAATATTTCATAGTATTTAAATATTATAATAATGAATAATTATATTGTAATATAATTTCATAATTTTAATTATAAAATTATAATATAAGTTTTTGCCTTGTTGTGCATGATTTTAGTTCACTTTAGTTTTGGAGGGAATTAATGGAGGGAATGTGCGTTTATGTATTTTGACCAAAAAGGTGAAAATTTTTGGTGGCTGATGGATCGAAAGAAGGTAGGTGTGGCGGCATGGGACAAGTCTGAGTAGAAGAAGAAGAGTATGATCATCATGCAGAGCTTCTAGCCATCTGGCAAGTAATTTATTTTCATTCATATTAATCTTGTGGAAGGGTAATCAATCTTCTGATTATGCTAATAATAGATATGAACTGCATTGTTACTTTTTTTAAAGGAGATTGGAGAAGACTAGGCCAAAAAGCTTGAGGAGCTTCAAGAGATTATATCTGCTACACTGGATCAAGTTTATGAGAAGGTAAGCTAGATGTGCTTTTACAGTCCCATCGATCTATTTGGTCATTTTGTGGAGAGATCAATGAAATTTGATGTAATTTGGTATTGTGAACAGGCAATGGAAGAATGTGTTCGTAAGAGAATGACTTTAGAAGTGAGCACTACAGAGAGTGAAAAGAGGCTGAAAGAACACTTAGGTAGTAACGTTTCTCAGGTAAACCAATAGGATAGATTGGATTGTTCCAGATAGGATTTTAGCTCTTGATACAGGAGTCTGTAGTTCAATTCAAATTTCTTGTAGCTTTTTTCTTTTTGGGCCTTCTATATTTTTTATGTACCTTAGAATATTAGTAAACTGATATGCAGAGTAAATCAGATGAAAGTAGTGCATCATCAAAAACCCTAGTTTGGTATTTTCATGTGAATTTGCATTTACATGCAAACTAGGCCAAAGTTCGATTCCTTGTGGGAGTGATAATAATTACCTCATCAAACCCTGGTTTGATTTTCTGGTGGATTTGCATTTATAAGTAGTTTTCCCAAGTTCCTTTTAACTAGGCTTGTTCTAGGCCTTGAGAGGCTAGAATAAAGTCAAATGCCAGTAGAGATCCTTCTGCATATCTACCTACTGAAAGAGGGGTCATTCTTAGCCCAAAAAGTGTCCTATATAAATTAGCATGAATAGGTTTTGAATACTTTGAAGTGCATCTTGTAAACTTGTTTTGCACACAAGAAATCCACTAACTCTAGGAAATTCCCTGCCTATTATATCATTCAATATCCCCACGAGACTTGCCATTTTAGACCAGGCTAAGCAAAAACATATCATAGTTACAGAGCTTGGACAATTAAAGAGTCAGTGGTTATGGCTGGGTTGGAGGTTTGCTTGTGATATCTGAGCTCTAGAAAAGGATAATCAATTTGTTAGTTTTGATATTATGCATGTCTTGGAACCAAAAACACTTGAGTCGTTAAATCTTTTCAAAATGCAACATATGCCCTTTGTAGTTGCCCTGAATAAGGTAAGTTTGTATGGGAGTTTCAATGTGTATGCAATAAATATCTACCATTAATTTTCAAGAAAAATTTCCTACCTTGAAAATCACTGACACAAAAGGCTTTCACTGTGTGCTTGACTTATTAAGGTGGATAGGCTCTATGGTTGGAAGGCTCATCCAAATGCTCCTATAAGAATGGCCTTTAAGCAACAGTCAAAAGATGTTCAAAATGAGTTTGAACACCAGCTCACTCAGGTTTGGCTTTGTACAAGCTTCATTTTTCTAATGGGATCTAGAACATACTATCATAGAATGAAAAAGTCTATCTCTCAAAGTAGGGTTTGAAGATTGGAAATATTTTATCAGGCTTTCACATTGTTCTTCAGTCTAGACAATTTTTCACAATGAATGCTGGTTATTACAGAGCTCAAAGAACAAGCACTAAATTCTAAGTTGTATTTTAGAAATAAAGAAGTGAAGAAATATGTTAGTATTGTTCCAACTAGCACAATTAGGTATGACTTGAGCTTTTCCAATTTATCAAAATTTACCCAACTTAGCAGTGAAGAAAAGTTTAATGTCAAGTTTAATGGTTATTTTTCAAGTGTGTGTGCACACTACTACATAGGCTTCAAGGACTGGGCAGGATGATCATGATCCAGACATTAGGGAGCTAGGATTTCTATCACATAAGCATTCTAGATTCTTATAATCTATTTTTTTCTGTGTTCAAGTCCATATTTAGTTGAGGTTATAATATACTAGATAGAATTGTTTTCTAGATTTTTGGTTGTTCAGTTGTATTTAACATTTATTGATTATGGGTTTCAGTGGAGAAGGTGTGCCAGATCTCCTTATGTTACTTGTAAAGTTAACACAAAAAATGATGGAGGAAAAGCTTATGTACATCAGCGAAGTTTAGGTAAGGTTTATTCTAATTATAACCTCTAGAGACTTTGCTTAGATGAATGCATTAGTTTATTCATTGTCAATAGTACCGTTGGAAGTATAGCTGATGTATTGCTAGCATTTGATTGTTTGTGGCCTTAGATGTTTACAGTAGTTTCTCTACATGACTTTATGTTAGATGGATGTGGGTTTATTTCTTCCTTGTATATTTTCACATGTAAATGTTTATGTAATGTCACTTTAGCCAAGAAATCTTCTTGGCCATTCAACAGGTGTAGATTGAGTTGAGTTGTAGATCTCATGTTCTAGCTTCCTCCAAGATTCTATTCAGTGTCCTTTTAGGGGTTTAGCTTTGATTCATGCCAATAATCACCATAGATCCTTGAGTAGCAGGGTTTGCACACTTTGCAATATCTTTAGGCTTAGCATCAGCACTGGGACATCCTTATCATTATTGTTTCTTTCTAGAATATATAGAGGAAAGGCCCCTAGCAAAATCTTCTTGGTCATAATTTGTGATTATGAGGTAGGACCTTACCTTCTCACAGTGATTACCTTTCGTCTATTCTTATTATCTTGAAAATTCTATTTAGGTTTTATTTAAGAATTAGGACCTGGGAGAATCTGAAGGTGTCCCTTAATGATTGTGCCATATGCCCTATCCCCCAGCAAGATTTTCTTGGTCATAATAGGAAGGACTTCACCTTCTCACAGTGATTACCTTTCGTCTATTCTTATTCTCTTGAAAACTATATTTAGGTTTTATTTATGAATTAGGACCTGAGAGATTCTAAAGGTATTCCTTAATGTTTGTGCCCTATGCCCTATCTATAAACATTTTCCTGTCTTGAGTAACTGCTTTTGATCACTTGAGTACAACAAAAAATTACATTTCCAAGTTTAATATTTTGCAATTTGCTTACCATTATCCAATAATTATCATAGTCTCTAGGATAATGTGACCACATGATATCCCATCATCTCTTGCATTTTCAAATTCATATTTATTGTGCTTGGGTTTAAAAAATGTTTATCTTTGGGGCCTTATCCTGTGGTGACTTCCTTATGATATTATTGGGGTTTTTATACATATTTGTATGACGTTTTATTTTGTCTTTTGGCACCTCTCATCTTTGGTTTCTTTTCAACTACAGATTTTATATAGTATTTAATTGTTATTTTTTTATATTGTTTTATTATGTCCATATAGCAAACATTATGTAATGTTTTGATGTGTTTCCTACATGATTGTATCTAATTTTATTAGTGCTAAAATTTTCATGGAAGCACAAGGGATTTTTTCAGTTTTTATTTTGTAAGATATAACTAAATGCTAAGGAAGAAATGATTTGGTGATGTGGCATCTTACTAATAAATGCCATATATCAAGATTTCAAGAAAATTTTCTTCTTATTAATAGGATACAATTGCTAAAATAGAGTACTTGTCAAGAGGAATGGAAGAGCCTTAAGAGTTTTGGAATGAGAATAAAGAACAAGAGATCCCTATAAGATGAACAAAAATGAAGATGTAGAGTAGGATGAAGGCATTGTTAGGTCTAATAATGACTACTTGAACCATTTGAAAGACTACTAAATGTTAAAGTCTTGTCATTTGTTTGTCTTTCACAATCATTCTAGGCAAACCTACAAAAATATCATAAGAGGACAGTGACAAAGATCACAGAGATAGAGGTTTTAGACGATGCAAAAAGGGACAGTGGATAGTGTTATAAGGTCTATGTCTTAGTTTTGGAGTCCATCCTTGCTATAAAGACCTTGCAGTATGAGAGACAGTAAGGGACACTGTGACAATGCAACAAAGAAGACAATGACATCTAGATTAGAGAAAACTATCAAGAGCATGAAGGAAATAATAAATAAGCCTGCATAGGTGTCACATAGATGCTATAGAAGACAATGTAATTTTTTGTTTTTTTTTATGTTGGCTCATACATTTTCATACATGCTTTGCCTGATGTTCACCACTTTTTACTCTCAGATCTATGAGCCTTCATTATTTGAATCTGTGATGGACTATGTTGTGAACGTGCTAAGAGGTATATGCTTTTGCATATGATGTTTAGTTATGAGAAATTATGCTTCTTGCAGAATGTAAGTGCACTTCACAAAGGTTTTACATCTAAAGTGATAATATTTTATTTCAGGGGAAGTACCATCAAAAGTAGATGGAAAAAGCAATGCTCAAAGAGCCAACACTCCTAGGTCCAAGCACTCTACAACTAAGTAGCGCAGACTAAGCAAGATCAATGATAGGTGAGTTATACATTTGGTGTTCTTCAGTCTTGCATCTCAAATGAATTTACATCTATTCTCTCTACAGTCATGCATCTCAAATGAATTTGCTTCTATTCTTTGTGTAGTCCTACATCTCAAATGAATTTACTCATATATTTTTTGCACATTCATTTCAAGAAGGTCTTCCCTTTCATGCACAACATTATCATAAAAAAATTTGTAGTCTAATTCAACATGTATTCTACTTCAATATAATATGGGAACTTACCAAGCCGTCATCCTGGCCCTTTGCAATTATAGCTGTTGGATACTACAGATTCCATTTTCTAGTGTTCTCCAATTGATTTAATATTCTAGCCTTTATGATTTATTGTGGCATTCAACCTTAAATCACATGAGTCAAACTACATGCCTAATGCACCTAATCTATTTTCTAGTAATTGGAGAATATATTTGTGTTCCATCTCTAGCTTGATTATCCTTTTTTGGCTTTAGGTCAATCTTACGACAAGTGATGCCTGACTTTTACAACTCCTATGGATGTTCAATTATGGCCTCATTTATGGGATACAGTTTGCTTTTCTATTCAAAGGATAATGTTCTTGAATTATGGTTACTTTAGCTTTCATTAACAATACATAGTACAACAGAATGGAAGTTCACTAAATATTTAGAGAAAAATTGGGACAAAAAAGCCAATTTGTGAAGTGACTTAGGAAATGTATTAATCACTTCAGAGTCATCCAAAGACTCTTTTTGATGCCCTTGACCTGAAAATATTTTGTTCTACATTTCTATTCATTTGCAACATTTGTGGGAAAGTTTTTTCTTCTACTTAAACTTTAGTTTTTAAATCAAAATCAAGGCTATAAAAGTTAATTTAAATAGTCTTTTAGGTCACAAACATCATATTTTGTCAGTTTTGATGGTTTTGAATTGTTATTTCAGTGTGCCATCTTGGAAGTGAAGGTTATAGAAGGATTGGGAACTACAATTGATGTTATATTGATAAATGGTGTGCTACATGAAGGCGATCATATTGTGGTATGTGGAATGCAGGTGAGCAAGTTTGATAAATACTTGCCTTGTTAAGAGTTGGAGTTAGCATATACATTTGGTGCTTGGTTGGTTATCTAACCTTTGTTCTAAATACATTATTATTTATGATTTGTTTGACCAGTTTAAAGCATATATGGACAATCTTAAGGAAGAAAGGAAAAAGGAGGCTGTAGAAGATGTTGTTTTCCCCTGTGTACTGAGCATTTTGCCAAATTGTATTTTTAACAAGAAGGATCCTATAATTGTTGGTGTTGATATTCTTGAAGGCATGGCAAGGGTTAGTATCTAAACCTAGTCTTTTCGGTGTTATGACTTATGCATGTAAAAGATTGTTGTATCATTTTTGGATTGTATAAAGCCATATGTGGTGATTGCATCTATAGATTGGCATGCCATTATGTGTTCCCACAAAATATTTCATAGATATTGGCAAAATAGTGTCAATTGAGATCAATCATAAAGATGTCGAAATGGGTAAGAAGGGAGAAAAAAAGACCATGAAGGTATTTTGAGAAGCTGTCTTTGTTGTTAATAGTTTTAGATGATTTTGGATGCTATTTTTCAAAATGTTTTTGTATTCTAGCACTGAAGGTTGATTTGCAAGGAGCCTGGGATTCGGAAGAGAATTGCAATTTACAATTTGAAATGCAAAATCCATTCCAAGAGAGCTCTCTCTAATTGTTGGACATTCTTATCTTCTATGCAATCATCAAATAGTAAATGTTTTGTCTTTCTTCTCTCAACTGATGTCACCTTGTATTTTTGTTTTCTATGATTTCTACTATTACTCATCTCAATCTCACATGATTATGTTGAAGGAGGAACTGCACATTCTTCTTACCACACACAACCCTCTTGAAGACGATTCTACATATCTTCACTTATTGTAGACCTGCATTCTCAAGAATAACCTTTCACAAGGGAAAATAGTGAACTCTTTCATCGGTTATAGGGAATTTGCAATTGCTACATGCACAATTTTTCATAATAATCTCATTTACATGGATGTAAAGTGCGAAAGTTGGGAGGATGCTCAAAAAGTCTTTCATCACATTTGCTAGGGTACTCCCATCCTGTGCCAAAATGGAAGCTTTGGAACAGGGAATGGGCATCCATCGAAGCATAATGGAAGGGGGATTTTTTTTCAGATATTATAGTTCAAAATGCTTGGGTAGACATGTATGCAAAATGTGGTAGCGTACACAAGGCACATGAATTATTTGACAAAATGCCTCAAAGAGATGTCATATCATGGAATGCAATGATTGTAGGATATGCACAAAATGGATTTGTTGACAAAGCTTTAGAAACATTCAAACAAATGCAATTGGCAGGTGTAAATCCAAATTACACAACCTTTGCTAGCATCCTCCCTGCGTGTGCCAAAATGGGAGCTTTGGAACTGGGTATGGACATCCATCAAAGGATAAAGGATAGAGGAATTTTGATAGATGTTGTAGTTGTAACTGCTCTAGTAGACATGTATGCAAAATGTGGAAGCATAGATAGGGCATGTGAACTATTTGACATAATGCCTCAAAGAAATGTGGTCTCATGGAATGCCATGATTGCAGGATATGCACAAAATGAATTTGTTGAAAATGATTTAGAAACTTTCAAGAAAATGTAATTGGCAGGTGTAAAGCCAAATTCCACAACCTTTTCCAACATCCTCCCTGCTTGTGCCAAAATGGGAGATTTGGAACAGGGTGTTGACATCCATCAAAGCATAAAAGATAGAGGAATTCTGTCAAATGTTGTAGTTGTAACTACCATGGTAGACATGTATGCAAAATGTGGAAGCATAGACAAGGCACATGAAGTGTTTGACAAAATGTCTCAAAGAGATGTGGTCTCATGGACTGCAATGATTGTAGGATATACACAAAATGGATTTATTGAAAAGGCTTTAGAAACTTTCAAGAAAATGTAATTGGTAGGTGTTAAGATAAATTCCACAACCTTTGCCAACATCCTCCCTACCTATGCCAAAATGGGAACTTTTGAACAGGGTATAGACATCCATCAAAGCATAATAGAAGGGGGCATTTTATTAGATATTATAGTTGGAAATGCTCTGATAGACATGTATGCAAAATGTGGAAGCATAGACAAGGCATGTGAACTGTTTGACAGAATGCCTAAAAGAGATTTCATCTCATGGAATGCAATGATTGTAGGATACGCACAAAATGGATTTGTTGAAAAGGCTTTAGAAACTTTCAAGCAAATGCAATTGGCAGAAGTATTTAGCAAGATTCCACAACCTTTACCAACATTCTTCCTACCTATGCCAAAATGCACGTGTGCTTTTGAACAAGGTATGGACATCCATCAAAGCATAAAGGATAGAGAAATTCTATCAGATGTTGTAGTTGTAACTGCCTTGGTAGACATGTATGCAAAATGTGGAAGCATAGACAAAGCATGTGAACTATTTAACAGAATGCCTCAAATAAATGTAGTCTCATGGAATGCCATGATTGCAGGATATGCACAAAATGGATTTTGCAAGGATACTCTTAAAATCTTTGAATTAATGAAGCACTCTGGAACATATCCTAACATTGTAAGCTTTGCTTGTGTTCTATGTGCATGCAGCCATGCAGGTTTAGTGGATGAGGGTTGTACATACTTCAATCACATGAGTAACCCTTATTGCATTACACCTACAGTTGATCATTATGTGTGCATGGTTGACCTTCTTTCCCATGCTGGCTATCTTGAGGACACCCTAAACTTTGTCATTAAGATGCCAGTTAAACCTATGTTGGTTGTGTGGATGTGTTTTCTTGGTCCCTATAGATTACATATGAATATAATCTTAGGGGAATTTACAGTGATGTTGCTTTTTGATTTGGATCCTAAAAATGCTGCAACTTATGTTCTTCTCTCAAATATCTATGCAGAAGTGGGCAACTAGGGCGAGGTTCAAATGATAAGGAGATTGATGAAAGATAGAGGAATTAAAAAGATCCTAAGGTGTAGTTGGATTGAAGGCCACAAAATGGTAATGCCTTTTGTGTAGGAGACAAATCACATCCAAAGATACAGGAGATCTATCCAAAATTGGAGAAATTAACTTGGGAGATGAAGGTAGTACGGTATTTTCTAGATTCAAGACATTTACATAATGATGTGGAAGAGGGGGAAAGGAATTATTTCTCTAGCACCATGGTGAAAAGTTGGCAATTGCATTTGGTTTGTTAAACATGCCTCCTATAACAACTATTAGAGTTGTTAAGAACCCTCAAATACATGCCGATTGTCACACTGCAACGAAATTTATCTCCAAGATTATTGCAAGAGAAATTGTTGTGATGGTTGTGAACCATTCTCATCATTTTAAATAGGGACAATGTTCTTTTAACGAAACTTATCTCCAAGACTGTTGCACGAGAAATTGTTGTGAGAGTTGTGAACCATTTCCATCATTAATGAATGTGCTTTGAAGTTCAACGGAGGGAAGGAAATGACATCGGCAGGAGATTTGCATATCGATGGGAGTCCATTTGGTGTCCACTCGATATCCCGATATCCTCCATCGATGGGACCTTGTCATATTAGCCTGACTCCGAATGTGGTCTCTTTGACATAGTGATAAGAGTGTTAAACCCTTGTCAATGGGACTTGGTGATATCATTGTGACTGGGTTGGAAGTCTCTTCGACTTACCGATACCAGTTATCTCTTGACTGCTAGCTCGTTTGAACCCTTGGCAGTGAAGTTGTGGTGGGTCCATCTTATCGGCGGGATCGTGCAACTTCGGAGTGACTAAATTTGGGGTCTCTTCGATTCCTTGATATCTTCAGTTTGGCGTGACTTAACCTTATTGGTGGAAGCTAAAACATTGTCCCTTCAACATGGTGATCTTTGACCAGTCTTCTTGCTGGTTCGCTTCTTGGTGGGACCTGATTGGATTACAAAGAATGCATTGATTGGCCACAATAAAGAACATCTATTTTTGGCTTGGGTAATGGATTTACTGCTAAATGTGGAGACCATATATAGAACTGTATCTGAAAACATTGATGTGCATGCCACCCTATATCTTTGAGGAACTATTATGGAGTTAATGGTTTAGGGATGTGAGAGTGGGGGATACTGGGGAATAAAGAGAGAAACCAGTAAGTTATGCCTCCTCCACCATGTGGTTTCCAACAACTTTGCAAAGTAGTTAAGTGATTTTTACTCCATGCAACCTCTAGACGAGAAGGGTAGGATCCATGATTGAATGCATAAACTGAATCCCCATCATTTAACATAGATATGACATCTCCATCTTCATCAGATTATCTTATTTCAAGCTCTTGGGCATTCCCATTCTACACATTTCCTATTGACATTTATAGATTTTGGTATAAGCAGGGCAATATTTTCTGAAAATAAATAATTTGTCCTTTTAATTCCAAAGCCTAATGCATCCAATTTTACAGTTTCTGTATCAGTGAATACGAGATTAGAATTTTTACATCATGCTAAATTCACTAACCATGGTTTTATCTAGAATTCTTTTGTATCTAAGCCTATTATCTATAAAGTATAGTGCATTGTTGTTGCTATATATATTCTTTGCGCTCTTGTTGTTTTTCAAAATGGTCCACTCAAAACATTTCTTCATTTTGCAAATGATTATTTAGAGGTTGTTAAATATCAATGAACTAAAAATATGGACAAGATTAGTCATGGTTGTTACTAATTTAGGGACCGTTAGTGGATTATGTGTATGCTACAGACTTATCCAAATCCCTTGCATGACAACCATGCTTATGTTGATGTTACATAAGTTTGAATACAAAATTTGTTTACTTTATAAGTTTTTTGTTCTTATCTTAGTGGACTTTCTTTGCAATCCATTTTATTTTAATATACATCTATGAAAATTTTGTTTTGAAAGAATCCACAGTGCACGGCAATAAGAACTAGGTTTTTTTGGAGTCTAGTCTTATTTTAATGTAAGATATTGAATTTTCCATTTGCATGTAGTCCTTTGTTCACCTCGATGATGTAGTCACAAAAGATGTTAAGTCTTTTATCTGAGACTACAATCCATGTGTTTGTTCTTTGTTCATTTAATTTTTCAATACATTTTATTTGTGCATCTTATTTGGTTTCAGTCTAGTTTAATATCTGAATTTGTGACTTTTCTTGAGTTCCATATTGTTGTCAAACTAAATAGTCCAAGAGGATCTCATTTTCGTCGTGCAGGACCAAGGAAAAATGTATTTCTCTTTAATGAAAATAGATTTCAAAGTAAAATTTCAAGTTTGCCCAACTTGAATATGTGATGCTGATTTTTCTTAACAAGTCTATTTTAAACCAAATGAAGTGTATGCCTGTATAGTAACATGGGGAGGTCCCCAGAGCTTAACACTTCCATCCGTTTATGGAGTTCAAGATGTCCTTGGGATTGAGGTAAGTTGATATCTCATTCTTTATTGTCATTAAATTTGGTAGATAAATTAAGTAGCCCTATTGAAGCACTTTTAAATCTTGTATAAGGCAATGCTTCCAGTCTTTTATATGCTTCTTCTCTTGTTTGGTGGCATTCACAATGGTTCTAAATCATACCTCAGAGAACCCTTTGCAAAGTGTCCATAGGGCTATTTTCTTGATTCGAGGGTTCTTTTTAGATTACTAAGGAGCCTTTTGATTTAAACAATTTCTTTTTATGATCTAGGAATGTATATCCTTGTCTTGATTCTTTTCTAATGTCAAGCATCACACTTTTTGTGATTCCTCTAATCATCTTTCTTCTAAATGTTGCAAATGAAAATATTACTCAGCAGGGGCAATTCAAAATATTTAGATTTTAAAGTTTTCCTAGTTTGAATAGCATTTTGTTTGAGAACTTAGTCGAATATGTGACCATATTATTGTAATTTTTCTATAATCAAAACTTTTGTGTGCACATTTTTGTGAATAAACAACCTTTTGGGTTCTTCTTGTGCAGGGAGGTTATAAAGATTTTTACTCTCACAATACCATCTCCTAAACCCAAATTTTGGTAATGATATTCACAAATTTGGAGGTATTGTTCTTGGTACTTCATGGGGTGGTCATGAAACTTCAAAAATAGTTGACAACATTCAAGACCATGTCATTTTCCAGGTGCTTGATTCTTGAATGACCTTGTCTATTCATCCTTTTGCCACACAATGATTCTATGTTACTATCAAATGTGTTTAAAGTTCAGCTGCTTTTGTATGATAGGTCAATATTATTGGAGGAGATGGAACACAAAGAGGAGCAAATGTTATTTATGAGGTATTTACTATATGCATCTTATTGAGATACCATAATGGGAATTCTACAGATACAATGATGACTAATAACATTGTGGTAAAATTCAAACTGTGAAACAAATAAGCTAGGATCCAATTATATTTTTTTTTATAGCTATGAGAATTTAATGGCATGGTATTATACCTCTCAAAATAAGAGGTCTCTTACAGAGGGTCCAAAAGTGATTTCAAGAAGCCTTAGGGCCTTTTATGTTCAAGAATTATGACTTCTTCCTCAATGCATCTGGAAAGCATCTAATCTTTTTCATATATAGTGTTGCTTAAGTATCTATTCATGAGATTTGGTGGTTTCATGAATGTGAAATGGTTCAATGTGCCATGAGTTTGTTGTTATTTTAAAATGATTTTTAAATTCTTCTTTTGATATTGAAGGTTATTTCCATTTGCCACCTATTGAAACATTTTTATATCTGCTCCGTTATCTTACCAATTCATCTGTAGTATTTTTTGTGTGATGTATGTTTGTTGCTGTGAATGTTGAAATTTTGTGCAGGAAATCCAAAGGCATGGCTTGAAAGTGGTTGTTTCTAGAATTCCTAAGACCATTGATAATAATATTGTGGTATGGTGAACCTTAACTAACAAAATTTGATATATAATATCACAAATATGAATTTCAAGACTCCAAGATGGATACCATTTCATTTATTTGGATTATGAACTTTCAAATTATCTTAGATCAGTTCATATTAGCTTGATGTGTTTATTTAACAATCTCATAAAGTCATGAATGTGGATATTGTTCTTCATATGTCAACTGGTTTTCATTGGACCTAATTGTTGGGTTCTAGATAAGTCATTTGGATTTGACACTGCTGTGGAGGAAGCACATAGGACAATCAATGCAGCTCA
Source organism: Cunninghamia lanceolata (assembly GCA_027924645.1). Lineage (NCBI taxonomy): Eukaryota > Viridiplantae > Streptophyta > Pinopsida > Cupressales > Cupressaceae > Cunninghamia > Cunninghamia lanceolata. The sequence goes on from BSBN01001002.1 coordinate 21,831, forward strand.
TGTAGAAGCAGAGAGTGTTTAAAATGGTGTGGGTCTTGTGAAGCTTATGGGCCACTATAGTGGTAAGTTATGCATCCACTTGTCTTGGCCAAATTTTTGTAGGTCTCAATTCACAATGAAATAACTGAAATTAACAAGGACAATGTTTAAGTGCAAATATTTATTTGGTATTAATTTTTGAAAACAAATCCACTATGAAATAGTCTTCATATAAAATGGGAAGAATTATGGATTACTTTAGGGAACACATAATTTCTTAGAGTTCAGAAATATATATCATATCTAATGAAATCATTGTATTTATACTTTTCAAAATTTAAGACCTAAGAAAATGAGTTGATTTTTATTTTGGTGCAGGATACATTGCTATGTATGCCACACTTGCTAGCCATGATGTGGTAAGGATTCATTCTTATCTAGGTATATAGAGAAAATGATTTTGTAAATTAGCACGCCTAGTTCCTAGTAATAATCATCTGTAGGAGCAATAATCATCTGTAGGAAAGCCCAGCAATCTTACTGCCATGTTAATTTTTGAATGGAAACTTGTGGTCTAGAATTTGTCTGATATTGCTTACAGGAAAGAAGAATCTATATAAAATCACATTTCTGACTTCTCTTTATAATCAATTATTCTAGTTTTTCTTGCATGCATTTTGTCAAATTTTATTTTTGTGAGCCAATTCTATTGTAAGTTGAAGTCTTTTATTTTTTGATCATGCTGCCTAACTTAGGGCATATGACATCATAATTTTCCTAAATCAGACTTTAAATATTTGTAATGGTTAAGTAGAGAATTGACAATTAAAATTTGTGAGGGGTTGTTGTTTGAAATAAGCTAAACCAATGCAGTTTAAGGTGCTGCATGTGATAAAGACAACAGGCATTATGAGGGGCTTTTTAATTCTATTTGGAAGGACGATGGATGATTAAAGAGACAAGAGTAAAATCTCAACTATAGTATTGGGCTACATAATTGATCAAAACCTTCTGTGGATTGATTCAACAAGGCACATTTAGAAACAAAATACCTACGGTGAAATACAACTTTGTAAAGTCTGCTTGAACCTGCTATATCACATTGATCAATGGGTGTTATTTGTGATCTACTATGCTAGAATACAATAATCTACACCTCAAATTTAGATTACTCAAACCATGTCACATTTATCATATTGTTAAAATAATATAATATATTCCATAGCTTAAGATTTTTTTTGTTTCAGGGATCTTAACAACATCATAAGGAGTTGAAGGATGCACAGGGAATCAAGATAACCTCTTAGGTATCAAATTTTAGGCTAATAATTTTATTTATATGAGCATAAATTTATCAAATATATGTGGACAATGAAATTTAGTTGTAATTTCATGATTTCAAGGTCTTGAGCATGCCATAGCAAGAACTCAATTATATGTTGTCAGACCTGATGATGATTTAGAGGATATTAAGGAAGAAGAAATGCAAGATATCAATAATGTAATGTCTCGGATTGACAAGAGTGGGGAAGGAGTTTATGTTCAAGATTCAACTCTTGGATCTTTGGAGGCTTTACTTGAGTTTTTGAAGACCCCAACTGTAAGCATCCCAGTTAGTGCAATTGGTATTGGGCCTGTGCATAAAAAAGATGTCATGCATGCGAGTGTAATGCTTGAGAAAAAGAAGAAAGAGTATGCTACAATTTTGGCATTTGATGTCAAAATTACTCCTGAAGCTCAGGAGCTTCCAGAAGATTTCATATTTTACTACAATTGTACAAAAGAAAAAACATTTCCATGTTGACAAGAAGCCATACCAAATGGTGTCAATATTTATTGCCACTTTGCTTTGTCTTGTTTCATTTTCTTATTGGCTGATTCTTAAATAGAAAGTGTTGGCTCAAATTTATCAATCTTTACTTGGTAGCATCATATAATATATAGTTTTTTAAATTTATTTGCTTTTATGTTTTAATTCAAATTTAATAATATATTTTTCTACATTATAAAATTTATGGTATTTAATAAATTATTCATATTATGACTAAATTTACTACCAATTAATGGAAACCAGTAATTAAAAATGACTACCATGACTAAATAAATGATCAGTTAACAACAATCAATGACTAAATTAATTACTAAATATATTACCAAATTGATGACTAAGTATACTACCAAATTACCAAATATACTACCAAATTGATGACTAAATATACTACCAAATTGATGACTAAGTATACTACCAAATTAATGACTAAATATACTACCAAATTAATGATTACAATGACTAAATAAATGACCAGTTAACAAGAATCAATGACTAAATTAATGACTAAATATACTACCAAATTGATGACTAAATATACTACCATATTGATGACTAAATATACTACCAAATTGATGACAAAATATACTACCAAATTAATGACTAAAATTTGTTTAGTCATAAATTTGGTTGTGAGATAAATGACCAGCAATAAACTACCAATGGTCACATGACTAATTTTTGGTAGTTTTTTTAGTCATTTATTTCTATTTTTCTTCTAGTGGATGGCCCATAGAAAATGTTCTTTGATGGTGCAAAGAGTAGACATGGAGCTAATGCAGGAGTCTTATTGATCTCTTCGACTAATATGAAACTACATTTTGCTCATAGACTACATTTCTCTTGCACAAACAATGTTGTAGAATATGAGGCATTAGTACATGGCCTGTTGATTTCTAAAAAGAAGAAAATTAGACATCTAAAAATCTTTGGAGATACTAAGCTGGTGGTCAACCAGGTTAGGGAGAGATGTGCAATGAAGAATTAGCTCTTAAGAGCTTATAGACATAGAGTTTGGGGCCTATTTGAGAGTTTTGATGCTCTCAACCTACAGGTAATCCAAAGGAAATCAAATGTTGAGGCGGACCAATTGGCAATAGTTGGTGCCTAGTTTTCTTCTCTACAAACCTCTTCCAAGGCCCTGATCAGCATGTCAAAATAGTGGTCAGTCCCTCAATCCCTGATAATGATGTGAATTGGTAGGTTTTTGACAACAATGAACAAATCGTGAGCTTCATTCAAAATGAAGTTGAGTTCTCATAAAATACACAATCTAGGTGTCAAGAAGGGTATGGTGACCAAATCATGCAACTAAAATCAAACAAGCTACCAAAAGGGTTAGTCACTCTTGAGGCTATTTTCAATCATGATGATGAATTCAAGGGTGATAAGAAGAAAATCACATTAAAAAAGGAGGACTACCAAAAGGTTGCCATCACCTAGGACAAATATTTATTGCTGGGAAAGGTATGTCGTGATGCTGAACAACAAGATTTCATTCACCTTTCTCAGAAATACAATGATGTTTTTGCATGGGGTTATGAGGATCTGAAGGGATTTGAACCTAATGTTGCTCAGCCTACCATGGACCTTGATCCAAATGCTATTAAACTTGTCCACCAAAAGCAATGGCCTATAAACCCCAAAATTGAGCCTCTGATGAGGAAGGAGCTTGCAAAGTTCATTCAAGCTAGAATTATTTTCCCCATCAAGTATTCCATCTGGGTAGCTAACTTAGTGCCAGTGAGGAATACAAATGGTGAGATAAGGTTGTGGGTGGATTTTCATGAACTGAATCATGCCTCCTTAAAGGACCACTATCCTCTACCATCTATGGACCAAATCTTGTAGACTATTGCAGGCGCAGAGATATTTTCACTGCTTGATGGCTTTTCTGGTTATAACCAAATATTTGTGAAAGAAGAGGACAAATTCAAGACATCATTCACAACTAAGTGGGGAACCATAGCATATGCAAAAATGCCATTTGGGCTCTCTAATGCTAGTGCCACTTTTCAAAGGGAAATGAACATTGCTTTTAAGGGCTTTATTAAAAAGTTCATCCTGATTTACCTGGATGATATCACAATCTTCTCCAAGAGAGGAGAAAATCACATGGTGCATCTGGAGAAAGTTTTCGAAAGATGCAGGGAGTTTGGGGTGTCTCTAAACCCTAAAAAATGTATTTATTTTGTTGCTCAGGGCAAGCTTTTATTCCATTTGGTGTCAAAAGACAAGATCTCCATAGATCTAGAAACAACTTTGGATCTTCTTTCTCTTCCCCTATCTACTCATAAAAAAGCTTTGCAATCATTTCTGGGGCAAATCAATTTTGTTAGGAAATTCATTCCTAACTATGCTGGTTTGGTCAAAACTCTGACCCTAATGCTTAAGAGAGACATTGTTTTTAGGTGGACCAAGGAAGGAAAGGATGACTTTAAGAAGAAAAAGAAGGAAATTGCTCAAGCTCCTACTCTCATGAATCAAAATTATGAGGACTTTGTCCTTTATGCCTATGGACGAGAGAATAGTATTGTAGCTGTCCTAATGCAGCAAAATGACCAAGGTATGGAGAAACCCCTAGCCTTTTTTAGTCAAACATTGAAAGATTAGGAGGTCAGGTATTGCAGCATGGATAAACAGGTATTTGTAATTATTAGAGCATTGAAAAATTTTAGATATATGTTGGCAAATAACCATATCAAAGTATTAGTTTCTCATCCTAGTGTGAGAGATTATATTATTGGAATTGAAATTAGTGAAAAGAGAGAAAGTTGCGTCACTAAGATCCTGGAAAATGATATGATTATCAAATCCACTAAACTGATTAGAGGCAGAGAATTATGTGAACAACTAGCTCAACATACAATGGATGAAGTGAACTCAACCTATCACTTGAATGAGGCAGAACCTATAGCTGACCCAACAGCTGTGAGTTCTTGGACAATAGATATGGCCAGGTTCTTATCTACTAGTGAGTATCCTTATGGATTGGACATAACTAAGAGGAGAAATTTTAGGTTGCAGTCCATTCCTTAGGATTTTATGGGGTTCTCTTTAAGAGAAATATGGATGGAGTCTTGCTGAGATGCATTGAAACAAATCAGATTGATAGATTGCTCAGTGAATTCCATGTTGGTCTAGCTGGAGGTCACTTCTCTACAAGAGATATAGAAATGAAAATAATGAGGGAAGGTTACTATTAGCCCACATTGTTCAATGATGCCCATGTATGGGTAAGAAAGTGCAAATATTGTGCTCTCTTTGCTGCAAAGAAAATATTGGTAGCCCTTCCACTTCATCTTATTTAGGCAGATCAACCTTTTTCACAGTGGGGCCTAGATGTCATTGGCATGATCAATTGTACATCCAATACTAGGTGGGTTGAAGTAGTCTCAGTTAAAGAGGCTACAGAGTCAGCAATTATCATGGATTTCTTGGAAGATATCACGACAAGGTTTGGAGCTCCTCACACTATCATCTCTAATAATGTAAGAACTTTTATTGGTTTTAGGATAGCTGATTGGGCTTTAAAGTACAATGTGTTCTTGAAGACTTCATTCAATTATTACCCCCAAGGTAATAGTTTAGATAATTCTACAAACAAGAAGCTAATCAGAATCCTGAAGACAACCATCTAAATAAACCAGAGGTAATGGCACAATAAGATCAAATTGGCTCTCTGAGCTGATAGGATCACCTATAAAAGAGCCATTGGTAATTCTCCTTTTATTCTTGTGTATGGAAGAGAGGCTACATTGCCCTTATCTTTGGGGCTTCCATCATTAGAATTGGCCCAAAAGTTAGAGTTAGAAGGTGAAGATGAAAGGTCTGTAAGGATGGCTGAATTAACTGAGTTAGAAGAACATAGACAATCAGCCATGGCTACCTTGGAAGAACATCAACAACAGACCAAGAGATATTTTGACAAAAAAGATAAGGATCAAGATTTCAAGGAAGGTGATCTTATTCTGAAATGGGATGCTGATAGAACCAAACTTGGAGGCCACACTAGGTTTGATACACTTTGGAGTGGGCCATATGTCATCACCAGCTGCAATCAAGCCAATGCTTTCAATCTTTCAAAGCTGGATGGTGAAGTTCTACCGATCTTAGTCACTGGGATCCATCTCAAACCTTAATTCTAACGTTGGTTTGAGATTATGTATATGTTTTTTATTTTGTTTCTATTTTTGGTTTTCCTTTTTCCCTAAGAGTTGTTGCACATGTTGCACTCTCATTAGGAGAATGCATGCCTTGTTTTCCTTTTTGTGGTGTTTTTTTAAGGCAAGTTTTAGTTGTTCCAACATATTTCATCCCTTTTGACTCAATGCCCAATAAAGGCTTGAGGCCATTGGTTCCCTTTTGTTTAGTAGGAAAACACCCCTAAGAAATCACTAAAATGTTGTCCTATTTTGCTTCCCAACCAAATAGCCCAAATCCATGAAATCTCTAAGTTTTTTCCCCTTTAGAAATGCAAGGAAAATAATCCTAAATTGACCAAGTCCAAAAAATCTTGAGTTTTCCTTGTGTTTTTAACCTTTTCAGAGTTTTAGAGTTTGGAGTTCTTCCCTTCATCATATCATCCTAATTGGCTTTAAACTCCATTTGTTTCCCTTACATAATCCTCTAAGTGTTCAAAATTCTTTGGGTGTCGAGGGTCAAACCTTGCTTCTTTCTTCTTCCTTCTCTGGGAAGGTGAATGGTGGAAAGCCTGAGGTCTGAGCTCTGACTCTTTTCCTTTGGAAATTTGGCTAAGTGTTTCAAACTTCATACTTTTCTTCTTCCCTCTTCCTTTCTTCAGAAGATGGAAGAAAGAACACACAAAGCCTGACCCCCAACGAGCATTATTTTTCTAAGGCATTCTGCCATTTTGCAAAGCCTTTTGGCTAGGCCCGTAGCAGGCTTGCGGAACCATAGAAAGGGGATACGTGGAAAGGTTTAATAGTTAAAGCATCCAAGCAACCTGAATGGGTGCCACGTGACCCACTTTGTGACTTTTCCACCATTCTACAGAGCATTTCAGTGAAGCTTTGTCTATTGCCATAGAATTGTGGGAAGCTGCCAGGTGGCAGTGACATCATCTGGATCAACTTTCACCACGGAAAGCCCAAAGCCTGATTCCTGCCAAATCGTTTCAAATTTCTCTAAGTGTTTCAGACTTTAGGGATCAGACCTTCCTTCTTCTTCCTTCTCATAAAAGGTAGAAGACGGAAGGCCTGAGGCCCAAACTTTGCCAAAACTTTTAAAAATGGCTAATTCCTTAGACTTGTGAGGCTAAGACCTTCTTTCTTTTTCTTTCTTCGGGAAGGCAAAATTTTGAAGGCTCGAGGCCTAATCTCCAATGGCTTCTGCAATCTTCAAAAACAAAGGAAAAGAAGTAGAATCAAGGGTTTGCCATCGTTAATAATGATGAAATCTTGCTATTAAGGTAGAATACAAGACATATTGAAAGTCAAACGTCTAGCTCCAGCTAGAATTTGTGGTTGGGAATTTATTGTTGCAGGTAGAGGAAGATGCAAGGTTTTAATGCATATATTTGTTCAGCTACTTCTGAGAAGATATTTTTTGCATTTATGTCAAAGACAAATAGATATTTTCAGACATTCCTTTTGTAAAATATCTTCTGACAGGCCCATAGGGTGAATTTATTACAGTTGGTGATAGCACATCATTGTAAAATTCTATAAAACACATGAAATCAAATGTATTATTGTTAGCAATTGATCTAAAATCACATCTCCTTTTAGCCTTAACCATGCCTCTTTGAGAATAAACAAGAGATTTTACCTTTTCATGAATTCTTTTACTATATGCAATACTTCTATTGAGTGTCCATTTGTGAATGCTTCTTTCCTTCTGGATCTCAATTAGTTTCTTTTACCTTTGCAATTCATTTGTGATTTGTGTATGCTGGTCTATTGTTTATTGTTATTCTGTGCATACATGGTTGATCTGAGAGCCTACATTCAAACTTGGTGAATCACCTTTCCTTTTATCTCCTTCTTCCCCTTTTCTTCAAACAATGATTAAATTAGGTTTAGTCTTAGCCTACTCTAAATTGTATATTCAAGGGAAGGAACCAACCTTCTCTAGAGGTTTGATTTCCTTGCAAGGTCCCACACCTGCAAATCACTCTAATGTTTCACTAGATTGTTGCAGCACTAAATCAATCCAACATAGGGTGCAAATCCAAGTGACAACATGTACTATCATCAAACCATTTTAAATGCTCTATTCTCAAATTACAAGTGCTAGGGGTCTATAGGGATATTGTGAGTGTTTTCTATCTTACCATACTTGTAGGGATTCTTAGGTATTTAGGACACATGTCCATATGCGCTCAAAGTTTTGTAGGGTAACAATGCTTGTGGGAATATGAGTTCCTTTGGGAAATGTGGGAGTTTTGGTCCCCTTTGGATTAATAGGTTTTGAAGGATGGCAGGGCTTTAGGTTTAGATCAAATTTTTCTGTGCATCGAGTTTCTCCACAAGACATCAAGAGGTTAAGGTAAATAGAGATTATGACTCCCTATGGCCTTTCCAAAATACAAATGGTATTAGGATGTGGAAATTTATAACATGTAAGGATACTTCTACCTGCAAGTGAAAGTCTTGCAAATAAAATTCAAGATGTGCTCAGCGGGTATTTTACTCAAGCTTAGGTATGTAGCATTTATGGGTCTAAATTGATGTATCCTTATCCGAAGGGAAGTTCCACAAAAGGCAGTCTATAGTATCTCAAAGGAGATAACCACACAAAAAGAAAAAGTAGAGATTTCAGGATTAAAGGGATTTGCAAGAAAAACCAAGTTCTAGGTACACTTCCACATTCCCATGTCATTTCTGCAATATGATAGGTGACACATTTAGCGGAAGTTTGATAGCTATGGGAATTTTGAGGGTAATGAAAATTGGAGGAGTTTAAGAGTATAATATGAAATATCTACCCCTACACTAGATCTTCACAAAAGGATGTCCAAAAGGGACTTGACAGATATAGGGAGAATGTAGGACTTTAGCATCTCCTAGGATACATCCTTGTCCAAAGAGAAATTTTGCAAGTCAACTAACCTCAACCCTACAAATTGTGCAAGATATGAAAACTAGATGGATTAGTTCATAAAAGTAATGATCATTTTCTACCATGTGGAGAAAAAAGGGTCACATGGACAAACATGAATCCATTATGAAAAATACTTGGGGAGACAACATAAGTTTGAAACAATGAATCAAAATACTAAAAAGTTAATAAAGACCTTGGCTTCATGCTCCTAGGGTTTAGAGTCTAGGGCGTGAGAATAAACTACTTCATTTACAAAACCCTAGCCAAAATCCCACACCAATTTTTTACTTATTCCATGTTATAAGGGATTCTATGGGATTCCAAAGAAATTACTAGAGTAAATCCATCTTTATAATATGGAAATTAGAGATGACAGAAAGAATTTGAGGAAATACCCATTTGAAATGCAAGTTTGAATAAGATGAAAACAATTGTAGACTCAAAGATATAACATGGAATCTGATATCAATGAATGATTCAATTGTCCTTTTCACGCACCATCTCAACAAATTGCTCCTCAAATTTGGTTGTAATAGATTCGATGAATAAAAGTGACTACTGAATTGAGGAGATCGTGTAAGTAATTCACCTCAAAATATGGCATAAATGCCATCATAAATGCAGGCATGCAAAATAGGGTGTCAGGCACTCAACTTGCTTTATGCATAGAGTCCAAAGCAGCAAGACTTTTAACCTTACCTAGATATATCCATGTGCATTGTTTATTCCCATCGGGTCAAGTTTCTTAGAGACCTTGTATGTATTTTGTAGATATTTGAGTGCTAATGAAAATGTGGACATTCTAAGTGGTTCTGACCTCACATAGGAACCCATCAAGGTTGATACCTATCTCTATAGCTACTAAAGGACATAATGTGGGGAAATGTAAAGGTTTGATCACAACCCAAAGCCACACATTCTAACAAAAGCCAGTATTCTACACTTTTACCTTTGGTACATCATGGAGACTCTTAATAAGAAAATAGTGTAAAGTTTGTACTCAGTCTCATATACTCAAAATCATGCTAATAAAATGCTCAAACCCACTCCACATAATGCATTACAAAATGAGAAAACCACTTTCCAAGCCAAAAGTTCAAACTAAAGATTATATAAAAAAAACTGGACAAAAGAAGGGGGTCCACATTCAAGATGAAATGGGGCATGTGTAGGGCACAACAAATGGCAACTTTGCTAGGTGAATTCTCCTAAGCATTTATAAGATAAACAAAAGTTGAGAACCCAGAATGTCCACGTACACCCACACATTAGGTTAAATAAGCATAATAACATAATCAAGAGATCAAAATCAAGAACTTAGTAAAACTATTCATATCCCAAAATCCAAGTTTGTGTGGATGTATTCATTCCCATGCTTTGGAAACTAAGGGCATCTAGGGTCACTTACATTAAGCTACATGATTGATACACCACCTCATGAACTATCTAGACATTGCCTTACTGCCAGTCACGTGGCTATAGCCTCGATGAGGTTCTCTTGTGATTCCACTCAATGCATAGCTCTACTACCAGCCAAGTGTCTATAGCTTTGGGAGAGATACTTGAATCCCCCAGCTAGTTGAGTCATGTGATAGGAGTACTAGGAAGTACTACCTTCACTTTGTAGTGTAATTCATTGCTTTAGATAATTCAATGGATTCAACATTTTAATAAGAGTGCTAATAAGTACTTCTTAACCTTATAATACATGCTTTATCCACATGGATTATGTGTATTTTATTAGACTTTATTGGGTTGGGAATCACAATGGTGGCAATAGAGATTCCAAAATACTTCAAGTCATGTTGAATAATTGATTTGTCTTCCAAGAGAAAGCATCATATCATTTAACATTAACAACATTTGGAATGCTTAATAAATCCTTAGTTTATGACCAAAGTTTTTCAAAGGAAGACATAGAAACATAGTCTATAAAATTGAATTGTGTACACCCACAAACAACCCCTTTATTTAGGAAATGTAGGACCCTATACCAAACATAATGGAAATGAAAGGCCAACAAAAGAAAACTAGCCACCTAAAACAAAACAACAAAATATAAAGCCAACAATAGAAAGACCAACTATGTACACAAAAGATGGGCATTTAGGCTACGTAAGCCTAGAAATAGTGCTTCAAAAACTACCCATTGATAGGTAGTGGGACATCTTCACCAGTAAGAGTTTTCAATCTATAAGTATTGTCCCCCAAATTCTTGGTGATTTGATATGGGCCTAACCACAATTTTTTAAACTTCCCATGGTCTCCTTTCTTCTCATGAGCCTTATCTCAATATAAGATTAGATCTGAGATATGAAAGAGAAACACCCTGTAGGAGGTCCTTGCTTCTTAGTAGGTTTACCTAAATTATTGTCATTCCTCCAAACATTACTATTGTGCTTATCATTTCTGGGTCCATTCTTGTTAATTCTAGATCCCTTATCACTTTTCTTATTCACATCCTACTTGTCATTCCTTTCCTTTAAAGGTTGAGAGGTTTGTGTCTTATTAAACCTCTTGTGATTCTTCTCGCGATATGCAAAAATTGACTTCAATTTTTGCTTTTGCTTGATTTCCTTCTCATAAACATGGTCCATAGTGGTAGGACCATGCACATCCACTTCTCCACCTATCTAGGCATTCTAAACCATGATGAATTTCCTAATTCTGAACCTTTCATCTTTCTGATATTGTGGCACATACTTCAAGAGACGGTTGAATTTTTCCTAATATTCTACTACTAACATATCTCCTTGTCATAGATTCTAAAAATCTAATAGTTTTTTGATCAAAGAAAAGATGTGCTAACCACCTCTGGTGAAATATGACCACAAATTGATCCTAGGTTAAGCTCAAAGAACTTAACCCCATTTCCATTTTCTTATTCATCCACCAAGTGGATGCTTCACCTGCCAACTGGTAGGCACCCCATACTTCCTTGGTTATCTCAGAGTAATTTCTAATCTCAAAATTCTTTTCCAGTTCCAACAACCAAACTTTTGCAGCATCACCACTTACTGTTCCATCGAACATGGGTGGCGTCACTTTCTTCATGTCTCTTGACAGCTCTAAAGCATGTCTACTTCTCTTCTCTTCTTGAGACTTAGTCTTATCAACATCTTCCCTTTGCTCACTATGAATACTAGATTCATGGACATTTAATCATTATCCCCTTGATGTGAGTCCTCATTTCCTCCTTTGGGTATGCCATGGCCTCTCACTTCTTGTTCCAGGTTTCCAAGCCTCTCCTTGGTTTCATTTAGCATGTTCAATATCTAAACGAGCTTAGTCATAGGGTTTTTGGAAGGGTTTGACTCCCCTTGACTATCTTTAAGATTTGGTCAAGTTTGAAGCATGATGATACTCTATATCACACCTAATATTCATATCAAGTTATAATTTAGAATTCAAAAATAATGTATCTCTTTAATTCAAAAATTCATCAATAAAATTCATTTACAAAACTTAGATTTGTGCAAACAATCTCATCTTTAGTATAGTTTATTCTAGGGATAAATACATCCTTATTTAGATAATTAACTCAACAAGACTACATGCCATTATCAGTTAAAGGATATTCCTCAGGTTCCTCTTCCTCATCGGAATCAAGTAAAATAAACTTAGAGGGTGGATGTACACACGGGTACTCCTCCATCACCTCTTTTCCTAAAATAGGGTCATCACACCCACACCCAAATGGCATGTCATGTCTCGCATAAGGTTTACTTGGTTTAACTGCACAAGTAGGAACAATAGGTTTCTTGGCCAGTTTGTTTCATTATTTCTTTTCTAACTAAATACACTTAAGAACGTTAGCCAAAGTCTCAAAATCTTCCAGCCATGCACCCTCAGTATAATTAATATGCTCTTTTAGTTTAACCTCCTCAGTAGGTTCTTTCTTGACCTCTATCTTGGGTAAATGCTCAGAAACAAACTTTCTAGCAATTTTCTTGGTTCTTCTCCATGCCATTTTGGCATAAAACCAATTTCAAACATTAGCCAATCTGCTGAATGTTGACAAGTTTTCTCGTAGTGAGCACCTAGGTCCATGTGTTGAATCTAGCAACTCTGATACCATATGTAACATGTCATCTCATATTACTTGGATTTACACACACAATTTACTAAGAAAATAAATGAACATGATATTCATGAAAGATTTTTTTTCTTTAAACATTTGCATAATCACCTAAAATTAAATGCATATATTTAATTAAATATTTTTCAACCTTAAAATATAATATATTCAAATATAAATCATAGTGATAACATTTCACTTCACATTTACAAATAATTTTCATTTCGCAATATGAAAAGGTTTACATCAGTTTAACAATTATAACTTGTCATAAAGAATATTGTATCTAGAATCTTGATATCTCACTTAAGTCTTGGTGAGTCTTATGCTATGGAGGAAGAGCATCATCTAAGTGCTTTACCTCCAACCACAGACCGGTGGTCCCCCACACACCTTCCATCCTAGAAGTGGCCCTGCCCTTCACAAAGAGTATAGAGATAAGGAACTAACAGGTTTCCATTTGAGTACTAGTGTTGTGTCCTACGTAACACAATCAACCATACAACTCTAGACAATCTTCTAGCTAAGTATGATCATTCTGACAAGTCATGCCATCTAGACACTGTGAACCAATTAATGCATGTAGAGACAAATACATCACTTTGGCCAAAGTTTCTATATAAATAGATGTTTGCAATAAACATAGTCATGTGTTAACACACCTCTAACTTGACCTGGAAACTATCTCATCCTACAGCTTGACTTGTTTGACTAGTAAATCTTGGCTTAATTTGTCTTGAATAACTCAAATCCTAGTCAATCTAACTTAGAATTTAATCCTTAATCTGGGATATATATGCAATATATGGGTTTCTAGGTAATTTTAACCTTTCAAAGAGTCCCTCTTGCATGCTTGCAAATTCTAGGGTCTATGACTTCCTGTCATTCTACCAGTGACCCAAAACAATTTAAACACTCTAGTGTTATAAAACAAGTTTTGACACTAACAAGAAATCATTTAAATTTATCAAAGTACTATTTAGACTCTTTTTAATTTGTACTATCTAGATCAATGGTTCTTGACTATTTACTGTCAACCATACAATAGATTAGATCATAGTCATAACTGACTTGAAAGCTTCAAGTTTTCTAAACCCTTTAGGTTTGATTCTAGGGTTTTAACTTCTTAATCTCATACTCATTACATTTCAAATACTCTTGCTTTCTCAATAGTAAGAGTTTATATTAATATAACTTGATACCAAAACCTTTAGTCTTCTCTTGACTACTTAAGCATTGTTAGAATTCATATTTCTTATAACATGTAAGATTGTAGCCCACAAGGTATAACCTATAGATATAAGGTACTACCATTTTCATAACTAAACTCTTGACTAAGTCAATTTTTCAACCTAGATCAATTTGATTCTAAAATCATACTATTATCAACCTCATGGTCTTTCTCAAGTCCACCGACTCTCTATAAAGGATAAGTTTTGAACTCATACATATCATCCTTTAAATTTCACAGTAAGGTTTATCTACGTCAGAGTCTTCAAATAGTTATATCTTTGCATGATGTAAATAAAACCAACAGTTTGCTAAAGGACTACACTCTTACAAATCTCAGCCTTACTTTGCCTTTATGAAGTGATAGCATATCAACTTGGCCTTAATACAGTTGAATCATAAATTGACTACGTAGAAACGTAAGACTATAAACCTTAAACAGTTTAATCTCTATTACACCGTTGGCCTTCCAAACTATCAGCCTATCATGGTTAGAATCTTACCAGACTGTCAGCCTTCTAAAGTTTGAACCCTTATCATATGGTCGGTCTTCTAAAGTTTGAATCCTTAACATACTATTGGTCTTCTAAGGTGTAGAAGAAATAGTATCATTTACACTAGTTAATAATAGGTTAACGAAGATATTACTAATTTCTATATAAGTATATGAAAGATACAACTCATACAGATACTATGGGGATATTCCGGATGCAAGAGACTATTAACCCTCAAACCAAGTACAGAGGTTTACTATGCTTTTTGACCTCATATAAAACACAAAGGTTTACTATACTTGTCCATCTTATATAAAATATAGAAGTTTACTATACTTTTCGGTCTTACAAAACACAAAAGTTTACTATACTTGTCAACCTTATAAAACACAGAGCCGATTGAATAAAAATATCAATCTATAGTTTAACTTATGCTAGACTTTCACTATTACAGTGTATCCCCATTGAATGAACCATACAATGGTTTAACAATCGTAGATCTTATATGTAGAGAAGAGATAATCATAACAAATAGAACAGATATGCTCAAAGAAGAGTATATAAATAACCACTAAACATTTCCAAATGGTTACATATGTATATAGATACAATTGACTCAAACACAATATTTAATAAAACATAATCTAAAAGAAACAATACGATACGAACCAGTGTCCATAGTACTCATACTTGTAAACTCACTTATATCTATTAGCTCTTCTTGCTCACCACCTCTCTTCCTGAGTGATATGTCCTTCCCCCAAAACTATGTGTTCCTTGGAGAAGAATAAAGAGATTCATAATGAAAAGCATAAGCACAAAAAATAGAGTCCTCCTCCAACACTAGAGACTGTTCTCTTATGAATGTCCTGTGGTGATTAATGAAGCTTACTATCGAACCGCCCACCTTTCCTCCTAGAACATTGCCTATTAAAACTCTATGAAGGCATGTAGAGTTAATGGGGATAATGCTCATAAAGACCACTCCCAAAAACTGATTAAAGAGATCATCCTTACTCTCCAAAATAGTTATGGAGAAAAGGAGTCGAGCCACATAAACATAAAAGTGGTTTGTAGTAACTTAAAATCTTTATTACGTAGTCTCAAAATCATGAACACATAATATGAGTTTAAACTTTTAAACCATACTTAAATAGATAAAAGACGTATATATATAACAACATATTATTTCTGTATACAACATAAACTCATGTTGTTTCTAGAAGTCAACAAGATACGAGAATGGGGTTGAGGTATTCTTCCCCTCTCTATCTTGCGAAAATACCAATATAGACAAAATAATAAAATAGAATCCCTATTAGGAATTTTCTGATAATAAAATAATTTCACAAATATACCATTGCTCATTGATGGTGACATACCAGCATGGCTTAGTTTTTCTTGAAAAAACTATGCTTAATGGTTCTTCATGACAAATCAATGAATGTTGAGTCAAAACCAAACTTGGACTTGTTAGGTCGAACACAACTTACCAAACTTGATGAGGGTTCACTAAA
Organism: Cunninghamia lanceolata; assembly: GCA_027924645.1. Classification (NCBI taxonomy): domain Eukaryota; kingdom Viridiplantae; phylum Streptophyta; class Pinopsida; order Cupressales; family Cupressaceae; genus Cunninghamia; species Cunninghamia lanceolata. The sequence continues at coordinate 38,022 of BSBN01001002.1, forward strand.
CATTGTAAGCACAAGACTTAGATGCCAACAACTTGATCTTATCCATATGTCTATTCACTTCTCTTCGATGATGTTCTCCCCCTCTTTTCTCAAAGGGTGGAAAACCAATTTCTTGGTTACAACTTGCATTCACCAAATTGGGATTAGTGATGCATCGTTAGTCAATCCATAAACTTATGAGTAAATAATCATGACATCATATAATCACATGTATAAATTCTAATCATATAAACATTAAGTCATGATATTGTTGACTTGTCTTGACATTTTCACTTAATATCAAATCATTAAATCATGCAAAACTATCTACTAATTACATACAAGTAAAAAGTAAAACATAGTCAAAATTTGGGATGTGACATTGTTGATCTTGTCATTTAAATTTTTCATTTCCCCTACACTCACCTTCATAAACATGTTGAAGTTCTCTTTCAATTTTAAGAGCTCCTATTCCAAGGCCATGATGCTTTCCTCTTGTTTACCTTGACCTTTTCTCATTTCCTCTTCCAAGATTGCCAATTTTTCTTTTTGGTTGGATAGGTTGGTCTTAAGGTTATTAGCAAAGGGGATGGCTTCCCAATTTTGAAAGATTTTTCTTTCTTCCTCCAAAAGCACTTGGCTTTACCCACTACTTTTCTTAGTGACATGTTCTATTTTAATGTTGATCCTACTGATCTTGATATAGAACCATTTCATTAGCTTATGTTGGATGTCAAATGTTTGGTGCAAAGTTGATACGTTTTGGATTAGAGCATGGATATCATCATTTACTTCTTTAAAGGTCAAGGGGGTAATGTAAGGAATGCTAGGCTCAACAGTAACCTTGGGGCAAGGATCATCAACACCTAGGAAGGGAATCCCCATAACAGGCTTGGACAAAGATTTAGCTTTACCTTTCGGATAGGGGTTCTCTTTCCTCACCTGAGTTGTAGTTTTCCCACCTCTTTTCCTTTTACTAGTTTCAAGACCAACCTTCCCTTCGTCCATGTCCTTGAGGTCCCAGGGATTTTGGATGGAAGGATCTAAATTAGATTCAGAGCCTATCTTGTTCTAGCTACTATCTTCTTCCTTACTCTCTTCCAAGGATGAGATGGTATAATCCACTATCCATTTTTTGCTCTCCCCCTTCTTGCGATTTGACCCGAGGACAACGGGATTAAACTTATTGTATACACCTAAAAATGGCTCAATTCAAATGAAATAAATATTTTAATATTTATTTTATTCTTATTCTTCTATCAATAAATAAATATACTAATTTATTTATTTTATTCACTTCTATCATATTCTTTCAATAATTAAATAAAATCAATTTAATTAATTATCTTAAACTCTTCTAATGTCATCCTAATTAAATAATCCTAAATTATTTAATTATTCCCTCTAAGACAAAGTCCTATGTCTAAAATCCACATAATCTCATCCTTGTCATCTTCCACATCATTGGACACCTCACAATGTTGCTCCAATAATTAAATATTCTTAATATTTAATTAGTCATTTATCCTCTCAAACATGTGCCCTATTTATTCTCAAACATCAAACATGGTCAAAGACACAAGTTTGTCTTCTAAATCCTATATTCCCTCTCACATTCCAACAACCAAGGACTCCTTCCTCCATGCTCTTCTCATGGTCTTCCACGTTTGTCTCATTGGTCTTTGTGAGCATCATGACATGTGGCTTATGGTTCCACGTATTCCTCCACCTTGTCATCATAGTAGGAACATCTTCCACCTTTATATCCCTCATCCCAACCAAATTGATCTTGACCATAAATGTGACAAGACTTATTCATCCACCGTGGATCTTTTGACACTTGGATTGGACCCCTCCTTGGTCTATGAAAGGAAGCTCCTCACCTCCATTTTCACAATCACAAGAGCTATAGTGAAAGGAAGCTAGGTGTGCGGAAATCGCTTCCTACACTAAACTAATGAGGGGAGGAGACTACAAATTGAATTTAATCTTTACAGTTACAGCTATGTTAACCCACTAATAGAGATATTGCAGCAAACACATACACAAGAATGTAAGACAGAAGAAGAGAGACAAAAGATATACATGGGGAAATCCCTTACGGGTGAAAAACCCCACACTCCAAAACACAACTCAAATGTATTCTGTAAACAATGAAGGTTCCAATATAGTCACAAAGCCAATGTTCTTGCAAGAGTCTTTGACACACGTATCTGGAGATGATCTAGCAGCATAATAGTACCTGTTAATCACATAATACACCACCTCTCCAAAGCACATGTTTATATAGAATATACAAGGCAAAAATTGCTCCACATTGAGATGGGCGTCCAACATGGCCTCATGGCCCAAAACCCATGCCTATGGACACTTGTCCAACACTGTAGGATGTTCTTGACACTTGTCAAGTCACCCCATCCCAAAGAGGTCACATATTCCCAAAATGGGTAATGACAGATGCTCCTACGACTCTTACAACCATCATAGAATCTATCATAGCTATCATAACTTATAGCTGTAAGAGAATCTATCATACATAGGCTATAAATAGCATATTCTCTTACAACATGTCATAACCCACCTTGGGGTACCCAAATATGCTTGTCGACACATGTCCTCACTTGTCATAGATTCTTCTATTTCTGACTCTTACATGTCATAACTTTGTCATAGGAATATGTCATGACTGGTTCGGTCAATATTCCCTTACACACATTCCAAAATGCCAACACATGGCAAAATATTTCTACCACTAAGTGGGATGCCTATCTTCTCATGTGAGGACAAATTTATATGTGGTCATATGCCATGTAGGATGACACATCACCGTGCCAACTCCCACAAGATAGAAACAAAGGATTTGCATCCTAATTATACAATAGGCAATAAATAAATAAATATAATGAAATAATACAAGGAATTACCAAGGTTGAGACGCCTTAATTCCCAACTTTCTCCCACTTGTCAAACACCTTGTAAGAGCCAATAGAATTAATGGGATTTAACTACTATAGGCCGAGAGGCCCATAGACTCCGAACACCATCTGAACTTCTTTGTGCCCACTGGTTTCGTCAATGCATCTATAACATTCTTCAAAGTATCTACCTTCTCCAAATTTACCTTTCCATCCTCTACCATGTCTCGCACGAAGTGAAACTGTACATCAATATGCTTTGTTTTGGCATGGAAAGTTAGATTCTTCACAAGGTAAATTGCACTCTAACTGTCACAACAAATCGTAATCTATCCTACATCAACACCAATATCTGAACACAATCTCTTAAGCCAAATGGCTTCCTTGCAAGCATGAGTTGCTTCCATTTACTCAGCTTCTATCCTGGACAAAGCAACCATAGGTTGTCGCTTACTCATCCAACTAATTACACCACCAAACATAGTGAACACATAGGCACTGGTGGATCTTGTGATGTCAATGTCACCTACCCAATTAGTATCCACAAATCCATGAATACAATTTGAATGTAGACGTCCTATAACATTACCATGATAACATATGGACTACTCAGAAGTACCCCTCAAATATCTGAACACTCGCTTAACTGCATCCCAATGTACCCATCCAGGATTAGCAATAAATTGACTAAGGACTCCCATTGCTTGGGCAATGTCTGGTCTTGTAGAGACCATAACATACATTAAACTGCCAACAACACTAGCATAAGGTACTCTGCTCATGTCCTCCACCTCACTAGGATATTTTGGACAATCATTAAAAGACAACTTTGTCCCCAATAAAATAGGAACACACAATGATCTACAATCTGCCATGATGAACCTATCCAACATGGTCTTCACATACTTACTCTGGCTTAACCAAAGTTTTATGTTAGCTCTGTCTCTTCTAATTTCCATTCCTATAATGTACCTGGCTGCCCCAATATTTTTTATCTCAAATTGTGCTGACAACTGAGACTTCAAATCAGAAATCATATTCTTACCATTCCCAATCAACATCATATCATCAACATACAATGCAATAATAAGAATGAGATCATTGTCAAACTTGTAATACACACAATGATCATATTTTGATCTTAGAAATCCAATGGACAACACAAAGGCATCAAATTTCATATACCACATCCTAGGAGATTGCTTCTAACCATACAAAGACTTCTTTAACTTGCAAACCAAATTTTCTTTACCTTTCTCTATGTAATGCTCTGGCTGTGACATGTAAATCTCTTCCTCCAAATCACCATGAAGGAAAGTTATCTTCACATCCATCTGTTCTACCTCTAAGTCATAAGTAGCTGCAAGAGATAACAGGAATCGAATGGATGTTAGCTTTGCAACAAGAGAGAAAATTTTACCATAATCAATTCCCTCCGCTTGTGAGTACCCCTTCACAATCAATCTACCCTTTACTTTTCAACACTACCATCTGCACTGAATTTCTTCTTGAAAACCCATTTGCATCCAACGGGTTTCCGTCCTTCAAGCAAAGGCACCAAGTCCCATGTTTTATTCTTCTCCAAAGAAGCCATCTTATCTTCCATGGCCTTCTTCTAGGAACCTTCATCTTTCATGCCCATATCCTCTTTCAAAGTTCTAGGCTCATCAATGTTAGTAAGCAAAGCAAAAGCAAAACTAGAATCAAGTAATAAATAACCAAACCTATCAAGTTGCTTCCTTGTTCGTGTAGACCTCAATGGCTGAGGTTGAGGTTCTGCTTCTTTTGAGCTTTCAGAGCTGCTAGAGCTCTCCTCATCATCAAGTCTCATAGGGTCTGTCGGTTCAGTCTTCTCAAGGGTAGAAGGAAACTAAACCACATCTTCTTTCTTTTCTATCTATTCTGGCTGTAGAACTACGAAAGGTGTTAGCTCTCTAAAGATAACACTTCTTCTATACAACACTTTTTCAGCCACATGATCCCAAAGCTTGTATCCTTTCACATCGACACCATAGCCAATGAAAATACACTTAACAGCCTTGTTCTCCATTTTAGACCATTTCTCCCTAGGTACATGTGCATATGCCTCACAACCAAAAACACGAAGATGCCTAACTAAAGGCTTCTTACTAGACCACACCTCCATAGGTGTCTTACCACAAGAGCTAATGTAGGAGACCTGTTTACTAGGTAGCAAGCAGTGGTTATAGCTTCAGCCGAAAGCTTTTGTTTGAGGCTTGCTCCACTAAGCATACTCCTAGCCTTCTCCATTAGTGTCATGTTCATCCTCTCTACAACTCTACTTTGCTGTGGGATGTATGGAGTTGTCTTATGTCGTTCAATCCCTTGCTCTTTAGAGAACTTATCAAAATCTGTTGAACAAAACTCACCACCATTGTTAGTTCTCAAACACTTAATCTTTTTACTAGTCTAAATTTCAGCAAAGGCTTTAAACCGACTAAAGACTTCAATCTTGCTTCTGATAAAATAAACCCATGTCCTTCTACTATAATTATCTATGAAAGATACAAAAAATACAAATTTGGAAATCGAAGGAACATTAACAGGACCAAACACATTAAAATGAATAAGATCCAATACACCAGAAGACTTCTAAGAACTAGAGTAAAACTGAACACGGTTTTACTTTCCATATACACAATGTTCACAAAAAGTCAAACTCGAGATTACAATCATTTAACCCCTCAATGAGGTTTTTATGTTTTAGGGTTCTAAGACCCTTCTCACCAATGTGGCCATATCTCAAATGCCATAACATAGTCTTTTTAGCAAGAAGTTTAGCTTCCATAGCATGTGCACTACCTTCAAAACTAGTTACAACAAATTTCTTCACTTCTTGTTCAGATGGTGGGGATGAAGTGACTATAGCTCTTTTCTTTGAGTCAAAAGAACTATTGAACTATGAAGTGCATGCCTCTAGCTGAAATAGAGTACCTCTCTGAGTACCCTTCGCAAGCACCATAGATCCTCTAGTCATCTTAGATCCATCCTTCGAAAAGACAGCCTGCACACCTGCATCATTCAACATACTTATAGAAAGCAAGTTCCGTGCTAGGCCTAGGATGTGCATAACCCCAGTGATCCCCTTCACTCATCCATCAGGGAATCAGATTGAGACTCTTCCACGACCAATAATCTTCAGATGAGACACTCTTCCACCATCGAACTCTTCATACTTCATGAACTAGCTTTGATGCAAGGTCATGTGGAATGATGCACCAGAATCAATCAACCACACATCATCAGATGCATGGGTGGCCAGGGCTGTAATGAAGCATCACCATCATCTTATGACTTAAGAATCTAAATCTGGGGTTGTGTTCTTTTTCTTTTTCTTTTCCTCTTTGCATTCCTTTCAGAAATGCCTCGTCTTCCCACAGTTCCAACAGAGAGCCTTGGACTTTTTGGGAGATTTGGATTTTCCCTTTTCACCTTTCTTGTCCTTCTTCTTCCCTTTCTCTTTGGGTCTTCCATGAATCACAAAAGCCTCTTTGGCCGACTCGAATGTCTTTCTTCGCATTTCTTTAGATAACAGTGAAGACACCACATCTTCCATCTTGAAGGTGGTAGTGGTGCTTCCGATTGCCATGACAAGATAATCCATGAATCTGGCAAAGAACAAAGCAGGGTCATACACCAATCCTCCTCCTCCATTTTCACACCCATAAATGTCAATTGTGCAATGATCATGTTGAAATCATTCATATGGTCCACAATAGATCCTCTATCTTCCATCTTCAGAGAAAACAACTTATTTTTTAGAAAAAGCTTGTTCACCAAGGACTTGGCCTAATAAACATCACCTAGCTTCTTCCAAAGGTCTTTCATGCTCATCTCCTCATGGACATTCAATAGGATAGAGTCAGCTAGACAGAGTCTTATGAGACCCTTAGCCTTCTGATCGTTGAGGTCCTAATCAACTTGTGATATTACTATAGGTTTTACACCGGATATAGTTTCCCATAGGTCATGATCAACAAGTAGGTTTTCCATCTTGAGTTTCCACAACTCAAAATTAGTGCCATTAAATTTCTTCACCTCTAATCTTCCAGATGTGGTTGCCATTTCCTTACTATAACAAGATACAGAATACTCTACACAAACTCCCACTCAACCTAAGATTAGCTCAAAAAACCCCTACCCAACAGCTAGAACCAAAATTGGCCAGGCTCTAATACCAATTGAAAGAAAGCTAGGTGTGCGGAAATCACTTCCTACACTAATTTAATGAGGGGAGGAGAGTGCAAATTAAATTTAATCTTTACAATTATAGCTATGTTAACCCACTAATAGAGATATTGCAGCAAACACATACACAAGAATGTAAGACAGAAGAAGAGAGACACAAGATATACATGGGGAAAACCCTTATGGGTGAGAAACCCCACACTCCAAAACACAGCTCAAATGTATTCCATAAACAATGAAGGTTATAATACAGTCACAGAGCCAATGCTCCTGCAGGAGTCTTCAACACTTGTATCTGGAGATGATCTGGTAGCATAATAGTACCTGTCAATCACATAATGCATCACCTCTCCAAAGCACCTGTTTATATAGAATATACAAGGCAAAAATGATTCCACATTGAGATTGGCGTCCAACATGGCCTCATAGCCCAAAACCCAAACCTATGGACACTTTTCCAACACTGTAGGATGTTCCTAACACTTGTCAAGTCACCCCATCCCAATGAGGTCACCTTTTCCCAAAATGGGTAATGATAGATGCTTCTACGACTCTTACAACTATCATAGAATCTGTCATAGCTGTCATAACTTATATATGTAAGAGAATCTATCATAGACAGGCTATAAATAGCATATTCTCTTACAACATGTCACAACCCACCTTGGGGCACCCAAAGATGCCTTCCTCAAATATGCTTCTTGACACATGTCCTCACATGTCATAGATTCTTTTATTTCTGACTCTTACATGTCATAACTTTGTCATAGGAATCTGTCATGACTGTTTCGGTCAATATTCCCTTACACACATTCCAAGATGCTGACACATGGAAAAATATTCTTACCACTAAGTGGGATGCCTATCTCCTCATGTGAGGACAAATTTACATGTGGTCATATGCCATGTAGGATGACACATCACCATGTCAACTCCCACAAGATGACAACATAGGATTTGCATCCTAATTATACAATAGGAAATAAATAAATAAATACAATGAAATAATACAAGGAATTACCAAGGTTGAGACACCTTAATTCCCACCATATAGTACTTACATGCTACAAAAATTTCATCAAGCAATCAAGCATGCCTTTGGCCCCCTATTTGCATTAGCATCATAATCTCCATAGTTGCATATCATCTAGCTTCATATCATTATCAACATCATGGCTTTTATCATTAGCTTCATATCCTCATCACTAGCATAAATTGCATTGTAGGCTTGTTACATTGTATTTTCATCCACAAAATCCATTCCTCTCATTATCATCTTGGAAAGCAAAGAAGTATAATTCTAAGAGCAAATATCACTATCAACAAGATCATTGAGAAGATAGGAAATAGTGGAATGTATGGGTTAAATCAGTTTACAAGGTATAACTTAAGTTTTCTGCATTTTTCTTAGTTTCATTGATGTATTGAATTTGAGTAGGAATTTTAGAGTATTTGTGGTATCTTAGTAGGTTCTTACAATAGTTTCAAATTATCAATCACATTTTGACACCCACCACGGGGCCTTGCCCCATTTTAAACTTCCAAATTTGAGTTTTTGGTGTACTTACAGTCGTAACAGGTTGTTTCTGTGCATTTTAGTTCCAGTTATGCACACCTGTGAAGAAAATTGTAGTCCTATGCATATGATCATTCCTGTGGTGTATATGACAAATTATGTTGCACATCCATCCTTCGTGCACATTTAATTCACGTTGCTATGCATTTGATACATTTTGATTTGCATTTGTCTTTCTTCACATATAACCCATTTTGTGGTGCATCTATTGTTTGTTTCTGTGCATATGAAATTAGTCAGTTTTAGTATGTCTTTTCTTGATAATTTTTTATGCTAACTCTTCTTGCATCTATCATCGATTGTCAAAGAAGTATATTCAGAATACTAACAATTGGTTTTGCAGGTTTAGGGCTTGGTTTAGTCATCATTGTTGCATTTACTCACACATTGTTAATCTAGTGGTACATGGTTTAAAATAGGAGTAATCATACCATTTTGCATTACAATCTAGCATACAATCATAACCTACTTTTTAATTAGGAGGAGTAATTCTATCTTGCATAGAAATCATCACCTAGTTTAAAATAGGAGGAGTAACTCAATCTTGCATACAAATTATCACATAGTCTAAATTAGGAGGTTAACTGGACAATTTTGCATACAATCTTGCATACAAATCATCACATAGTCTAAATTAGGAGGTTAATCAGACAATCTTGCATACAATCTTACATACAAACCAAACATAGCATAAATAGGGGGAAGTAATTTCATCTTGCATGCAATCATCACATAGTTTAATTAAGAGGCTAAATTTGACTATCTTTCCTTTTATGCTATCATGCAAATATGGCAATTTGTGTTGTTAGATTAGTCACACTTAGCTTAATCTAGGCGGTCAATAAACAAGTGTTTGTTGTGCTTCCAAAGGTGATAGGCATATGCTCTCCCCTTGCAACATCTTGGGTGATCAAAAAGCCAGAACCATCTCCCCATTTCTTGTTTACCCTTAGAAAGGCATGTTCTTGGATTGTGATTTATCCAAGAGGGACGACCTTAAGCAGAGCTTTCCTTTAACCTACTATATAAATGGGATAAGGTGAAAGCCAAGTTCTAACCAGTGTCAACCTTGCCTTTTAGTGCCAAATTGAAAAGAGGTGTACTAGCACTTTGTGGAAATGATTTTGGCATTGTGTGAAGTATTTCAAACTCTTAGTAGGATTGGTTAAATCTTTTAGTAGCTTGTTGCATTCTCGTAAGGCATTGGTCCCTCAAAGTTACTAAGAACCATTGTTTTAGAGACCAAAATCCCTTTACTTGTTGACGTAGGAGGTTGGACCTCTAGAGCCACCCAATGTTTTCACTAATCATACATAGAGACTAAATTCCTCTTTTGGGGAATGAAACTTGGTATACCCGAGAAGTGTGTGTCGTGTAAGGGGGAACTAGTGCTACCAAGTTTCTAGTTGTCCGCCTTGATTTAAGTCACTAGAGAAATCCAAGTTGGGATTCAACAAGTAGTATCCTTTCTCACGTAGGATTGTACATGTCTTCAAATTCATATTAAATACTAAATGTCACCTACAAACATCAAATTGTATTGTTGTTGTGTTTTCTTGCCTAAGAATAGAGAAAATCATCACAAGAAAAATATTAGGTTATCTTGAAAAATGTGCCAAGAACACTCAATCTTGAACAAAATTCAGTCATTTCAGTAGACCTATGCATTTGCAATTTCCTACTGTGCATTTGATAAATCCTACTACACATATATTTCTAATGCACATTTAAAGCATCCTGCTATGCATTTGATCAATCCTGCTACGCATATACCCTGATGCGCATCTGTATCCTGTTACTACGCATACATCACTTTTTACTACGCATTTAAACTTTATTTCTATGCGTATAACCCTACGCATCCACAACAGTGACCTGTTCCCGAGGTGTTGACAAAAAAAGAAAATCATTTTTGGATACCCATTTCTACTTAGATTATACTTGAGAAGTCATTAGGACCATACAGATTCATCCTATACCAATTTTCAAACATTCCACTTACAACCCACATCTAGCCTTTTCAAAAGCAAACAAAAACAAATTTTCCCAAAGTTGCCATTGAGATCTTCTATTTTCAAAACAATATAGTTAGTTTCCCTATCAAGATCAATCATCCTATATTTAGAAACTACACTAAACATCTTAACAAGGTTAATCTACATCAATAGTGATCACAATCATCCCTATTTGACTCACTTTGGATCAACACTTTGATAGCTATACATCATAGCTCATGACTATTGTTTGAACAAGGAAATCAAAACTCCACCTTTAGAAAATCTTATCACCAACATATTCAATCCAATCTATCACCCCAAAACTATATCTTATCAAAAACATCACTTACCTCCACAAGTCTCTCATCCAACTTCATTCGCATCACACTTTTGTATGGTTGAAACTAGGTCTCAAGCCAAAGGAAGAAAAGAAATGGATTACACCAATAGTAGTGAACACTCTTCTAGTAATGGAGAGGAAGAAATCAACCAAGAGGAACTTGATAGATGCTTACAAGATCCAAAATTCCAAAAATTGATGGATAAGGTCATAACAACGGATCCTCACAAATACTTCCTCTTACTTGCACAACAAGGTGCCAAGCTACCCACTGATTTTGATATTTCAAAATTGAGAGAAACAAACTCATCAAATGAAATGGAAGCTCCCAAGAATGAAAAGGCTAAGGATATGTCAAATCCTTTAGATACACTCACACAACAAATCTAAGCCTTACAACAACAATTTGTGGACCTACAAACAGGAACTTCTACAAAACATTACTCATTAGAGGATATATCTCCATATCCTTTTGACAAAAGCTTAGTCATGGTACCTTTCCCTTCAAGATTTGAAGTCCCTAAATTTGACAAATATAGAGGGAAAGGTGATTCATGTGACCACATTAGAGAATTCAGTGCTACATGCTTAGAAGTCGCCCATAATGAGACATATCTTATGTGACTCTTTCCACGTAGCCTAGGAGGTAAAGCTATGTAGTGGTTCTCCTGTCTACCTCCTGAAATCCGAACATTCAATGAACTAGCGGACAAGTTTGTCACTCACTTCTCCTACAACATTGAACATGAGACTTCAATGTTAGATCTATGCAATAACAAACAAAAGAATGGAGAATATTTCGCCACTTTCTTACAAAGGTGGAGACAACTTGCTAGTAAATATCCTTATCGTATTCCCGAAAAGCAAATGAGTGAAATGTTTGTCCATAACTTGAACATCGAATTAAGCTATCAAATCCAAATCCAATGTCCTACTTCTTTTAGAAAGGTCATTGAAATGGGATTACTTGTTGAGAAAGCTTTTATAGCGAAAGGACAAATAAAAATCTATAAGGATATCACTAGTTCAAGAAAAAACACAGATAAATCAAGGTTTTGGACTACGAACAAGAACATTGTAAATGATGGAATTGTAGATACAAAATGTGTGACACCAAAACAACCTATTCTAAATCTCTCAAGTCCACACAACAATACACCTTCAAACAAACCTCCAAACAATGAACGTGCAACTAACAAACTTTTCTCCTTGCAAAAAATTTACACCATTAGGGGAATCAATTGAATCAGCCCTAAGGAAGCTCATAGCAAACAACCTTATAACGCTTCCTATGATAAGAGAATATAAACCTAATTTGAAACCCTCTTTGTGGAAAGATTCTAACTTTTTTGAATTCTATAGAAGTAAAGGCCATAAAACCAATGATTATCAATGATTGAAGAACACCATCCAAGACTTGATAGATCGAGGAGATATATCAATTGATGGACATGTATCCAATGACAATGATATGGCATTCAATAATCTACTCCCTAATTATGAGAAGGGAGGTCCCTCCCTAATTATGAGAAGGGAAGTCCCTCTAAACAAAACAATAATGGTGGTAACAATGCCAACTACACAAATATATCATATGATTATATCGTTAACCACATCTCTAAAAGTGACTCACATATAAATGTGATTACTATAAATAAAAAGCCCAATTGTAATGTAAATACTCGTCGTGGAAAGATTACTCTCCAAGGGGCTCCACCTAAACTATCTTCCATATCTAATCAGTATAATGTCCTAGACCAACTCCAAAAGACACACGCACATATATCTATTTTGGAGCTTTTGTGTCTCTCACCATCCCATAAGGCTATCCTAGAAAAAAATCTATTGGAAACCACCGTGCCAACAAATCTTGACCAAGAGCAATTTCAAATCATGGTAGGACATCTCACTACACACCATTTCCTCTCTTTTACCAAAAAAATGACATGTCCATTGCCCAACCTCACAATGCATCTCTTTGTTGCAAGTATGGACCTAACCGGTGTTGTCATTGATGTCAACATACTCTTGTTGCAGTAATGATAAGGATTAGATGAGCAGTGTGCTGAGGATATTGAGAAAATTAGTCCTAATCAGAAATAGAGAAGAACAGTGAAGACAGTGAGGTAAAGATCCTAGTTAAGATGAAATTCATAGGATACGCTTCAAAGGGTTTGTAGATATATGTCTTGAGATGATCCAATAAAGATTTCAGAGGTTCACATGAAGATCTGAAGAAGTTATGGCCACTTAAGTAAAACCAATTCTAGCAGGTGTTTAGAGGTGACTGAGTGATACAGATAGGTCCGCTGAGATCCGGAAATGCATTATCCTTATCTACAGATTTGGTGGAATATTTAGGAAGTCAATGTAAAGTGACAACTCAATTGGTTCATGATCTGAAGGTCCGCAAGCATCTATTTCATTATGACAGTGATGATAGACTATGTTCTTGAGGTTCCAGATGGAGGAGAGAAGGATTTTAGTAAGCAGATGTAGTGTGGATGTTCTTGGTGATTCAGGAGAGCTTGTGGAGGTCTTTGCATCGTGTCCAATTCGTGTTGGTGGTCCGCATTAGAGTTTGAGCTCGCAATTGAAGAATAACTTCCAGATGATGTTGTTCTTCCTAAGTATGGCTGACCGGATGAGTTACACACCCTACAGATGATCTTGGAGATGTTCTGTGAAGAATGGCGTGTTCCTAAAGGAGTATTGGAGTCTCAGATCTGTGTGGCCGACAATTTATTGATCCACATGAAGTCTTTTTGTAATAAGTCATGTTGTATTTATGTATTTGCTCTGTAATGTATGCTGACTTGGATGATAGTTCCTAAGTCGAGGTCTTGTATAAATAAAGAGTTGTTAAGTCATTTCAAATGTATCTTGCAGAGATGAGAGTGTGGTAGAGAGGAGAAGAGCGAAAGGCAGAGCAGAAGTTTTGGGCTTAAATGGAACTGACTCAAGCATGGTGAAGATGCTATTCTTCAGTTCAAGTATGTAATACTTATTATCCTGTAGACAGTGTGTCTCCTGTAGGCAGTGAGCCTCTTATGAGTAGTGTGCTCGAGCAGTGAGCCCTAATTGGCATGTGCCATTTGGTTCTTTCTATTCTTCTAATAGAGAATACAATCTTGGGTTAGTCACCTCGTGGTTTTTCCTTTAACTGGGTTTTTCATGTCAAAATCTTGGTGTCTCATGTGTTAATGTGTTTTTTCTCTTGATTTAATGCATTGCATTTCTATGATTGATTTATTATTATGTTGCTGAATAACAAAGTGGATTTAAGTGTTTAATTGGAAGAAAGTTCTAGACAACTGATTCACCCCCCCTCTTAGTTGTCTATCCTGAATCTAACAATTGGTATCAGAGCTAAGTTCCTCTCAAAGAGCTTAACCACTTGAGGAGATCCAGGATGTCGTCATATAAGAAGGATAGTCTGAGGTTTGATGGAACCAATTACACTCTTTGGAAAAGTCGCATGGAATGTCACTTGCAATGTATGGGAATGCAGTATTGGATCATGGCTTCAAAGAAGTATACTCCTCTATAGAATGGTCCAACAACCGTAGATGAAATTAGAGATACTGAAAACAATCTGCAGGCTAAAGAAGCTCTTCTAAGTGCCTTATTTGATTCAGAACTAACAAATGTTGTTGATCTAAATACTACACATGAGATTTGGAAAAAATTGGAACTTCTGTATGAAGGAGACAAGTATGTGAAATGTGCCAAGCTACAAAGTCTAAAAGGAAAATTTGAAAACCTAAAGATGAGAGAAGATGAAAATATCACTACATTTATGCCCAGAGTAAATGAGCTTGTTTGTGGCATTAGATGTGCTGGTGGAGTCTTGGATGAAGATGAGATTGTTGGCAAAGTTCTCAGATCTCTTCCTGATTCTTTTAAATATAAGGTTGCTACCATTGAAGAATTTAGAGCCCATTTAGGTGTCACAATAGATCAATTGGTTGGTAAATTGGCTGCATTTGAATTGACCAAGTTTGGAGATGCCCCCCCACGACTGAATCTACATTCAAAGCTAGTGCATCTGTAAAAGGTAAACAAAGGTTTAATTCAGGAGAGAACTTTTCAAGGAAATTGTCATGGTATGAAAAAGCAAGAAAAGACCTGGAAGAAGAACTAGAAACTTCTCAACTTGAAGCCATTATTGCAAAAAGACTGCCAAGAGGATCCGATAAGTATGAAGGGAAATTGCCTTTTAAGTGTTTTAACTACAATAAGATTGGTCACTTTGCCTCAAGGTGTCCGAAAAGATTTTCAAGGCCAAACCCTAATAGATCAAGGTTCCAGAAGAATTGTTACTATGTTCATGAAGATGATGATAATGAAGGAGTAACAGATGATGAATCAAAAATAGAAAACAAATCCAGAAGTGACTAGGTGTTTATTGCCATCAAGGAAGAAGATTTGATGCCCTCTGAATCTATCAATCATAAAGTTGTAGAAAGAGCTCTGGCTTCCCAAGTTGAAGAAAAGGATGATTGGGTCATTGATAGTGGATGCTCCCACCATATGACATGTGACAAAAATAAGTTCATAGATTTGGAAAGGTATGAAGGAGGAGTGGTAAAATTTGGTGATAATTCTGCTGGTAGAATTAGAGGTAGAGGAACTATTTCTTTTGATGGAAAGAACAAAACTGATAATGTACTAGATGTCGAAGGATTGAAGCACAATCTTCTTAGTGTTGGATAGTTGGTGGACAAAGGCTATGATCTCCAATTCAAAAATAGAAAATGCAAGATCTTTGAAAATTTCAGAACAGCGATTGCATCCGATACTCATACTAAAGGTAATATCTTCCACTTGGTTGGTACTGGTAAAAGTTTCTTATTTTTAAAAATTGATCAGAGTTGGTTGTGGCATAGGAGAATGTGTCATGTGAATTTTGATAATATTATCAAGATAAAAAACACTTAGGCTATAAGAGATCTTCCAAGACTTGTGAAACTTTCTAATAGCTTGTGCAAAGAATGTCAGTTAGGTAAGCAGAGCAAAGTCACATTCAAAAGTAAGGAACTGTCTTCTATCAGTTTATTAGACTTAGTTCATACTAATTTATGTGGTCCGGCAAGAATCAAAAGTGTACAAGGTGATAGATACTTCATGCTATTAATTGATGACTACTCCCAAATGATGTGGGTAACTTTTCTGAAGGAGAAATCAGAGGCTCTTGAGAAATTCAATATATTCAAGGCTATGGTGGAGAATGAAACTGGATTGAGCATAAAATGTCTGAGGTCTGATAGAGGTGGAGAATTCACATCCGGTGAGTTCATAGAATTCTGTGAGAAGCATGGAATAAGAAGACAGTTGTCTACTCCTTGGACTCCACAGTAGAATGGAGTAGTGGAAAGAAAGAACTGGACCATCCAAGAAGCATCTAAAACCATGATGTTGGAAGAAAATGTTCCTCAGATCTACTGGAGAGAAACTGTAAGCACTGCAGTCTACACTCTTAATCGAGTTCAAATCATAAGCAATATGGTAAGACTCCTTATGAACTCTGGTTTGGCATCACTCCTACTGTGAAGTATTTCAGAGTCTTTGGTAGCAAATGTTACATTAAAAGAGATGAAGATCTAGGAAAATTTGATGCTAGAAGTGATGAAGGAATATTCTTGGGTTATTATACTCAAAGCAAAGCATACCAGTGTTATAACAAGAGATTGAGAAAGATTATAGAGAGTACAAATGTGAAGGTTGATGAAGGGATTGAAAAACCCTCAAGGTTTTATGAATATGATGAAGATGATCAGAATGATGTTCTATATCAAGGAGTCCAAGCCCCCTCTGAAATTTAGATTCAAACTGATCCAATAAATCAGGAAGAAGAGATAAGTTTGACTGAACCTGTTCAAGAATCAGAAGTGCTAGAAACTCCCAAAGTTCCCAGGTATGTAAGACTAAATCACTCGGAAGATTAGATCATAGGTGATAAAAGAAAAGGTGTACAAACAAGAAGGATTGCTCAAGATTCAGAAGAGTATTGTCTGATTTCAAAGATTGAACCTAAGACAGTGAATGAAGCTTGCAATGATGAAAACTAGACTAAAGTAATGGAGGAAGAGCTTATGCAAATTGAAAAAAATCACACATGGGATCTTGTTCCTAGACCTAAAAACAAGAATGTGATTGGAACCAAATGGGTCTTCCAGAATAAACTGAATGAAGAAGGTGAAGTAATCAGAAATAAAGCCAGATTAGTCTGCAAGGGTTATTCTCAAATAGAAGGAGTTGATTTTGAACAAACTTTTTCTCCAGTGGCAAAAATTGAAGTAGTCAGATTGTTTCTTGGTTTTGCTGCCTTCAAGGATTTCAAAGTATATCAGATGGATGTCAGGTCTACCTTTTTGAATGGAGACTTGGAAGAAGAAGTATACATTGAGCAACCGGATGGATTTCAATTGTCTGATCATGGTGATATGGTCTACAAGTTGAAGAAAGCACTGTATGGACTCAAGCAAGCCCCAATAGCCTAGTTTGAAAGATTAGATAAGTATCTTTTGAAGATTGGTTTCAACAAAGGTACTGCTGATAGTAATTTGCATTTCAAAATTGATCATGAAAATATCTTGATTGTTGAAGTATTTGTTGATCATATCATTTTTAGAGGAAGAGATAGTATGTGCAAAACTTTTGCAAATCAAATGAAAAGTGAATTTGAGATGTCTATGCTTGGTGAAATGAAGTTCTTCTTGGGTCTGCAAATCATTCAAACTAAGAAAGGAATCGTCATTTCTCAGACCAAATATGTGAAAGAATTGTTGAAGAAATTTGGGATGGAAGAATCAAAACCAATGAGTACTCCCATGGCAACCGGATGTAAATTGAGCAAAGATGATGACTCTCCTAAGATTGATTAGGAAAAGTATAGGTCAATGATTCAAGGATTGTTGTATCTCACTCAAACTAAATCTGATATTATGAATGTTGTTGGTCTTGTTGCTAGATTCCAAGCTGATCCTAGAGAATCTCATGTCATGGCAATCAAGAGGATTTTTAGGTATCTAAAAGAGACAGTTGAGTATGGTTTGTGGTATCCTAGAGATCATAATTTCTCTCTTCATGCATATACAGATGCTGATTGGGCAGGAGATGTGGATGACCAGAAGAGTACCAATGGTGGAGCATTCTTTATGGGGAAGAGATTGGTTTCTTGGATGAGCAAGAAACAAGAGGCAATATCTTTGTCCACTACAGAAGTAGAATATATTGCAGCAGCAGGTAGTTGCACTCAAGTTTTGTGGATGAAGCAAATGCTAAGAGACATAAGAGTGGAGTATGAGGAACCTATCACAATCTTCTGTGATAATTCAAGTGCAATAAATATATCTAAGAATCCAGTGTTGCATTCAAAGACTAAACATATATCCATCAAGTTTCACTTTTTGAGAGAGCAAGTGAACAAGAATGAAGTCAAATTGGAATTTGTGCCTTCCAAGGATTAGATTGCAGACATCTTTACTAAACCTCTACCTAGGGACTCTTTTGAGTATCTCAGGGAGAAGTTAGGGGTTATTGCCCCTCCGGTGATGAACTAAGGTGCACTAGTGTGCATCAGTCCGGTGGATATCACAGTCATATCTTGTGGTCCGGATTGATGATGGGGAGTTGTTATTCAGGGGGAGTAGCTGGTATGATTCTAAAGTGGTGGAGTTGCAAGTATGTGCCCTTTTCCATTGATGTCAAAGGGGGAGAGAAGACATGTGAAAAAAAAGTGATTGCTGATCAAAGGGGGAGCAGGAAAGGAAGAGAAGACATGTGAATGATTGTTGCTGATAGGGGGAGTTGTGATAGTAAGGAAAAGTTCTTGTCTTGATGGTTAAAACAGTTTTTCACATCATATGTTGCCATCAATGACAAAGGGGGAGATTGTTGCAAGTATGGACATAACTGGTGTTGTCATTGATGTCAACATACTCTTGTTGCATTAATGATAAGGATTAGATGAGCAGTGTCCCAAGGATATTGAGAAAATTAGTCCTAATCAGAAATAGAGAAGAATAGTGAGGTAAAGATCCCAGTTAAGATGAAGATCAGAGGATACGCTTCAAAGGGTTTGTAGATATGTGTCTTGAGATGATCCAATAAAGATTTCAAAGGTCCACATGAAGATCTGAAGAAGTTATGGCCACTTAAGTAAAACTAGTTTTGACAGGTGTTCAAAGGTGACAGAGTGATACAGATAGGTCTGGTGAGATCTGAAAATGCATTATCCTATTCTGCAGATTTGGTGGAATGTTTAGGAAGTCAATGGGAAGTGACAACTCAATTGGTTCGTGATCTAGAGGTCCGCAAGCATCTATTTCATTATGATAGTGATGATAGACTGTGTTCTTGAGGTTCTTGATGGAGGAGAGAAGGATTCCAGTAAGCAGATGTAGTGTGGATGTTCTTGGTGATTCAGGTGAGCTTGTGGAGGTCTTTGGATCGTGTCCAATTCATGTTGGTGGTCTGCATTAGAGTTTGAGCTCGCAATTAAAGAATAACTTATGGATGATGGTGTTCTTCCTGAGTATGGCCAACCGGATGAGTTACACACCCTACAGATGATCTTGGAGATGTTCTGTGAAGAATGGCATGTTCCTAAAGGAGTATTGGAGTCTAAGATCTGTGTGGCCAATAGTTTGTTGATCCGCGTAAAGTCTTTTTGTAATAAGTCATGTTGTATTTATGTATTTGCTCTGTAATGTATGCCGACTTGGATGATAATTCCTAAGTCAAGGTCTTGTATAAATAAAGAGTTGTTAAGTCATTTCAGATGTATCTTGCGGAGATGAGTGTGGTAGAGAGGAGAAGAGCAAAAGGCAGAGCAAAAGTTTTGGGCTTAAATGGAACTGACTCAAACATGGTGAAGATGTTATTCTTGAGTTCAAGTATGTAATACTTATTATCCTGTAGACAGTGTGTCTCTTGTAGGAAGTGAGCCTCTTTTGAGTAGTGTGCTCGGGTAGTGAGCCCTAATTGGCATGTGCCATTTGGTTGTTTCTATTCTTCTAATAGAGAATACAATCTTAGGTTAGTCACCCTGTGGTTTTTCCCTTAACCGAGTTTTCCATGTCAAAATCTTGGTGTCTCATGTGTTAATGTGTTTCTGCTCTTGATTTAATGCATTGTATTTCCATGATTGATTTATTATTGTGCTACTGAATTACAAAGTGGATTTAAGTGTTTAATTGGAAGAAAGTTTTGGACAAATGATTCACGCCCCCTCTTAGTTGTCTATCCTGAATCTAACACTCTTCACATCGAAGCCCTCATTCATAAACACAGAATAAAATGGGTCCTTATAGATGGAGGGGTAGGTTTAAATATATGCACACTAAAATTAGTCCTTGCATTGGGGTTCTCTGAGAATGCTATTGATCCAAAGAAGAAGATTAGAATAATGACATACGATGAGGAAGAAAGGACATCTAAAGGCACTATTGTTTTGCTAATACAAGTTGGACCGGTAGAGAAAAATGTGGTTTGTCAAGTCCTCGACATGGAGCTAGCCTACAATATCCTCCTTGGCTAACATTAGATACATGTGATAAAGGCTGTATCATCTACCTATCATCAATGTATAAAGTTTCCCTGCAACAACTGAGAGATTACTATCCAAGGTGATCCTGATCCATTTCAATACTGCAACACCATCAAACCAAAGCCTAAAGTTGTCATACCTACCAACCGTGGAAGATCATCCTCTACACCCCTTGTAGACCCAAGTTCCATACTTTCTACATCCAAAACTATCGAACTAAAAGTCAAGCTCAAAGATAAAGGGCTAGGAGAGTATTCTATTGAACAAATCTTTTGTCTTGCAAAACTACCTCTATCACCCAAGTCTTATGGCAAACCAGCCATGGACAAACCATAGTCATTAAAAACTCCTAAAGGTCCTTTTATCAAATGGGGAACTCTATAAGATGAAAATGATGAGAAACATGTCCTTCAATGGCTATACAAAGAAGAGGATATGGAATCCAAGCCACAAGATAAACAACCCCAATTACAAACTGATCAATATGGACTAGGTTTTACTATCTTGTAGAGAATGGGATATGATGGGCATAGTCCCATAGGCTTGAGAAGAGAAGGTATCATAGAACCCATACCACCAATCTAGTTGAACAAATTCACAAATTACAAGAGGGGAGTGAAACAGTCTCGAATGAATGGGAATGGGCTAGTCTTTCTGAGTTATCTTGTGAAGATAAAGGTATTGATGTGGTTCAAACATATAGCTCAACAAATACATATCATAAGGATCAAAGCTCAAGGCCTAGACTGCTAGAGTTCAATTCGTAAAATACCGAGAGTGAGTCTCAAGAGGAAGGTCGGATGTCACAATTGATAGATAATACTGAGGAGAGTACTATTTTAGACCTTGTAAATACCCCCACAAACCTAGAAAACTCCTCTATCCTAACCATCATTTCCCTTGAGTCAGACCAACTAGATGATCCTCTACTATTAGTACATCCTAAGCTTATAGATTGGGAACTATAGGAGGCCCTCGAACCAGATACCTTTCAAAATGACAATGCTATTATTGACTATCTAGAACTAAGGGATCACTTACCATCAAGGGAACATAAATCTAGCTTCACTATAGAACTCAATGACAAGGCTTATCTTGGAGAGAGTGCTAAGCCTTTTAGTCACAAAAATGTAAAAATAAAAAATAGATCTAATGGTGAAAATTTCTCTGTGGTAGTGTTAGATCGCGAAAATAGTAAAAAAATAAATGACAAATCTGATGGTGAAAACATGTATGAGGTGCCAAAGGATGAAAGGCTTGACACTCTCCCCAAACCTTACACATCAAGAGAGATCATCAGTTTTGATTGAACCAGTAGAACCTGTTAGCATTGGAATAGAAGACAATCCATCTAGCAGAATCTTTATCTGAGCAAGAAAGGCTAGAATTCATCCTATTCTTCAAATAGAGACAGATAAATTTTGCTTGGTCCTATGCAGATATGCCTGGACTTGATCCAAATCTCATAATGCATCACTTATCACTAGCTCTAGGAGCTAAACCAATAAAACAAAAGCTAAGGAAGATGCATCCGCATATAGCACTATTAGTAAAGGAAGAATTGAAGAAGTTGTTGGATGTGGGGTTTATCAGAACAATTGACTATCCAGAATGGATTTCCAATATTGTTCTTGTCTCAAAACTGGATGGAAGGGTCAAACTTTGCAATGATTTCAAGGACTTGAATAAATCTTGCCCGAAGGATCACTTTCATTTGCCTAATATCGACATCATTGTGGACCTTACAGTGGGGCATACTATGTTATCTCTCATGGATGGGTTTTTTGGCTACAATCAGATCAAAATAGCGCCATAAGACCAACACAAGACTGGTTTTACATGTCCATGGGGTACTTATTGCTGGTGTGTGATGCCATTTGGACTAAAAAATGTAGGAGCAACATACCAAAGAGCAATGACAACAATTTTCCATGATATGATGCACACCATTATGGAAGATTATGTGGATGATATTCTAGCCAAATCACTCGCAAGAGAAGGGCACTTGTAAGTATTAGATAAAATATTTCAAAGACTGGACCAATTCAACATTCAATTGAATCCAAAGAAGTATGTGTTAGGAGTCACATCCGGCAAACTTTTAGGATATATAGTTTCAGCCAAGGGAATTGAGTTGGATCTAGCCAAAGTGAAAGTAATAATGGACATGCCACCAACTTGAAATATCAGTCAACTAAGATCATTGCAAGGAAAGTTGCAATCTATCCATCGGTTTATCTCACAATTAGCCGACAAATGTCATCCATTTACCCATCTCCTTCATAAGAACATTCCTTTCATATGGGATGAGATGTGTGAGCAAGCCTTTCAACTCCTGAAAGAGTATCTGATGGATCCTCCAATCTTGATGTCACCAATTCAAGGAAAACCACTTTTGCTTTATATTTCAGCTACACTAACTACTCTAGGAGGTTTACTGGCACAACAGGACTATGAAGGAAATGAATAGGCTATTTACTACATCAGTCAAACATTGGTAGGCTATGAGTTACAATACATGCCTATTGAATGCGCATGTCTTGTCGTAGTTTTTGCATCCAAAAAATTAAGACAATATATACTCACCCATTCAATCAAGTTGGTAGCAAAGATAGATCCATTGAAGTATTTTCTTAGTAAGGTTACTCTAATAGGGAGGCTATCAAAGTGGGTAATGATTCTCAATGAGTTCGACATTGAATATGTAGATAGAAGTGCTATAAAAGGTCAAGTGATTGCGGATTAGTTAGCAGATGCACCATTGCATGATGATAATCCATTAAGCTTTGAGTTTCTAGATGAAGCCATCTTCAACATAACAACACAAGCATGGAAACTCTATTTTGATGGATCATATACTTAGCATGGGTCAAGAGAAGGCATTTTGTTGGTCACACCTCAAGGAGATACAATTCTAAAATCATATAGACTACTTTTCCCTTGTACCAACAACGTGGTAGAATATGAGGCATTAGTCATTGGTCTCAAAATGGTCGTAGAATGGAAAGTCTAAGAGCTTCATGTGTACAACTAATCATGAATCAAGCAAATGATGATTATCAAACAAAGGATGAGAAGTTAATACCCTACAAGCGTATGGTAGATGTCTTTAAAGAGTATTTTGTTGTGATTTCCTTTGAACAAATACCAAGACTGGAGAACAAAGATACAGATGTCATGGAAACCATTGCATCACTCCTTGATATATCAGAAAATCAGTCACGTTATGAGTTCTAAGTGGAGCCAGTGTCTAATCCAGCTTATGATATCCCTAAAACAAGAATCATATGCCACATAGTAGGATCTGATTCCACCTTGTACGAAAATATATATACCTATCTGAAAGAGAACACTTTACCACCTAGTTTATCCAATAATCAACAAAGAACCTTCATCCTTCAAGCCACTTACTATACCATAATTAATGATACCCTTTATCGACGAGGTCTTGATGGTACTCTCCTTAGGTGTCTCAAAAGTGAGGAATATAAAACTAGCTTAAGGGAAGTTCATGAAGGAATTTGTGGAACCCACTCTAGTGGTCCTACCTTGGCTAAGAAACTCATGTGTATGGGATACTATTGGCCAACTATGGAAACAAACTCTTATCATTTTGTGAAAAGGTGCAAGAAATATCAAATTCACAGAAATCTAATACATGCACCGGCATAAGAGTTGCAGCTTTTAACGGCTCCTTGGCCTTTTTGTCAATGGGGACTTGACCTTGTAGGCAAGATTCATCCCCCATCATCCAACGGGGCCATAAATTCATAATAACCGCCACTAAGTACTTTACTAAGTGGATCAAAGCTATACCCTTAACCAATGTCATAGGAAATCAAATTGCCTCATTCATCCTGAATTATATCATTTGCCGCTATGGCATTCCTTTATCCATTATCACTGATAATGGCAGACCCTTCAAAACTCAGGATGTCAAAGAACTGTGACAACTTCCATATCCAACACTATTTTTCTACCCCATACTACCCCCAAGGAAACGGTCAGGAGAAGACATCTAAAAAAACCATCTTAAAAATTTTGAAGAAGACTGTCAATGATGCCGACCGTGATTGGCATATCCAATTAAATCTTGCTTTGTGGGCCTACCATACTAGCATCCACACACCCATAGGTGCAACTCCCTAAGCTCTAGTCTATGGCTCCAATCAATCTTGCCCATTGAGGTTGAGCTGCCATCCGTACGAGTCTCATTGAAGGGCTTAATAACTAATGAAGAGTATCAGGTTTCTAGACTTTAGGAGTTAGAGATGTTGGAGAAAAGAAGACAAAATGCCTTTAATCATCTAAAACCCTATCAACAAAGGATGTCTACAAGCTACAACCACAAAGTAAAACCTAGAATCTTTCAAGTTGGTGAGCTCGTTCTCAAAGAAAATCCTAGAAATCAGCAGGACAAGGAAAAAAAAGGCAAGTTTGAACCCAACTGGTTTGGTCCATATGTAATCATTGCTGCTTACAGATCAGAAGCCTATCAATTAGCAATATCAGAAGGTGAGCTATTCGATGATCCCATCAATAGTATGCATCTTCGCAAGTTTGATACCTAAAAACCCCAATGCAAAGGGAAAAAAATGTTGCAATAAAAGCAAGTGGTGAAAACCTGGAAACAGGGGCTATTTGTGATAAACTGCTTCCTCCATCTTTTAGGATTTTAGTCCTCATCCATCTTTTCTTACCACATCCATCAAAACACATAAAGAGAACTATCATGTCTTGTTGTTCGCTCACCTTTATCACCTTATCAAACCTCAGCTATCCATCTAATCCTTCATCCATCTTGTCATCTATTGTAACTCCATCGTTAGTGTCATTGTCAAACTACATCACCTCTACACATTATCACATAGGCAAGGCCATCATTGATGAGCCCCTAAGGCTTCCCATCCATCTATACCACTTGTCTTACCATAATAATTACACTCCATCAGGTAATTCTATTACCAGTGTCAGCCTTCATTGTCGAACTACGTCGCCTCTATGCTATCACGTAAGCAAGGCCATCATTGATGAGCCCCCAAGGCTTCCCACCCACTAGGTCTTATGTCCACATGGTCCACATCGTCAAACTATATTGCCTCTGTGTTGTCACATAGGCAAGGCCATCATCAATGAGCCCCCAAGGCACTAGGTCAATCCCTTAGGGTCCGTCACATCAATTTTATGATCCGTTCAGTCCATATGTTTCATCCATAATAAGTCAATCCTTTACATGACTAGGGGAAAAATCCTCAACCTAGTTATAGAATTGGATTCTTGAATGTGACAATCTCAGAGGATAACAATCAGGATCGCGATACTATCTCCAGGCAACATGCAGCACTACAAACAAACCTTTTCAACAAAAACCTGACGCAAGACATTAACCTAGATCAAAGAACAATGTGCCTAAACTATCCATATGGTTATATCTATTATCATGGAAAAAAAACATGTCTATGGAAAGAAGATTTGGTGGTTGTTATAAGTTTACGTCTTAGATCTTGATTTTCATTATCATGTTTCCTATGCTACTCAAGGATGTCCAAGAGTCTAGAGGGGCTATGATGGGGCATGATAATTTTCATTTGTTTGTTGTTTGTCGATTAATCTTTAGTAATGTGATGACTTGTCTAATGACATGATTAGAAAAATATCATAGAGGATGTTATGGGTCTTAGCATGAAAGAGTCTAATCCTTGTCTGTTGATACATGTAAGAAATACTCAGGTAAGCTTGGTTCAATTTTTCCTAGATGCTTGTATTAACTTGCTAAATCAAAATCCATGCAAGAGATACTCGGGTCATCATGGTTTAATTATACCTAGATGCTTGTATTTCCTTACAACATTTTAAAAGCTCAATGATGAAAAAGTACTTCAAATATTTGTATACTGTTGATAACTGAGAGGAGGGGGTGAATCAGTTATCCTAATTATTTCTTCTTTTGAACTTTCTTATTAATCAATGCAGCATTGAATCAAACAAACAATCATTACCATGAAATGAAAAACACATGACACAGTATTTTTGACGTGAAAACCGTGTTAAGGGAGAAAACCACGGGGTGATTAACCCAAAGATTATTCTCTGTTAGAAGAATAAGGAATTACAAAATGGCACTTGCCAATTAGGGCTCACTGCCCGAGCACACTGCTCACAAAGAGGCACACTGCCTACAAGGAGACACAGTGTCTACAAAAGAATGTTATACAATACTTGAACTGATTGGAAGCATCTACACATGCTAGAGTTCAATTCCGGTTAGGCTTAGTACATTGATCTATTGCACTTCATCTTTCCTCTACTCTTTATTCTGCTTTCCTTTCACATACCGGATCTTTCTTATTACTTCTGCTCTGCTCTGCACTTATTCGCATACCACATAACACAACCAACCTTCTCACAACTAAATCCCTTCTCTATATATATCCACACTAGTGATTTCATTATCTTTCTAGTCGGCACCCGGAATAGTCTATCTTCTCACAAACTCTGTTCTGTCGGCTGAATCCTTGCATATCAAGTAATGCGGATCAAGCATATACTTGTAGATATCATTAATCATGTTGTCCAAACATGATTCATGCCTTCACAACCTTTACCATCAACAGTAACACATCCGAAAAGCAATCTGATGTTCTGTCAGTGAGTTCTTCCTCTGTTCACACTGTTACTCAGGAATCCGATATTCAGCTGTTCATATCTTTTTCCTTATTCATCATCGAAGGCTAAATCCTTGGAATATACCACTCAAGGTAGTCCTCTTGACTTCCCCAAATCCACACTGCACCAAGATACTTCCTCTGAGAGATCCGGACCAATCTATCAAACCTTGCCATATGCTCTGCTCTTGTTCACCGGACCACAACAATCTTCATTCTGACTTCCGGTAGAGACACACCATGACTTGCGGATATGTGGGATGACCTTTGTTGCCATCAACGACAACAACCATGAATCCATATAGTGTCTCTTGCCAACAATCTCCCCCTTTGGCATTGATGGCAACACCTAGTGAAAAATGACTAAGTGTTTACACTATGCTCCCCCTTCGCTGATGCTCTATTTTTATATACAATTTCTGAAACTCCCCCTTAGTTCGATTCCTCATTTTTCACTACTCCTCACTCCCCCTTTGACATCAATGGCAAAGGGTAGGGTACGTACACCAAAATTTTCAAAAATTTACTATACTTAGCCGCATATTACATACTCACATAAACTGAAGAATGTCTGCAAAGGATGTCTTCAATTGGACCAGTTCTGTAGCCCAACTTTGCTTCATTTTGTCCAAAATTGAAATGTGACCACTCAACAAAAATGCAAAAGCTTCTACCCTCTTGAGATCTGTCGGATCATTGGTTTGGGCGGTAGTTTGAGCATCACTTATGGCCTCATGCATAGTTTCTAACTTAGGGATTATAATCCTTCTAAGTTCTCCCATCCGGTTAGTTATATTCTTCCTTTCCTTCTCAAAGTTCTTTATTGCATTTGTGATTGCAATAGTTTGACATTCTTGATTTACTATGGAGGAAGAGAGAGGATCAAAACTTTGAGACAAACTTTGTAGTTTGTCCTGTTCCTCTTTTATTTTCTTATCAATTTCTACTGTTGCCTTTGACCAAGAGATACAAAATTTGTAAATGTCACCACCTTCCTTAAGAGCATTTTCTAAGCTCTTTATTCCAATGCTCATATTTCTCCTATTGTTAGAGATTAATCCTAGTACTTCAGAAAATCTCTTATCCAAAAACTCCTTCCGGACCTTTTCTTCAGCTGATTTTTCTAGAGAATCAAAATGTGTACCAACACTGCTGACTAAGGTTTTGAGATTACCGGAAGAGGAGGCTGTCAGATCTATCTTGACCGATGGCATGATCTTTTCAAGCACTCCAGAAGCAGCCTCTATCAAATCATAGTCTTCCATATGAGACTTTAGGAGTTTTTCATTTGCCTTAGCATTTGCAAATGAAGCAATCTTCATTGTCTGTACCGGAGAGAGGGAATCAAAGTTGAATGGACCTTTTAGAAGCTCTGGTTCATCAATCTCTATTGTTTCTTGGCTCAGAAATTTTTGAACAGTTTGTGCAGTGTCTCTTGCCAGAGACAGATGTTTCTTCTCTTCTGCAGTCTTGGAACTGTCCTTTGGAATTTCCACATTCTTACCACTGTCAGTCACGGTTTTCTTTGTTGGAGTCTTCTCTTCTTCTGCACCCTTGGTGCTGTCAACCACTTTTTCTTTTACTGCTACTTCTTTCTCCTGTAATTTCTCTTCTTCTTGGGATCCGGAGACTATAGGGGAAACCGGAGGAGAGATGCTAGTCTGTTCAAGGCCACTTCTCCCGGAGCAGAGGATTCCAAGTCCACAGCTGTTTCTGCACCTAAGTCCTCTACAACAAGAAGATTAAACCTTTTGAAGGCCTTCCAGAGGATCTCTTCTGTATCCATGGCTACCTTGTCAGTCTCACCAAGCATGAGTTTATTCATTCTCGCTTTACTTCTGAACTCATCTTTGCAGTCTTTGAATATTATGTTCATTGTCTTGGGATCAATTTGAGGATATAGCTGAATAGCTATCTGCTCTCAGATCTCAAGATCTTTTGCCTGAGCATTGTTCTTTCTTATTTCTAATTCCTTCTCTAGACTCTTAGGAATTTCAGAGATAATCTCAATAAAGGCTTTATTGTAAATGTTGAGGTACCTGATTGTAGCTTCTTGCAGGATCTTTTGGTCTACCTCATTGTAGTCATCATAAAATTCGGCCACTGGTTGAAGATTCCCATCCACAGTGACTGACTTGATTACACTCTCTATAGACAGGGTGGGCTTTTCAACAAATTCCTCTATCATTTCTTCCTTGTCTTGGCCTGTGGAGGGTTTACTGGATCCTTTCTTCTTCTGCTTCTTTATTTCTTTTACTCCCTCATCTGACTCAGTTTCCTCTTCATCTTTTTGGCTTTCATAAGCCCTTGTGGCTTTTGTCTTAGATCTTTTATCGGATGCCTGGACTTCTGATTTTGAGCTTTTGGTTGTGGGAGGTGCAGATCTTTTTGATGATCTAGTCCGGGTGGAAGTTTCAACCGGAACACTTTCTTCACTTTTCTTTTTTGCCCTCTTCTTCTTTTTCTCATCCCCTTCCTTCTTCTTCCAGTGAGCATCAAGTGCTTCCATGGAGATTCCAAGGCCTTGTGCTATGTGTTCTACTTCTTTTCTAGCCTTCCTCTTGATCTCCGGTTCTCTGAATTCAACATGAATTTTTATACTCAGTTCCTCAAATGTTTCGAACCTTTCTGCCTTTGGATCTTTAGGCTGACTTAGCATGTGTTGAACATGCAGCTCCACTATCTGTTCATCCACTTCATACCCCATGGGGATGATCCACACAGTTCTTGGTTCTACTGCCTCCATTAGACAGTGATCTGTTTCTACCATAAAGCATACTATGTCTTTGTACTTTTCAACAAGAGATTGGGGTATTCTTTCTCTTGCATGCATCATGCTCTGGAAGTTCTTGAAATATCCCCATAGAGTTGTTTTTCTTGCTTTAGCATCCACAAGTCCATGCAAATAATCTCTGATTTGGATGGCAACTGGTCTGTCATTCTGCCATATCCATCCACTGGATCCGGGAAGCTCATTCATGTAATAAAAGAAGAGACAAAGGATCAAATTGCCATACTTGAAGGAGTTTTTCTTCTCCTTCTTGATCTTCTGTAGATTTTCAAAAAGTTGGTTTACAAGAAGCTCACACAAGTCATAGTCTGCATTCTCCTTTAGCATTTGATAAGCTATGTAAATTGCAGTTCCCGATACTGAATTTTCCCTACTGGAGTGATAGATCTTGTAACCAATTATCATAGATGCAAATTTGACATCCGGTTCAGTGATGTCTTCAACTGTCATAGCTCTCTTGTTAAACTTAGATCCAGTTGCATCACTAACTGTCTGATTTTTGACAGACTTGAGAATAGGTAATCCACCAGATGAGTGCAGACCGGTTACAGCCCTAATTACATCTTTCGTGATCTTGAAGGGCTTGTTCAACCATAGGAAGTTGTCATGCACTCTACTTAGTACGTACTGGACCCATTCATCTTCTTCAAAACAGGGGAAATGGATGCACTGTGCAAAGTGTTTATCCCGGATGGCTTTATACTGAGGTTTAATCTCAAAGGAGTCATCTATCAACTATTTGTGATAGATATCCATCAATTTTGATTCTCCAAAGTCTTCAAAATTTGCATGAATGTAAACCCTAATGTCCTCCGTATGCAATACACCATGCAGAACACTAGAGAAGGCTCCTAGTGGATCTACCTCCAAAGATTTGTATGGATGTTTCTTGAATGTGGGGCGAGGTCTATCAGAGATCTTAACTATATTCGAAGTAGCCATTTTTCAAAGATTTGTAGTGAGATATTGAAAACGGAAAATACCTTATGCGCCTTCGATTACATGGAGTGGTTGGATTGATTACTTGTATGTAATGACTTCTACAGGAGATCTTTGGTGAGTTTGATGAATCTTGTTGCAGAGCTCCACTTTTTGCTTCTTCTTGAGTACAGAATGAGTAAGTGATTTATGAGAAATCCCTTATATTGCTCCGCAAACCCTAATATCTCATGGCAATAAATGCTCTACCTACATTATTCTGGTTTGCCTTGTTCAGATAACTTGGAGTACCGGATCAGTCCTGATCTATGAACATCATGCGGATCTTCCAACCATGAACAAATCAAGATGACACATCACAAGGACATCCCAAACATTCTGTCCAATCCGTAGAATAAGACAATACAATTCCGGATCTCTCTGGACCTTTTTGTAATCCTCTGTCATTCCAGAGCATCTCCCGGAACAGGTCTTACTTGATTGATCACAACTTCTTCACATCTTCATGCAGACCTCTGAAATCTTATCTGGATCATCTCAAGACTTATATCTTCAAACCCTTTACTCCGCATCTTGTGCCACATCCGGCACCACTTGATTGGCTGGGGGAACAGGATTTTCTTTGAGTCTCCCCCTGAGCCAAAGCTCACTTTTTAATTTCCAGAAGGAATATCAGCACCAGAGTCTGGTGCAGATCCAACTTCTACATTCTCTGAACTTTTCTTCACCCAAATCTTGTTCATCTGATTCCTAACTTCATCCGTATTCATTTTTTGTTTACCCTTGTCTTGATTATGATTATACATCGGACCTCTTTTGTCCTGATTCTTGCTTCTGCAGACTTTTGCATTATGACTGGACCTATTACAGATTTGGCAAATAACATTTCCTTGCATATTTGACTGATAACCTCTTAATCTGCATTGATTAGCCATATGACCTACTCTATTGCATGCAAAGCATCTACTATTGAATGATTTGTTTATTTGCATATTTCTGCATTCATGAGACTTGTGTTCATACCTTTTGCAGTTAAAGCACTATCCAAAGAAGGATGAATTAGTCTGATTCATTCTCTTTCTGCACTAATTAGCTTTGTGACCAAAGTGATTGCAGCTGTGGCAGTATCCATTGAAGGATGGATATCTTTGAGCATTGGGTTGTCTTACTGGAGGTCTTCTAGGCCTATTCCTTGGATTTTCTAATCAAAAATTCTTTTGACCGGATCCGGAGCTTTCTCCTTTCTCATATCCCAAACCATACTTGTCATCTGTCCTCTTTTGACTTCCAAGAAGAACTTCAAGTTGAGCAGAACTTATCTTGAATTTTTCTTTATATTCATTTGCTGTTTGAAGATCTCTTTTGAGAGAGACAATTTGATCCTCAAGTTTTTCTTCATTATCTTTGGCATCTTCAAGATCAGATTCAAGATGTCTGATAATCCTGTCCATCTGGTGGCATTCTTCTGATTTTTCTTTAAGAGATTGTCTTAGATTGTCTTCAGCCCTTTTTTTTTCTTCAATCTCTTGAGTAAACTTTATAACTCCTAATTCCATTTCATGTCTTAACATAATGACTTCTTTTGATAACTTTTCACATAACTTGGTTTTCTCAGTCAATTCTTCATTTGTATTGCTTTCTTCGCTTTGTCTTGCCAATTGTTGGAGCAGCTCCTTTCTCTTTTTCATAGAGAGACTTAATTTGTCCTTTAGTTCTCTCATGAATTCATCAGCCTGTTTGAGTCTTTCCTTTAATTCATTGACTTCAGAGTTTGACTGTTCAAGATCCTCAAGGGTAGTCTTGAGTTGCTCCCTTAAACCATATGCATCCATTTGAACTCCCAGATCTTCCTCAAGCTGTTACGCTCAATTAGGAGGAACTTAGCTCTGATACCAATTGTTGATAACTGAGAGGGGGGTGAATCAGTTATCCTAATTATTTCTTCTTTTGAACTTTCTTATTAATCAATGCAGCATTGAATCAAACAAACAATCATTACCATGAAATGAAAAAAACATGACACAGTATTTTTGACGTGGAAACCCTGTTAAGGGAGAAAACCACGGGGTGATTAACCCAAAGATTATTCTCTATTAGAAGAATAAGGAATTACAAAATGGCACTTGCTAATTAAGGCTCACTGCCCGAGCACACTGCTCACAAAGAGGCACACTGCCTACAAGGAGACACATTGTCTACAAAAGAATGTTATACAATACTTGAACTGATTGGAAGCATCTACACATGCTAGAGTTCAGTTCCGGTTAGGCTCAGTACACTGATCTGTTGCACTTCATCTTTCCTCTGCTCTTTATTCTGCTTTCCTTTCACATACCGGATCTTTCTTATTACTTCTGCTCTACTCTGCACTTATTCACATACCACATAACACAACCAACCTTCTCACAACTAAATCCCTCCTCTATATATATCCGCACTAGTGATTTCATTATCTTTCTAGTCGGCACCTGGAATAGTCTATCTTCTCACAAACTCTGTTCTGTCGGCTGAATCCTTGCATATCAAGTAATGTGGATCAAGCATATACTTGTAGATATCATTAATCATGTCGGCCAAACATGATTCATGCCTTCACAACCTTTACCATCAACAGTAACACATCCAGAAAGCAATGTGATGTTCTGTCAGTGAGTTCTTCCTCTATTCACACTGTTACTCAGGAATCTAGTATTTAGCTGTTCATATCTTTTTCCTTATTCATCACCGGAGGCTAAATCCTTGGAATATACCACTCAAGGTAGTCCTCTTGACTTCCCCAAATCCGCACTGCACCAAGATACTTCCTCTGAGAGATCCGGACCAATCTGTCGAACCTTGCCATATGCTCTGTTCTTGTTCACCGGACCACAACAATCTTCATTCTAACTTCTGGTAGAGACACACCATGACTTGCGGATATGTGGGATGACCTTTGTTGCCATCAATGACAACAACCATGAATCCATATAGTGTCTCTTGCCAACATATACAAGATGACTAAATCTCATTTGTGCATGTTAGGGTTATACTTCATTTCATTTATAAGCATTCCATAAATTATCATTTTCCAAGTACCTTAAGATCCAAGTCAATTTCTTTCATTTCATCCAAATTATCCATTTATCCAAATTATTCTTCTAAGTTATTCACCATATCTGAATCCTTAGTCTAATTCTTCTAACTGTTCTTTTATTTATGATTGAGTATACTTGGCATAATAAAAACAAATCATCATTATCATTTTGCATATTATAAGCATGTCCAATCATAAGTTTATATCCTTTAAAGTTCATTAGATATCATTAGAATTTAGATCATGATTGTTAACAACAGTTTCATATAGTGATGTCATATATCCATATAGATTGCATACATAAAATTTATCATCAAAAATTGAAAAAAAACATAAGATATCATTTGTCATAGAATTTGCATATTAGATCATCATACGTAGAAAAGTAAACATCATGTATTGCACTTAAAGAATCATCAACATATGCATTAGGTCATCATAAACTATAAGCATGTAGGATCATTACTCATAAACATTACACATAGATAGAAGTCATAGTGTGAACCATAAGAGCATCATATCATAAGTATCATATGCATCATAGAATCAGCATATTAGAATCATCAAAATAGAAACATAATCATAACATGCATCATATAGATAAACATCCATCCATCAGTACAAATGCATGTAGTCCATCGAACGCATATAGATCATCATAAAAAAAAAAATAATGTCCAAGTATACAATGATATCATAAATGTGTATCTTGAGCTGTGAAAAAATAGTGTGTATACAAAAATGATGTAACATAATACATGTCTCAAAAGTGCCTAGGATGTACTACCTCCAGAAGGTGTCAACTACTGAGGCTGAGGACCTGTAGGACCTGTCCCTAGTGGCCCACGAGGAGGTGGCAGCCCCATAACTCCTCCACTCTCTAACAGTGTCCACATGGATCTACTGCATGAGCTTAGATGAAAGCTACCCACTCTCTACTCCAAAGGCACTACCTACTCATATAGGGATCTCCAATAAAAAATCTCTTAACCAGCTTGGACCATCTCAGAAATAGTCTATCTAGTAGGGCCCTATGCTATAGTCTATGGTACCTATTACAATAGGGCCTCTACCCTAGTATATCTCTATATAGTAGTATCCCACTCTAATATCATAATCCTCACATCCCCTTATAGTTGGGTAATCTGCTAGTACATTTGTCCAACCTAACCCTAAAGTTGAGCCACTTGGGCTCACAATGCTGCCATTGCTTCATCATCCTAAGCATGTGCTTGTACCTATACCTACACATGAGCATATGCCTGTACCTGTGGTACCCCTGTACTCTCTATCTCACTTTCCTCTATCCCCTGTCATCCCCATCATCCCCATCATCTCCATCATTTCCATCATCACCTCTGCCACCTCTGCCTCCATCATCACCTCCCCCACCATCATCCCATCCACCTCGGCCACTTCTACGACCCATCCCCCTTGCCGTCGCTTCCTCCTCCATTGTGGAACGTTGTCATCACCCTCATCTCTATCCTCTAGTCTAGGAGCCTGCTCCCTAGGTCCGAAGTATCTCAAAAAAGGATGAGTTGTGAAGTATGTTGCATAATCGATCGTCATACCCGCATCCACAATGTGCCACCACAAATCCCATGCCTAGTATGGAATCTATAAAAAGTTAGTCCTCAGTCCTACTCATATGATGCTACAGGACCCCACAATGGACGTTCCTTATGCGTCCAAGAAAATATAGCACCCTGGGGAATCCCCTGGACCCTGCCAAACTGTCAGAGCACACAAGAAATGATATGTCACTCTAAAATATAGGGGTCGTACCTATCCACCACCGCGTTTGAAAATAATATGGTAGCTCAGCTGCATCCTCCCATTCCTCACAGTCCAAGTAAGGCCACCACTCAACTACATCCACATTATCCAATGCATGTCTCTAGTACTCAAGCTTTCCCAACTTGGGCTAGGAAAGGCTCTCCTGGAACATATAAGAATATGGTATGTCTCTGCCTCTAACTCCCATCCCGATTGGCCGTGTGATAGCTATGTGGCCCCATGCCCAACTCTGTAATAAGGAAACTTCAGCCGATAGGCTCGCAGCTCCATCGTATACAAACTGGTGAAGATCATGGTATAAGTGTGAAAGAAGACAAACACCCCAAGCAAAGTAGGTCTACTTAGATATCATCCTCTCCAAAGTCCTCCCCCATCCAACTAGGAATCCATGAGATCTCCTGTCTAGGAAAACCATGCCTCCAATCAACCCTGCTAGTATAGCTGGCAAGGGCTCATAGTAATTGACCATATCAGCCCAGCTAATCTCTATGCCCTCAATGTCTGCATCATCGAACATTCATCTGCACTCCTCCAATCCTTCTCCTATGTGTGACTCATACTCCACTAACTCTCCCTGTATCAGAATCCACAGAATCTGATGCACATCCTCCAGTGTCATTGCAATCTCTCCAGTCGGTAGGTGGAAGGTGTCGTACTCATTATGAAACCTCTCCCCCAATGCAGTCAGTAGTCCCAAATTCACCTAAATCTTGGGCATAAAACAAACATACCATAGTCCAACCAATCTAAGAACCAAGTGATCGGTCTCGGTCAAGTACGGTCATAGAAGCTGAGTAATAGGAAATCTCTCCTGTGACATCAAAACATCATCTAGCTCCTCCAATCAATAAAACAAGCATGTTAACCAATCAACTAAGATGACCTATTAGTTGGCCAACATTGATCACGATGCCAACTTAATTAAATCAGCCAAGTAATTGACCATTTTCGTCAAACCCGTAGCTCTGATTATCAAAAGCACAGCTTTATAATATACGCATAGGAGCCCTAATCATTTGCACAATTTCAGGCAAATGCACAAAAATAGGATTCATATGTACATTTTTAGACCAATTGCATAGTATCATATAGGATGTGCCGAAACCCTAATTGCATGTGCAAGATTAAATCACATGTGCATGACTGTTAATTAGATGCGCAAAATCATTCATATGTGTGGAACCCCTAACTATATGCGCAACATTAAAACACATTCACAATACTATCTATCAAATGCGAAAATAATGCATGTGCATTGATTCATAGCTCAAATGCACAAATTTGGGATAGATGCACGGGAATAATTATCAGAAGCGCAGAACTAGCAAAACCGTGCATTCAAAACATAGACTTTGACCCTAAATTTTGACTACAATAAATGCACTTCGACCAAAATTAAATGCATACATACTAGGGGTCCATACTCTATTGGCCACCCAAATCATCGGATCCTCTTGAACCTATGGTTCTCTATCAGAATCTGTTGCATCTTCGCTGACTGCTTTGCTCTACTATGCACTAGGGCTCCCTATAATCTCTCCTCAAATGACAAGTGTGCAAATGAGTACAAAGGAGACCTCGTATCACTATTTATAGCTAAGTGAACCCTAGCAGGAGGTGTTTGACCTTGCACATGAGTGTTGTGTTATTTGTTCATTTCTCATTCTCTGTCATCCAAATTTTTCACCCGTAGATTATGTCGTCAATTCTTCTTCATCGTGAGATCGTTCATCATCCTTTTGCCAAATTCCAACCTGACCAATCTCCCGAGGGGGCATCCTACCATTATCAAACCTAAACTAGGGCAAACTGGGCCATGTATCATACTCATAAAAAAAATTATTCTTTGAAACAACATGATAAAACACATTGTCTCAAAGAGGGGCAAAATGTATACACCTAAAAATGGCTCAAGTTGAATTAAATAAATATTTTAATATTTATTTTATTCTTATTCTTCTATCAATAAATAAATACACTAATTTATTTATTTGATTCACTTCTATCATATTCTTTCAATAATTAAATAAAATCAATTTATTTAATTATCTTAAATTCTTCTAATGTCATCCCTAATTAAATAATCCTAAATTATTTAATTGTTCCCCCTAAGACAAAGTCTTATGTCTAAAATCCACATCATCTCATCCTTGTCATCTTCCACATCATTGGACACCTCACCATGTTGCTCCAATAATTAAATATTCTTAATATTTAATTAGTCATTTATCCTCTCAAACATATGCCCTATTTATTCTCAAACATCAAACATGGTCAAAGACACTTGTCTTCTAAATTCTATATTCCCTCTCACATTCCAACAACCAAGGACTCATTCCTCCATGTTCTTCTCATGGTCTTCCACCTTTGTCTCAATGGTCTTTTTGAGCATCATGACATGTGGCTTATGGTTCCACGTATTCCTCCACCTTGTCATCGTAGTAGGAACATCTTCCACCTTTATCTCCCTCATCCCAACCAAATTGATCTTGACCATACATGTGACAAGACTTATTCCTCTACTGTGGATATTTTGACACTTGGATTAGACCCCTCCTTGGTCTATAAAAGGAAGCTCCTCACCTCCATTTTCACAATCACAAGAGCTATAGTACTTACATGCTGCAGAAATTTCATCAAGCAATCAACCATGCCTTTGGCCCCCTATTTGCATTAGCATCATAATCTCCATAGTTGCATATAATCTAGCTTCATATCATTATCAACATCATGGATTTTATCATTAGCTTCATATCTTCATCACTAGCATAAATTGCATTGTAGGCTTGTTACATTGCATTTTCATCCACAAAATCCATTCCTCTCATTGTCATCTTGGAAAGAAAAGAAGTATAATTCTGAGAGAAAATATCACTATCAACAAGATCATTGAGAAGATAGGAAACAGTGGAACACATGGGTTAAATCAGTTTGCAAGGTATAACTTATGTTTTCTGCATTTTTCTTAGCTTCATTGATGTATTGAACTTGAGTAGGAATTCTAGAGTATTTGTGGTATCTTAGTAGGTTCTTACAATGGTTTCAAATTATCAATCACACTTATTAATGTGGATCATCACTAGTAGCATAATCTCTTGGTGTAAAGGGACAGCAATTGGGGCTTTCTTGTAGTCCTTCATGGACCCTCTATGGATGAAAAAAAATAATATGGAAAAGAAATAAGTATCTCTCCTAAAATGATTTAAAAGAATAAAGTGGTAAGAGTAGATATATTTGAAGTGACCTTCCAAGGTAACATACATCATTAGACACATAGCAACCTCATCCCATGAATATGTGAGTGTGCTCCTAGCGTAGTTAGAATATAATTTGTTAGGTTCCTTGTCTCTATATAAAAATGTAGCCATGGATTCATCTCCCATGCATCTATCCTTGAAAACCTTTGCTCCCTCAATGGAGAGGCCCGTAACAGTGCTTATCAAGTCTTCAGTGATCTCAAACTTTAATCCCCTAACCTCAACTTTCTTGTTTTTCCAACTCTTAACAAACATTGTCGTTAAAGTTGGGGTCATGTCCCCTAAGTCTCTCCATAAAGGTTGATAGCTCACCTTTCTACAGGATACTCCAAACCCTGGCATCTCTCTGCCATTTTGCATACCTCACTAGCTTACTTTTGTTTCTATCATCTCCCATGGCACTTAATTCCTATGATTGCTACCCCTTTCAGTCCTAACCAACTTATGACCCCACAAAATCCCAGCAGTCTTGATCTCCTTTCCCAAATTCTTCATGGCACGAGACACATATTTACAACCTTTTGAGTTTGCATTACATACGCTCTCATTATTGTTGGTTTTCGAGACATGCCTTCTCATAATGTCTACAACACTCTATTTGTTATGACCTTGTTGTCCACTATGATCATGTCTTGTTTGTCCCTCTTTCATAGTTCCCTTGTGCTTAATGACATCATAAGCACATAAGGTTTCTACCTCCTTAGAAAAAGGGGGTGTTGACCACATGCATGATTTTTTCATAGTCACACCCCAAATGGCAAGAGAATCAACCACCCAATTTGCCTCACAAAAGACATGTCTGATCTGAACTGGATTCAACTTTTTAATGATGTCCAAAAATCATTGGAAAGGTTTTTAATAGACCAACTATGGGGTCTTCAGTAGGAGACAGTTTATAATGTTGAGTGAATCACCCTCAACAATAAGATTTTGCACTTGAAGTTGAAGGGATATCTTAAGGCCATTATAGGTTGCCACAACTTCAGCATAGTGATTGGTTTGGACCCCTAAGTTCACAGCACACACAACAATTAGCTTACCCTTTACATCTCTTAACACACCACCTCCACTTGCAAGGCCTAGATTACCTTTAGCAACCTTGTCAATGTTGAGCCTCATCCAACAAAACAAAGGGGGGACCACAAAATGTTTATCCTAGTAGAAGTTTTACCCTTGGGGGTCATGGAAATATCAACTCCCAAATTCCAAGCTTTGGCAATCTTAAGCTCAATGTCAGATACAGAGGTTTTAGTACAAGAAGATAGCTTGGATCTATCCCACACAAGGAAATCAT
Organism: Cunninghamia lanceolata; assembly: GCA_027924645.1. Lineage (NCBI taxonomy): Eukaryota > Viridiplantae > Streptophyta > Pinopsida > Cupressales > Cupressaceae > Cunninghamia > Cunninghamia lanceolata. Next base: position 78,410 of record BSBN01001002.1, read on the forward strand.
CTTTAATGGCATAGCAACATCTGAAGAACACCCGATCCAAAGAGGGCTTCAGATCTTTAAAGATGTGATTGAAGTGTTCTTTCCAAATACACCAACATACATGAGTTAAAACCAATTTTCATAAGGCAAGCAAGGAAGGGTTCCTAAATAGAAAATACCACTGACTAATAAAGGTAAAGGTGTCACTATGGAACACCCACTTCAGGGAGAAAAGGGAGAGGATACAACTCCAGACTTCCCAAGAGAAAGAGCACCCAATCAGTAAATGGGCAGCCGACTCCTCCATGCACTCACATAAGAAACACATATTGGAAAGGGCAAAACCCTTCCTAACCAAGTTGTCGATGGTGGATTTTGTTTAACCTTTTATATTTAAATTATATATAGATAATATGATAACTATATATTATTAATTTAAAATGAGTTTGCACTATAAATAAATGCTTTTTACTCTCATCCAGACATAACTATGTTGGAATTAATAAGACAGAAAATTTCAAAACAAGTCCAAAACTCGACAACTATTTATATTATTATTGTATAAGCTTAAGTAAAAGTGACTTTGATAAGCTGGAAAGCTGAACATAAGAGATTGGAACATGGAATAGTTGCAATCATGACCTGAAATAAATTATATATTTGTAGAAACAAATAAGATTTATTACTCATGGTTTGATATAATTTATTTTAAAATAAAATGAAAGGTATTATAATTTGCATCTGCTCTACAAATAAAATTTCAATGAGTTGGGGTCTTCAACTATTAATATTAGACTACTTATATTTGACTGGTCAAAATAAATATGATTTGTTACCATGGCCTGATATAATTTACTTTAAAATAAGATGTAAAGTGGTATGAATATTAATATTTGGTTGCAATTGTTTTATCAAGTTGAACTTTTTGATGGAGGGGGGTGCGCTATGTGCAGTGAAATACTATTACAATAAATGGATGTTTTTCAACTATTGCATTGATCTCACTAAAATTCTCAACTTTTAAAGGGAAATGATTTTTGCCCTGCCTGTGCTTACACCCAATATACGGAAAAGATTAATATATTATCATTATATATATTAACATATCAGCTGAAATTATCAGTAGAAATTACTGCCTTTCAAAGGTCTTCCAAGCCACTTAGACGTGGTGAACAGCTATTACTTGTTGAACTGTGCAACTGCAGATATATCCTCTGCTTATCTCAAATATTTATACTAATAAGTCAATGAACCCGAATAACCGACACTGTTACACTCCGCAAACTACTTCTCAGGGTCTGTAATAACTCGAATTAAGCAGACATTTATCACACGAAATCATTCTCCCAAGAGGTTGTCAGAGCAAGTCCAAGATGAAATAAATGAATCTGAACACAATTCTGTGGTGCTAATACCTTGCTCAAACCGAGTTATCGGTAGAAAAATGTCTTCTTCCATATTGATCTCAATAAACCAGGGTGCTATACTTCCTGTACCGCTAAAGAATTGATCTTCAGCTCTGCCAAATTTATAGCCATCCCCTAAAATAGTTGAATCTGGCAGCTCAGTCCCACTGTATTTCACATTGGCATCTGCTAATTGAGAATCTGGGTAATCTTGCTCAAACTGCAAGGGTAATGCCGTCGAATCTGTCGGAGAAACAGAACCAAAACTGTGATTATCACTGACAATGGCGTTCTTCGTGGTCTGAATTTTAGAACTCGACTTATCATGGGTAATTTTAAAATGTGATCCTTCAACCAAAGTTATCATGGGTTTAGCTTTACCTTTCTGATGATCCCCACAGCTTAATGGCTGCTCCTCAACAATCTGTGTGACGGCCTTGCCCCGTGAAACGGATCTACTGGCTAACTTTTTGCTCAAATGAGTATTCCAGTAGTTCTTTACCTCATTATCTGTCCTGCCTGGCACTCGCCCTGCTATCAACGACCATCTGCAACAATACACCAACATTCAAATTACCCCTAAAATCAAAGAGAGAAAGCACAACCTTTCGTAACTATCAAGGAAAATACATTAATATGATAGGATTTCAGGGATTAAAATCCCATTGCTTTACCGGTTACCCAGTAGATTATGAAGCCTTATGATGAGATCCTCTTCATCTGGAGAAATCTGGCCGCGCTTAACATTTGGGCGCAGATGATTCATCCAACGCAATCTGCAACTCTTTCCACACCGCATCAAACCTGTACAAAATAATCAGTTGAATGTTGCCCAATACTGAAGGCCATGATTATCTGAAAGAGCCATGATGTTTGTTATTTGGCCTCAAGGTCATAATTAGAGGAAGAATTTAAACTAAAATTTATTATTGCTTGATTTCAGTTTATGATATTTTATTTCAGGGTTTAACTGCGTAGTTTTTGAGTCAAACACATGACCCATATTTCATGAGTAGTGGTTCACATGAACCCATCTCTCATGTTAATGAATGGTCCACTTAGCACTCATTGCATCTAGGTGATGCACACAGGGGTGATTTCAGTTTGTTCATCTGAGATTAATTGAATTGAAATCGAAGTTATTATTAATGTTTACATAAATATATATTGCACGGAAAACTAACCAGCCAAAATTATTATCAAAATCTGAAATCAAATAAATTCAGAAAGAAATCTGTAATATGACCACTTCTATCAAGATTTCTTGTTGTCACTGTTTGAAAGCCTTTTTTTTTAATCAAGTCTAATCTTTTAAGAACAATTATATACATGTTTCATGTCACTAAGAGATTTAGTTCAAATAAAGAGAGTAGTTCTGATGTTAGCAGAAGTACCTCCTATTTGTTTCCCCTTTTTCAAATAACAAAGTTCCAAACACTTTATCTTGATGTCAATTTCCAAAAACTACCTTAAATCCCTATAAAAACACCAAAATCTTGCACTTATCTCATAAAAAGTTATGTTTCTGATCTTATAGTCCAGCTACTTATATATGTGAAACGCCATAGACAATCTACATGTTTGTAAACATAATATGTCTTACCAGCTTTCTGGGGAAGAGTGCTCCAACGTTGTATGCCATTAGCCTCAATATATTTTTTCAACAGCAGATCTTCCTCAGCAGTCCATGGGCCTCGCTTAACTAATCCAACCAGGGGAGTTCGAGTCATGGTCTCTATTAACCTTGATTGTGAACACTCTGAAAAAAGAAATCTACAATGAATATGACTTAACATCAATGGTGAAGATCTTTCACAAATAGCTCTGCAATCCAAACAAAGAGACCTTCAGTTAGAGATAATTGATACATGAGACAGTAAGGTTAAGCAAGAGATTTCCAAGAGAATCAAGCTTTAATATTGTCAGATTTGCGAACCTTTACCTCTTCTTTATATTTTAGATTTGGCATGTTTCAATACTACAGTGGAAGTTCTGACTACTATTCACCTTCTGAATGGTAGCTGCAGAGAATGATTGGGAAAGCATTATGTAGACCTATTGAATGACGTAACATGGTAGTAAAAAAGAATATTACAGCCTTTCTGATCAATGATTCCCGACTGAAAGCTCTATCATTAATTAAAGAAGAATAGAAACAACAGGCCCACAGATGATTTTGTTTTAATAGAGGCATACAGCAGTATCTTTGGGTTGTAAAAGAGTCTTCGTTGAATACTCTACACTTTAGCCTAAATTTGATGTCCATATATATGCATTTTTTCTACAAGATACAATAAAAAATCTAGAAACACCGTCACATGAAAGGGGAGATTTTTGGCATAAAATTTCTACAATGTACCAGTTTTATATAGAGTTTATAATAACTATTTTTTCCCAAATAAGGTATGCCATAGCCTTTGAAGGGCGACTATCAATAGATAAATGTCTCGAAATAATTGTCCTCAGCTTCTGACCATGTTACAGTGGCACCCAACTGTTGGGTTAGAGGGAAAAGTTTGGGACCACTTGGATGAGATAGGAATCTAGGAGAATACGGATAGTTCCTTATACTGGTAAGTCCAACTTTCAAACCAATAACTAATCCTATTTTAGTGATCGTTTCATGCGTCTTGTAGGACGGGGAAGAAGACATTTTAAGGCTACAAAGTAGCACAGTTAGGCACATGCTCATGTCATAGTATGATCCAAAGTGGAAAAATATCCAGAAGTACCTTTTCTATCATATGTGCTACTTGCAATATCATTGTTAGTATAGACAACCAAATCAAAATTATTAGTTGTGGAATATAATATTACATATTTTATTGTTCCTACTACATATCTCAATATTTTATTCCCAACTTGCTAGTGTGATTTTTTTGGTTACTCCATAAATCTTGAAAATTCGACTAACACCATACATTATATCTAGCCTTGTGGTTGTGAGGTACACCAAACTTCTAATGAGTTTTTTGAACATTGTTGGACCAGCATTAGACCCTTTATCTTCTTTGTTGAGTTTAGTTCCTGTTACAACTAGAGTTGGTGCTAGATTGCAATTCATCATCTTGAATCTCCATACACATCTTTGGCATACTTAGATTGACAAATGAAAATTCCACCATTTTCTTGAACAAATTCAATGCTTAGAAAATATTTTCTATAAAGATTAAATTATTAACATTTAATTATACAAACAAAATCTGACTTTCCATATTACACTCTTAAGAAAAAAATGGTTGCTCGTAATCACCATCGGAAGAAGCAAGCGCTGAATTTTGCAGATAGGGTGTGAAAGTAGGAAGAATGGTATGCAGATTCTCAATTAGAGGTCGACCTGTCCTCTGAAACAAAGGTAGATTTGATCATGCTCAAGGAAAATGCAATCATCGGATGGTTTGTGGGAAAAAAGAAAACTAGGGCTGAAATTGACGAATGGGCGAAGAATTTTTGGAAATTTACATATGAACCTGAAATACATGCCAAAGGGTTTCTTCATCGCCATTTTTCTAAAAAACGAGGATCGCGAGTCAGTGTTGAGGGCTGGTGTTTGGAAAGACAGTGACTCATTCCTATATACTTAGAAATGGAGCCCTAATTTTAATCCACTAGAATGCAACCCAGAAGATTTGTTGATCTAGCTCAGGCTTTACAATCTCCCCCTTAAATTATGGTCCAACGAATGTATAAAGAAAATCGGAAATGCACTGGGATCACTAGTTGAGATCAACGAAGAAATTATGGAGAGCAATTCCTATTTGTATGCCAAGATCAAAATAATCGCCATACAAAAAATTCCTAGGAAGCTAGCCCTAGCTACGGGATCAGGGACATGGATCCAACAAATTGAAATTGAAGAGAACAAATAGTTTTGTATCAATTGTCGAAGGGAGGATCACCGATCAAATGATTGTCCATCTAATCAGGCCAAAGTATGGGAACAAAAATGGAATGAACATTGAGAACAAGACTCCCCAAGAGCTGGTTGCACAACCTGCGAAGGTAATAAACAAAACTCAAGAGGAAAAGTTGGAATCTGAGAAAACAAATTTGATAATAGTCCCTACATCCACAGCAATAAGTCCACCATCGGCTACCCCTCGATTGGAATCTAAAAAGGGCGAACAAGAAGACTTTGATTGGTTTGATGACAAAGCCGTGGACGAGGAGGAATTCGCATTTGTCGAGGCCAGATTCATCAATCAAATGGCTTCAAAAATATCTAAACCCAATCTAAAATCAGAAAACAAAGAAAGGGAAAGAGATAAAACAGATAGAAAATGGAGGAGGAGGCATGCCACAAAAGTCAGGCCTCGTTAAATAGATTCTTCTGCACTGAGGGAGGAAGCACCTCCCTTAGTGGGAAATGAAGATCACAACATGGAACGTTAGGGGCTTAAATGCCCTAAACAAAAGGCGCGTAGTCAAGTGCCAATTTTAGGTACTTAATTCAGACTAATAATTTTACAAGAAACAAAACTCTCAATTTAAAAGAAGGCAAAAAATTAATGTTGAAATGCAAAGATTGGCAAGGATTTTACATTCAGTCCAATGGTGTGTTTCGAGGTATTGGGATTATGTGGCATCCAGAATGCGTAACAATCAATATATGTTTAGAATTCAACAACTGGATGGCTATGAGGATTCAAAGAAAACTCTCCAAACTATCCTTCGACCTATTCAATGTCTATGGCCCAACCAGGACAGAAGATAAAATAAAGGTATGGGAAGAAATAGCACATTTTATCACTGTCACTAACATTAATTTGTATATTGTGGGGAGAGACTTCAATACAATATTGTCACAAGGAGAAAAAATAGGGGCCATAACTCATATTAGTAAACAACAAAGGGACTTCCACGAATTTGTAGACAAATTAGGGCTCATAGATTCAATCCCCAAGAACGGAAGCTATACTTGGACAAATAGGCGTTAGGGAATTACAAATATTGTAGAATAGTTGGATCAATTTCTATACGACCCGAATTGGCTCAACATAGATTATATTATGAACTCCATGATTAATCCAAACCCAGGCTCAAACCATTATCCGGTGACTATCTGAATTGAGGATGATAAATCCCCTGATAGATGTGCATTCAAATTCAAGAGGATGTGGATTTGTTGCGAATCATTAACAGATCTCATGAAGGAATGGTGAGACAATGCACAGGTGCAGAGAGGTATAAAAATGTTTATGTTTGCCAAAAATTAATAGTCATTAAAAATCAACCGAGAGAATGGAATAAAAGTACTTTCAAAAAGAATTTAAAGAAAAGGAAAGACTTGAAGGGGAGGAGGCGGCACTACATCATCACATTTTGGAGCACGGGATGACTGAGGAGGAATTCATTCTGGAAAAAGAATTAATAAAGGAATATGATGAAATTTTAGCAAGGGAAGAGATATATTGGAAATCGAAGTGGAAGGAAACATGGCTAAAGGAAGGAGATTTAAATACAAAATTTTTCATAACTCCACAAAAAGTAAAAGGATGCGGAACATGATCACCTCCCTAAAGAAGGATAATGTAGTTATCATTGAGGATTAGACTGAAATTTAAAAGAAAGAAACCCAAATTTTCCAACATCTCTTGGCATGCACAGATGCCTCAAATACTAGTCAACAAAAGCATTTCCTTAACTTGATTCCCAATATAATCAGCAAAGAAGAGAATCAAATGCTTATGTCACCAATTCCTAAGGAAGAAGTGAAGGTGGTAGTGTTTCAAATGCATCCAGACAAAGCCCCAGTCCATATGGCTTTCTGATGCAGGAACATCCCTGGTTCAAGAGAAATCTTGCATCAACCAAAAATATTTGCATTTTAGTTTGTTGTCAGTTTAGTTTGTTTCTTTTCATTTTCAAGTTTAGTTCAGGCAGTTCAATCAAAAGCAGTTTCTGTGTTTTAGTCCGCATTCTGCCACAATTGCATTTCAAATCTTGCGGAGCTGGACTTAGCATCTACATTCATTCATCTACATCATATCCAAAATTTAGAAATCTACACATTATTACCGGAAAGATATCGCTACCAGAAGATCGACTATTTTCTCAGAACAAAGCATCCTGATAATCACAGACAACCAGCTGAAGAAGAAACCTGCAGAAGCATTTCCCGATCTATGAAGCCTAATGACACATCATTTAATGATCTTTGGTTCGTGGCCGACCTTCCCCGAAGATCTGCACATCATTCCATTCATTTGCCGAGGAGTTCTATGCAATTAAGTCCGACCTATCCGTGTACACACGTTACAGCTCTTCATTGGAGTTTGTGACATTCTTTGGCCAACGCAAATGAATTTTATGCTCTAGACTTGGTATATATTGATGTAATAGATCCTTAGGAAAGTAGTTCATTAGTTACTAAGTTCTAAATAGATCGCTTATTCATTAATCTGGCGAAGGAGCTTCAAAGCTTTATCTTGTGTATGTATGCAATTAGGCCTGTGAGCCCTAATTGTAAGCCCGCATGTTGCCAGTCGATCTTTATTTGAATTCTATGATATACTAAATGACTGAATCTGCATTTGTTCCATTACTTTGAGTTGTTTCTATTGTGTTTACTCTTGTTGCACGGTTCAAACAGTTCACTTTCTGAGCCCTCCTACCATGACTGCACCAAGTGGTATCAAAGCGAAAGTTTGAATCTTTGGGAGCAAATTAAGTGAAATTGGTGAAGGAATTCCATAAGATCTTGTGGTGGACAGAATTGAGGCAGGTTACTTGTGTCGCAACCAATCGCCGATTGTGAGGCAGTTGTCAACTTGTAGCCCGGTCGCCGAACTTGAGGCAGTTTGCACTTGATCCTAGGAAGAATGCCACTGAGGAGAGTTGTTGCTGTTGGAACAATGGCTGGTAGAATGGATGAAATGATGGAAATGATGAAAACAATGCAAATTCATTTGGATGTTGTTGAAGAAGATAGGTGAAGAGGATTGACACCTAGACCTAATGTGGAAAGTGATGATGAAGAAGAATTTCAATCTGTTGAACAAATTGGCAAACCCCTAGGAGATGATGAAAAAGAAGAATCAGATCAACTGAAGATGCTATGAGCTATTTTGAAGATTGGAAAAAGACTTAGAGTGGATGTACCAAATTACACTAGCAATTTGAATCCTGAAGAGTTGATTACTGGATAAATGACATGGAAGAATACTTAGAATATGAAGAAGTTGAAAATCCAAAGACGGTGAAATTTACAAAGACAAAGTTGAAAGGACATGCTACTATATGGTGGAAAGAAGTTCAGTTGGAAAGAAATAGAAGAGGGAAAGAAAAGATTACAAAATGGGATAGGATGGTGACAAAACTGAAGAATCAATTTATACTTGTTGACTATGAGTTGGAACTATTGAAAAGATTGCAAAACCTAAGACAAAAGGAGAAATCAGTGAAAAAGTATACTAAAGAATTTAACAAGATGATCATAAGAATAGGACATAGTGAAGCAAGCAAGGAGAAAGTGGCTAGATACATCAATGGATTGAGATCGAACATTCAAGAAGAACTAAGCCTGGTAAGGATGACATCTTTAGAGGAAGCATATCGGTTTTCCTTGAAAGTTGAAGAGAAGCTGAATAAGAGGCATGATCAGAGACAGAGAGGAAGAGTAGGTAAATTTTAGAGAGGTAGGACTTATTCCAAAGGAGCAGATCATTTCTGGACCAGAGCAAGCCTGACAACCCATTTAAGAAGGATGATAGAGATACTAATGCATACTGAAGAAATGACAGAAATTTTCATCCCAGAGGACACTATAATTCATATCGAAATGAAGGGAATAGAAGAGAAGGAAGAGGATTTGATAAGAGAACATTCAGAGGTACTTGTTTCAAGTGTGGAGGTAAATGACATAGAGCATTTGAATGTAATCAGGGGAATACAAGCAAGAGGATAGAAAACAGTGGAAGAGCAGCCTATGTGGACAAAGAACCTGTTGAGCTAGGTGATCCTTGTTCAGTTGGTAAACCGGAGAAAGGAGAACCAATTGTAATGAGGAGAGCATTATTTCAATTAGAAAAAAATGAGGAACCACCATAGAAGAAGAGTTTGTTTAGAACCAGATGCAAATCAGGAGGTAAGTGTTGTAAAGTTGTGATTGATAGTGGTAGTTTTGATAACCTAGTTTCAGAAGAGATGGTGACTAAGTTGAAGTAGGAAAGATTGAAACACCCTAAACCATATCAGATAGCTTGGATTCAAGATGATCATAAGGTACTAGTGAATGAACAATGTTTGGTGAAATTTCATATTAGATCTTATCATGATGAAGTCTTGTGTGATATTATGCCTATGGATGTATGTCATATCTTGTTGGGTAGACCTTGGCAATATGATAGAAAATCTATACATGCTGGGAGAAAGAATACATACACTATAATAACAAATGGAAACAGAATTACTTTGATTCCTTTGGAGGATGATCCTAAAGATGTGGTATGTGGAAATGCTAGAATCTGTTTGGTAGATGGAAGGAAATTTCTAGATGGTTTGAGACATGAGAATATGTGTTATACTTTGATTCCTAAGAAGCCTGAAACATTGAAGGAGACTGAAGAATCACAATCGGAGGAGAAAAGGAGTTGCTGATAGAATACGAAGACATCGTATCAGACAATGTATCAGAAGGATTACCACCCATTAGGAGTATCAGTCATCACATGGATCTTATATCGGGAGCAAGTTTGCCTAACAAAGTAGCACACAGAATGACACCAACAAAGAATGAAGAACTGAATAGACAGATACAGGAGTTGTTGTGGAAAGGTTTGATCTAAGAAAGTTTAAGTCCTTGTGCATTACCTAAAGTGTTAGCACCCAAGAAGGATGGAGAATGGAGAATGTGCACTGATTCTAGAGCAATAAACAAGATCACAGTTAAGTATAGATTCCCTTTACCTAGGATGGATGATATCATGGATTGTTTGAGTGGAGCAAGATATTTTACAAAGATAGATTTGAAGAGTGGATACCATCATATCAAAATTAGAGAAGGGATGAATGGAAGACTGCTTTTAAAACAAATGAAGGATTGTATGAGTGGTTAGTGATGCCTTTTGGATTGACAAATGCACCAAGTACTTTAATGAGTTTGATGAATGAAGTCTTGAAGAAATTCTTGGGTAAGTTTGTTATTGTATACTTGGATGATATTCTGATTTTCAGTAAGACAAAAGAGGAACATTTGCAGTAGCTAAGGCAAGTATTGCAGAGACTAAGGGAGGAGAAATTGTTGATAAACATCAAGAAATGTAGTTTCATGAAGAAAGAGTTGGTATACTTGGGATTTATGATTTCCACAGAAAGATTGAAGATGGACCTTGAGAAAGTGAGAGCAATTGTAGAATGGCCTACACCGAAAAGCATTGGAGAAGTGAGATCATTTCATGGATTGGCTAGTTTCTACTAGAAGTTCATCAGAAATTTCAGTTTAGTTTGTAACCCTATGATAGAGACAATGAGAGGTGATAGAAAAGATTTCAAGTGGACATCTGGAGTAGATAAAAGTTTTGAATTATTGATGCAGAAGGTGACAGAGCAACCTGTTTTGGCATTACTAGATTTCAATAAGGTATTCCAAGTTGATTGTGATGCAAGTGGAAAAGCAATTGGAGTAGTATTAAGTCAAGAAGGTAGACCTATAGCTTACTTTAGTGAGAAGTTGACTGATGCAAGGAGAATATATTCAGTTTATGATCAAGAGTTCTATGCTATAATTCAAGCCTTGAAGAAGTGGAGACATTACTTGTTGCCTAAGGAGTTTGTGTTGTATACAGATCATCAATCTTTGCAATATTTGAATAGTCAAGGTAAGTTGAATCAGAGACATATGAGATGGGTAGAGTTCATGTAGAGTTATACATTTGTGTTGAACCATAGGAGTGGAAAATCAAACAAAGTTGTTGATGCATTAAGTAGGAGAAAAAAATTGTTGACATAGATGAGAGTTGAAGTGTTGGGTTTTGATGAATTGAAGAACATGTATGAGGGAGACACTGATTTTGCAGAACCTTGAAAAGCATGTAGAGAGCCTGTTGTGACAGATAGGAGTAAGTGGTTGGACTATTTCATTTAAGAAGATATGTTGTTAAAAGGAAATCAGTTGTGCATACATAAGAATTCAATGAGAGATAATTTAATCAAGGAGAAACATAGTGGTGGATTGGCAGGACATTTTGGCATTAATAAGACAGAGGCTTTGGTGAGTGAAAACTTCTTTTGGCCTCAGATACATAAGGATGTTCAGAGATTTGTGCATAGTTGTAGAATTTGTCAAATTGCAAAAGGGAGTAGTCAGAATACTGGATGTATAAACCTTTGACAGTACCGAAGAGACCTTGGGAAGATATAATCATGGATTTTGTGATGGGATTGCCTAAGACATAGAGAGGACATGATTAAATATTTGTAGTGGTTGACAAATTTTTAAAGATGGATCATTTCATACCTTGTAAGAAGATAACTAATGCAGTGCATGTAGCAGACCTGTTTTTCAAGGAGATTGTGAGATTGCATGGATTACCTAAGAGTATAGTTTCAAATAGAGATACAAAGTTTGTTGGATACTTTTGGAAGACACTTTGGAAGAAGATGAAAACAGATTTAAAGTTCAGTTCAACTTTTCATCCACAGACTAATGGACAGACAGAGGTAGTGAATAGGAGTTTAGGAAACTTGTTGAGATGTTTGGTTGGAGAGAAAGTTGGAAGTTGGGATTTGATTCTACAAACAGAGTTTGCATATAATAATTTAGTGAACATGAGTACTGGAAGAACACCTTTTGAGATTGTTACCGGAGTAAACCCTAAAGGAGTTGAAGAATTAAGAAATATCAGTGTAGAAGAAAAGAGAAGTGCAGAAGCTAAAGAATTTGTAGAACATATGAAGACTGTACATGATTAGGTTAAGAAGCATTTGGAGAATATGAATAGTAAGTATAAGGAAAAGGTAGATGAGAAGAGAAGACATAAGGAATTTGAAGTTAGAGATGAAGTGATGGTATATCTGATAAAAGAAAGATTTTCAGTTGGGACATATAACAAGTTAAAGATGAAGAAGATTGGACCTTGTAGGATACTCAGGAAATGTGATTCAAGGAATGCATATGAAGTGGAGCTACCAGAGACATTGGGTATTTCACCTATTTTCAACATTGCAGACCTATATTAGTATCATGAAATAGAGTTCAGTGATAGCATGGAAGAAGACTTGAAGAAGCAGTTACCACAACAAGCACCAGATCAGATTGAAGACATTTTGGATAGTAGAATTGGACGTAGCACTAGAGGAAGACAATACATAGAATATCTTGTGAAGTGGAAAGGCAAACCAAAAGAAGATTCATCATGGATTTCTCAGGCTAAGGTGGATCGCCTTGGTTTTCCTCTAGCCCCAGCAAAGTGAGGGACTCACTTTTTTCAATAACCCCAGATGTCTAATGCAAGAGCATCCCTGGTTCAAGAGAAATCTTGCATCAACCAAAAACATTTGCATTTTAGTTTGTTGGTAGTTCAGTTTGTTTCTTTTCATTTTCTAGTTTAGTTCAGGCAGTTCAGTCAGAAGCAGTTTCTGTGTTTTGGTCTGCATTCTACCGCAATTGTATTTCAGACCTTGCAAAGCTAGACTTAGCATCTACATTCATTCATCTACATCATATCCAGAATTTAGAGATCCGCACATCATTACTGGAAAGATATCGCTACCAGAAGATCAATTTTTTTCTCATAATAGAGCATCTTGATAATCATAGACAACCAGCTGAAGGAGAAACCTACATAAGCATTTCCTGATCTGTGAAGCCTAATGACACATCAATCAATGATCTTTGGTTTGTGGCTAACCTTTCTCAAAGATCCACACATCATTCCATTCATTTGTGGAGGAGTTCTATGCAATTAGGTCCAACCTATCCATATACACATGTTACAGCTCTTCATTAGAGTTTGTGACCTTCTTTGGTTGACGCAGAGGAATCTTATGATCCAAACCTGATATATATTGATGTAATAGATCCTTAAGAAAGTAGTTCATAAGTTACTAAGTTCTAAATAGATCGCTTATTCATTTTTCTGGCGAAGGAGCTTCAAAGCTTTATCTTGCACATGTATGCAAGCAAGCCTGTGAGCCCTAATTATAAGCCCACATGTTTCCAGCCAATCTCTATTTGAATTCTATGATATACCGAATGACTAAATCTGCATTTGTTCCATTACTTTGAGTTGTTTTTGTTGTGTTTACTCTTGGTGCATGGTCCAAATAGTTCACTCTATGAACCCTCCTACCATGACTGCACCACTTTCCAACAACTTTCTATCAAAAGTTCTGGCACATTTTGGGCGATGATGTTTGGCATTTGGTGGAGGACTCAAGAAGAGAAAAATATGTTGTAAAATATACCAACACAACCTTAATAGCCTTAATTCCAAAAAAGCTTGATCTGGACTCCCTGTCTGATTTTTGGCCAATATCCCTCTACAACACAATATACAAGATCATAGCAAAGATAATAGCCAACTGCCTCAAACATCTATTGCCACTTATCATTTTGGAGGAACAAAATGGTTTTATTCTTGGAAGAACAATTTCGGATGGCATTATAGTGGTGAATGAGGCCATCCATTTTGTTGGGACTGAAATTCCCAAGCTACTTTTTGGCAAATATTAAGTTTCAATCATCCAAAGATTTCAGTATGTGAGCATATATCGAAAGATCCACAGTTGTTTTCAAGAAGAAATTAACAATTGAGTTGATAGAAATATTTGGATTTGATCTATTCTGATTCCTAAAGACTTAATATAACATCATTGAAGTGCTCATTAAGGATGAACCGTAAACAAGGAAGTGAAAAGTTACAAACCTTGTTGAAAATAAAGGAAAAATGGCATTAAGTACCAGAGCTAAATATGGGTGAATTCCTTGTCAAAAATGAATAAGGGTTGCTTTTTGAACCGTCTTAAAATTCCCTGTATTTTGCAAGTTATGTGTGTTTTTGGTAAAATGCATTGTGGTATGGGTTTGTATGTTTGTATATACAAAGTCGTTTGTATATACAAAGTCTCTCATATACAAAGTGGTTTGTATGTTGTGTCATTGTATGATGCATATGCAAAGTCCCTTGTATATCGGGTCATGGTATGGTCGCATAAAGGAGTCATCGGGTTTCTATGCATTGTTTACTTGTATGCATTTCAATGACACTTTTTTCTTACATACAAGTCGGGCCCGAAAAGTTCAAAGTTTAAGTGAATAGTTGTTTAAATCTATTGAATGCACTTTATGTTTTTATGTTCAAACATGCAAAGGAGATATAAAATGATATATGCATGCCGCGAACCTGATTCAGAGGAGAAATGAATAAAAGTGATAAGTCCGTCAGATGTATATTGGGCTTCACATGTCTGAGATGTAAGGATAAACATGCAAAGTAAATATACAAGGCTAATATACATACCGTGGATTTAAAAAAGTATGAAATAAACTTAAGTTTGCACTTTGTATGTGTATACTTTCGGAGACATACATTTTAGTATACATACATTGCGGAACTAAGGGAAGATTAAAATCTGATACATAGGATGCATCCTGACTCATTGTATATCGGAATATACATTGCAATTTATGCAAGTCATGGAACTGAAAAGTTATGAAATGAGATGTAATTATTGTATGTTTCCGCCTTGTATCTATGTTTCGGGACATACAAACCAAAATATACAAGGCTACATACAACGCGGAATCCAAGAAAGATTAAAGTTTGGTTAAACCAATGCTTCAGGACTTAAAGTATATCGGAGGATGCATATACAAGTTGGAATCAAAAGGTACTACCTACTGCGATTTATAAAATAAGAAGTCCGAAAGGAAGATACAATTGAATTTGTATGTATCAAGCATTATTTATGAAGGTTCGATACAAGTAGTGGGTCCTACCGCTTACACATTGGGCTTGTATAATAACAATGTATATCTTTGATATGCCAAACTATTGTGTCTACAAGACATGACTTGTTCTCACCAGTTCTCTTTATCATTTCTACCAGTCACCTTTTGTATCCAACACAATGTACATTCTCACATACATTCTTAAAGATACATTTGCGATATACATTCACATTACACCTTCGGTGAAACAAAATGCACCTTACACCGATACTCTACCACCATGCAAACATAGAATAACTTATACAAAAATAGAAACCCTAAAACGACATTAAATCTGAAGGGTTAATATATTCTTCTGATAATTGAAATATGGGTTTTTTGCAGGATATACACATCGGGGATCAAGTTATATAAACACCCACAAAAGGATCTTGAGAAACTAATAAATCATCGATAAGGGAAGTAATTATTTGAGTAAATACATATAATTAAATAAAAAAAATTTGATCATTTGATCAGAGATTAATTTGTGTTTTATCTGGTTCTTTTTAGGAATAACAAAGAAATCTTCGAAGGAGATTAAGAGGCACTACAGTTAAAGAGCTTTGTTTGACCCTAAAATGGTTATCCATTTGGTGGTTAAAGACGAGTATTAATTTTCCTGAATCTATTTTATTAAGACAAGTATTGTTGTTCGGTTATTAACCGTCACAACTATTGTAACTGGTCTGAAGCTTGTATGCCTCTCTTTATAATAGATGACCAAGACTAGAATAAGGAGATAGAATAGGGAGATATTACAGAATAGAACAAGGGACACTATAGATTAGATTTGAACAGCAATGCTAGCTCACTTTTAATATATTTTATTTCTGGTATACCATGTGCAAGCATTCTCTAATGAAGTCAAGTCTGTGAACATGAAGCAGTAATTGCAAATTTTGATATCAACTATCTATTTAATTTATTCAATTATATGACTGTCTCCTTTCAAAGTTTTCTCTGTTATTCAATTTGAGTTATCAAGTATATCTTCAAGTTGTCTATACACGTTTGCAATTATAGTGTGATAAGATTAACTAGTTTCTACTTTCAAAATTAAATCCTTTAAATCTATCATAGTAACTGTGAAGACATTGTCATGGATCCGTAAGAAGAGTCATATAGTTAGGGTTTGTATTATGTCTCCAGTTTTTTGATAAATCTTTTACAATTGCAGTATTATTCTGATAGGTTCCTTCAAAGAGGGATTAAATCCTTTTAGATGAATGCAGGTAATTTGATTTTATCAATTGGATATATAAGTATGGAATATTAACTATTTCCTTGTAGGGTTGTACAAGTTACATACCTATTCTTTCATGCCAGGTAGGTCGAGTTTTCACCAAACAAACAGTCATTTATTTCATGATCATACGGACTCTATATTCAATAAAGCACTGGTCTAGTGTTTTCATTATCACTTATACAAATTCACTTTAGATTTACTTAATTAGATTGCATTATAGTTTTAGCATTACAATTTAGATCATTTAGAATTAACTTGTTGTCTTTTCATTTGTTTTATAATTTGCACCATTATCAATAATTAGATTAATTCTAATCAAAGTAGTGATCACCTCTTTATCTGCTTGATTAATTAGAGGTTTACCCACCTAGGTCTGGCAGAGCCTGAAGTGAAGGGGGTTTATCCATATCTACTGCGTGTCAGTTAGCCAAAAACGTCAAGAGAGCCTGGCAACCTCTTAGGGTTAACGACCTACATTTTTGAGACCTAACAGAATTGGAGACTCTACTAGGGAAACACATAGAGAAATCTAATAATAGACCACGTTATTAGAGTCAGAGAATTAAAAGGCATAACTCTGCTGGTGGAAGGAAAAACCTAGAAGATTGATTAGTCCTCTAAATAGAGGTGGCGACTCTACACAAAACTCAAATCAGTTTTCTGATAAAAGTGTCATAATGGATGGTAGGAGATCTAAAGCTATGGTAAAAAGTTTCAATCATCCCCATCTTTAAGGGCTCCTACTAAGAAAACTGGGATATCAAGTTAGTCTCATAGTACTAATAACCAAATTTCTCTAGAGAATACCTCAGAACAGCCAATAACAACTCATAACAGCTTCACTCCCTTGCATGAATCAAATGAATTCTAATCCAAGAATCAGTATACTCAGTTTGATCATGACAGATCTGATGATGTCCTTGTCTAGTACAGACCTTTCCTTCAGGAGCAGCTTGAACATCAGGCTCAGACTATGAGAGAGATAGACCAAAATCAAGTAGAACATGACTACCAAGCATCACTACAACAGGGTGAAGAAGATCAAGATGAATTCATAGAACAAGTAACATCCACACAAATCCTTAATAGTCGGTCAGAAGACATGAGAACTAAGGATCAAATGTTGCAAGAGGTACTTAGATTACAGGAAGAAATTGAGTGGGCTAGATTGAAAGAAGAAGAAGAAAAGATGAAACAAGAACTACAACAAATAAGATCTCGAACTAAGGTAACCAGTTCAAAGTATGTGCCTCCCCATAGGTAGGGTGGACATGTTCAAATAAGCAATCAAATGGGGTTACATCAAAATGCAAGTAGTTCACATACTTCAGCAACGCCACATGTTAGCCATGCCCAACAAAATATTCCACTGTAAAATCTAAGACCATCTAATGCACACAACCCATCCCAGCATATAGCTAATCCTTATCCACCACCTGGTCATCACCATATTCCACCTCACCATCAAAATGTAAACATGGCACCCCACAATACATATAATAATCCTCCTCTGCAAAATAGGCAAATGCAAGGACCTCCACCTGCAAATATTGGGAATGTTCACCAACAATATCCACTGCCAGGGCATAGACTTAACAACCAATATTAGCAACATCCCCCACAACAGAATATGTATCATCAGCAATATGCCCAACCCAATATGTATCCACAATCTCCATTTGGATACCAATATTATCCGCCATACCCAACTATACCACCTCCTAATCCTACAAGTATGGCCAGACAATTTGATTTGACTGGATATCAGCTATATCCTTATCCCATGGATAATAGTTGGAGGAACAATGTGCCTAAGTTTACAGGAAGCAGTGAATTGATTGTTGAAGAACATATCAAAAGATTCAATGCTTTTATATAGGACATTGGTAACGAATATGAAGATATAAAAATGAAACTGTTTATGATATCTCTTATTAATGAAGCAAGAGACTGGGTAAATAGCTTACCAGACACTTCAATATATTCCTTGACAGGCTTCCACGATCTATTTTTAGAACAATTCAAAAATCAATGTGCCCCAGAATTTGCTCTTCATGAACTAATAACTATTCAAAAGTATCAAAATGAATAGGTGTATGATTTTAATTTGAGATTCACTAAATTGTATAACAAGGCCCTGTTGATAACTAAGAGGGGGGGCGAATCAATTATCTTAATTATTTCAATTTTCTGAACTTTCTTATTAATTAATGCAGCATCAATTCAAATAAGCAAACATAACCATGAAATGGAAATGCACATGACACAATATTTTTTATGTGGAAACCCTGTTAAGAGAGAAAACCATAGGGTGATTAACCCAAGATTGTATTCTCTGTTAGAAGAATAGAAATACAAAATGGCACTTGCCAATTAGGGCTCACTGCTCGAGCACACTGCTCACAAGAGGCTCACTGCCTACAAGAGACTTACTGTCTACAAGTTGTAAGAAGAATAACAAGATCCTTGAACTGATGAGAAGCATCCACATATGCTGAGGTTCAGTTCTGATTAGGCTCAATACACTGATCTGTTGCACTTCATCCTTCCTTTTCTTTTGTACTATTGTCCTTTCACATACCGGACCTTCCTTATTGCTTTCACTCTACTCTTTTTCTTTTCTTCACACAACACAACAACACACCTCTCTCATCAAAATCCATTTGGTATGTATATCCGCACAAGGGATTTCATCCTCTTTCTAGTCAGCATCCAGAATAGTTAGTATTTCCCAAACTTTGGTCTGTCAGCTGAATCCTTGCTTACCAAGTGATGCGGATCAAAAAGAAACTTATAGAAGTCATCTAACAAGTTGGCCAATCATGAATGATACCTTAAGAATCTTTATCACCATCAACATCTCATCCTGAATAACTTCTTATGCTCTGCCTGTCAGTTCTTCCTCTATCTATTTTACCAAACCGGACCCCAATACTTGAATGCTTATATCTCTTTAATCTTTCATCACCAGAGGCTCAATTCTTAGAATATATCAGTCAAGGTACTCCTCTTGACTTCCCCAAGTCCGTACTTTCCAAAGATACTTTCTCTGAGAGATCTGGACCTAACTGTTGGACCTTGCCACATACTCTGTTCTTGCTTACCGGACCACAACACTCTTCAATCTGACTTCCAGTATAGGCATATCATGTCCTGCGAATGTATGGGATGAACTTTGTTGCCATCAATGACAACAATCATGAAGCTCCAATGTGTCTATTGCCAACAATCTCCCCCTTTGGCATTGATGGCAACACTTAGTGAAAAATGACTAAGTGTTATACTATACTCCCCCTTGGTTGATGCTCTCTTCTAATGTATACTTTATTGGAGCTCCCCCTTAGCTGGATTCCACATTTTTCACTATTCCTCACTCCCCCTTTGACATCAATGGCAAAGGGTAGGGTCCACACACCAAAATTGCCCAAAAATTCAACTATACTTAGCCGCATAAGTATATAAACAGGTTATACTTACATATACTGTAATATGTCTATTAAAGTTGTCTTCAACTCTACAACTTATGTCACCCAACTCTGCTTCATCCTGTCCAAAATTGAGATGTGACCACTCAACAGGAATGCAAAAGCTTCTGCCCTCTTGAGATCTGTCGGATCACTAATCCGGGTTGTGGTCTGAGCATCAATTAGAGCCTCATGCATGGCCTCTAACTTAGGGATAATGATCCCTCTGAGTTCACTTAACATGTTTGTTCTATTTTTCTTCTCCTTCTCAAGCTTCTTTATTTCAGCTATGTCTACAATAGCCTAACATTCTTGATTTACTATAGAACTGGAGAGAGGATCAAAACTTTGAGATAGACTTGTCAGTTTATCCTCTTGCTCTTTTACTTTCTTCTCAATATCCTTGGTTACTTTAGGCCAAGATAAACAAAATTTGTAGATATCTCTGCCATCTTTAAGAGCATTTTCCAAGCTCTTTATTCCAATATCCATAATTCTCCTATCATATGTTATTAAGCCTTGTAACTTCGAGAATCTCTTATCTTGAAACTCTTTCCAGACCTTCTCCTCAACTGATTTCTCTAGAGATTCAAAATGTGTACTAACACTATTTACTAGAGATTTGAGATTACCAGATGAAGAGGCTGAGGGATCTTTCTGAAAAGATGGCATGATCTTCTCCAATACACCGGATGCAGTTTCTATAAGCTTGCAGTCTTCCATGTGAGACATTAGAAGTTTTTCTTTTGCCTTTGCTGAAGTAAAGGATGCTAGCTTCATGGTTTGAATTGGGGAGAGGGAGTCAAAATTGAATGGTCCTTGAAGAAGTTCTGGTTCATCAAATTCCATCATCTCCTTGGTTAGGAATTCTTCGACTACTTCTGCTGTGTCTCTTGCCGGTGACAGGGTTTTCTCCCCTTCTGCATTCTTACCACTATCATCTATGGTTTTTGGAATTTTCTCTCCTTCTAAACCCTTATTACTGTCATCTTGTTTTTCCTTTTCCTTTACTTCTTTTTCTTCTACTCTTACCTCTTCTTTAGATCCGGAGTCTGCTGGGGAATCTGGATTTACTTCTCCTTGAACTACCTCTTCTGGAATAGGGGAATCCTTTTCCCTTACCTCTTCTACCACCATCTCAGTGGATTCTTCTTTGTTATCTATTCCCGAGGGATCATTACCTAAATCCTCTATAATAGGAATATTGAATCTTTTATAGGTATTCCGCATGATTTCTTCTGTTTCTTTTGCCACTTTATCAGTTTCTCCAAGCATGAGCTAATTCATTCTAGCCTTACTCTGGAACTCATCCTTGCAATCTTTGAAGATCATATCCAATTGTTTTGGAGTAATTGAAGGGTAGAGCTGAATAGCTATCTGTTCTCTAATCTCTAAGTCCTTAGCCTTGGCATTTTCTTTTCTCATCTCTAATTCCTTCTCTAGGCTTTTGGGAATGAGAGATATTATTTCAATAAAAGCCTTATTGTATATGTTCAAATACTTAACTGTGGCTTCCTCCAGAATCTTTTTATCTGCATCATTGTATGCATCATAGAATTATGTTATTGGTTGCAGGTTCCCATACATAGTGACTGCTTTAACTACATCATCTAAGGATAGAGTGGGCCTTTCAACGAATTCTTCTGCCATCTCTTCCTTGTCTTCACCAGCAGAGGGTTCACCAGATACTTTCTTCTTTTTCCTCATTTTCCTTACCTCTTCATCTGATTCTATCTCTTCTTCATCCTTTTGGCTTGTGTAAGACCTTGTGGCCTTTGTCTTAGTTCTTTTCTCTACTTTACCGGATGATTTTGCTTCCGATTTTGATGTCTTTGAGCTCTTGTCAGTGGTAGGTGCAAACCTCTTAGAGGATCTTGTCTGGGAGGGGGCTTCTACTAGACCACTTTCCTTTTCAGCTTCTTCTTTCTCTTTCTCTACTCTTTCCCTTTTCTCTCTATTGGTGTTAAGTGCTTCTTTTGAGATTCCATGCCTCTTGGCCAGTTCTTCTACCTCTTTTCTCACTTTTCTCTTTATCTCCAGTTGTCTAAGTTCCACATGAATCTTTACACTCAACTCTTCAAAGGTTCCAAATCTTTCTGCCTTGGGCTCTTTGGGTTGACTAAGCATGTGTTGAACATGTAGCTCAACAATTTTCTCATCTACTTCATACCCCATGGGCATGATCCAGACTATCCTTGGTTCCATAGCCTCCATTAGGCACTGATCAGTTTCTACCATAAAGCAAACTATATCCTTATACTTTTCAACTAGAGATTTTTGAATTCTCTCCCTTGCTTGCATCATACTCTAAAAGTTCTTGAAATAACCCCACAGAGCTGTATTTCTTGCCTTAGCATTCCCAAGCCCATGCAGGTAGTCTCTGATTTGAATGGCAATAGGTCTGTCATTCTACCATACCTAACCATTGGATCTGGGCAGCTCATTCATAAAGTAGAAAAACAAACACAATATTAGTCCACCATACTTAAAAGAGTTCTTCTTGTCCTTCTTGATCTTTTGTAAGTTTTCCATCAGTTGGCTTAAAAGAAGTTCACAGAGGTCATAGTCTGCATTCTTTCTCAACATCTCATAAGCAGTATACACAGCAGTTCCAGGTACTAAATTCTCCCTGCTGGAGTGATATATCTTATAACCAATTATCATAGATGCAAACTTGATATCCGAATCAGAGATATCTTCTATGGTCATTGCTCTTATCAAATTTTAATCTGGTAGCCTCATTCACAGTTTGGTTTTTGACAGATTTGAGAACTGGTATCCCTCCGGATGAGTGCAAGCCAGTTACTACCCTAATTGCATCCTTAGTGATCTTAAATGGTCTATTCAACCAAAATAAGTTATCATGTACTCTTCTCAACACATACCGGACCCATTCATCCTCCTCAAAATAGGGGAAATGAAAGCACTGACCAAAATGTTTATCCCGGATGGCCTAGTACTGTGGTTTGAGTTCAAGAGTATCATCTATTAACTAATTGTGATAGATATCTGCTAGCTTGGATTCCCCAAAATCTTCAATGTTCGCATGAATGCAAACCCTAACATCTTCTACATGCAAAATACCATGCGGAATGCTGGAAAATGCACCTAAGGGATCCACTTCTAGAGATTTGTATGGGTGCTTCTTAAATTTAGGGCGTGGCCTATTAGAAATCTTCACCACATTCAGAGTACCCATTTTCAAAAGATTTACAAAGAGATATTCAGCAATGGAAAATACCTTTTATGCTTCTAGGGTTCGCTGAATGAGCCGGATTAATTTGCTAGAAGAATCGACTTCAATGATTGATCTTTGAGAGTTTGAGACAATTTGTTGCAGAGCTCTTTTTCTTTTTCTTCTTGAGTGCAAATGTGCAAATGACAAACGAATGAACTCTTTTATTTCTGGGAAAGCCCTAATTTCATACTGCAATAAATGTGCAACCTAAGTCATTCCGGTTGCCTTGTTCATCTTATTCTGAGATAGATCTTTTCTGGATCACTGAGATACACTTAGAGTCATTCTTGGAGAATAGTGATAATTTATCTTCCTTTACTTAATCATTTGATCTATCCGCAGATCAAGATTCCATAGTTTGAATCATGTCAGATTTAACTGTGAAAAACCTACTTCTCACCGGATGATTGATGAGCTAGATTAGCCTTCAACTCTTTCAAAACTTCTTGCAGATCTTTCATCTCTTAACCAAGGCTTATTTAGATGTCCCTTTATGAACCCTTTAATCCGCAACTCTCCTTGTGCCAATTCTGGCACCAATTAACTGGCTGGGGAAAACATTTTTCTTTGTGTCTCCCCCTGAGCCGGAGCTCACTTCTTAATTTTTGGAAGGAATATCAGCACCAGATTCTGGTGCGGATCCATCCCCTACATTTTCTGTACTTCTCTTCACCCAAATCTTGTTCATCACACTTTTAACTTTATCTGCATTCACTTTTCCTTTTCCCTTGTCTTGATTCTGATTATGATGTACCGGACCTCTTTTGTCCTGATTCTTGCTTCTATAGAATTTGGCAGTATGACCGGATCTATTGCAATTGTGGCAAACAATATTTCTTTGCATATTTGATTGATGTCCTCTTGATCTACATTGATTAGCCATATGACCCATTCTATTGCATGCAAAGCATCTACCATTGAATGAATTGTTCATTTGCATATTTCTACATTCATGAGATTTGTGACCATACCTTTTGCAGTTAAAACACTGTCTAGAGAAGGATGTGTTAGTCTGATTTATTCTCCTTCTCCACTAATTAGATTTGTGACCAAAGTTATTGCAGTTGTGGCAGTATCCATTGAAGGATGGATATCTTTGAGCATTAGGTTGCCTTACCGGAGGTCTTCTAGGCCTATTCCTTGAATTTGCTGATCCAAACTTCCTCTGACCAAATCCGGAGCTTTCTCCTTTCTCATATCCCAAACCACACTTGTCATCTACCCTCTTTTGGCTTTCAAGAAGAACTTCAAGTTGAGCAGAACTTATCTTGAATTTCTCTTTATTTTCATTTGTTGTTTGAAGGTCCCTTTTAAGAGAGACAATTTGATGCTTAAGTTTTTCTTCATTATCTTTAGCATCTTCAAGATCAGATTCAAGATGTCTGATTATTCTATCCATCTTCTGGCAGTCTTCTGATTTCTCCTTGAGAGATTGTCTTAGATCATCTTTAGTTTTTCTTTTCTTTTCAATTTCTTGGGTAAACTTCATAACTCCTGATTCCATTTCATGTCTTACCATAATGATCTCTTTTGATAACTTTTCACATAACTTGGTTTTCTCTTTCAGATCTCCATTTGAATCATTGGCTTCACCTTGACTTGCCAGTTGCTGAAGTAGCTCCTTTCTCTTTTTCATAGAGAGACTCAGTTTTTCTTTTAACTCATTTATGAAATCATCAGCTTGTTTGAGTCTTTCCTTCAATTCATTGACTTCAAAATTTGACTACTCAAGATCATCTAGGGTAGACTTAAGTTGCTCCCTCATACCATACACATCCATTTGAATTCCTAGATCTTCCTCAAGATGTTAGGCTCTGTTGGGAAGAACTTGGCTCTGATACCAATTGTTGATAACTGAGAGGGGGGGTGAATCAGTTATCTTAATTATTTTAGCTTTCTGAACTTTCTTATTAATTAATGCAGCATCAATTCAAATAAGCAAACATAACCATGAAATGGAAATACATATGACAAAATATTTTTTATGTGGAAACCCTGTTAAGGGAGAAAACCACGGGGTGATTAACCTAAGATTGTATTCTTTGTTAGAAGAATAGAAATACAAAATGGCACTTGCCAATTAGGGCTCACTGCCCGAGCACACTGCTCACAAGAGGCTCACTACCTACAAGAGACTCACTGTCTACAAGTTGTAAGTAGAATAACAAGATCCTTCAACTGATGAGAAGCATCCACATATGCTGAGGTTCAGTTCTGATTAGGCTCAATACACTGATCTGCTGCACTTCATCCTTCCTTTTCTTTTGTACTGCTGTCCTTTCACATACTGGACCTTCCTTATTGCTTTCACTCTGCTCTTCTTCTTTTCTTTGCACAACACAAGAACACACGTCTCTCATTGAAATCCATTTGGTATATATATCCGCACAAGGGATTTCATCCTCTTTCTAGTCGGCATCCGAAATAGTCAGTATTTCCCAAACTTTGGCCTGTCAGCTGAATCCTTGCTTACCAAGTGATGCGGATCAAAAAGAAACTTATAGAAGTCATCTAACAAGTCATCCAATCATGAATGATACCTTAAGAATCTTTATCACCATCAACATCTCATCCAGAATAACTTCTGATGCTTTGCCTGTCAGTTCTTCCTCTGTCTGTTTTACCAAACTGGACCCCAATACTTGAATGCTTATATCTCTTTCCTCTTTCATCACCAGAGGCTCAATTCCTGGAAAATATCAGTCAAGGTACTCCTGTTGACTTCCCCAAGTCTGTACTTTCCAAAGATACTTCCTCTGAGAGATCTAGACCTAACTATCGGACCTTGCCACATACTCTGTTCTTGCTTACCAGACCACAACACTCTTCAATCTGACTTCCAGTGTAGGCATATCATGTCCTGCGGATGTGTGGCATGAACTTTGTTGCCATCAATGACAACAATCATGAAGATCCAATGTGTCTCTTGCCAACAACTCCCACAAGAATCTAAATTGAACAACCAAGCAGACCTTAACATATATTTGAAAGCATTTGACCCGAAGATAGGTTATGAACTCAGGGGCAAAAGTCCTAGAACCATGGCAGAAGCACAAAAAATGGTTCTCACTATTGAAAACAATAAAAAGGCTGCTGGGATGATCAAAAAAGGAGATAATAGAAGAGTTCCTCAAAATCCTAATCCTCCTGCAAACAAGCAAGAATACTTGCATAAGAATGAAAGACCAAGACTCCATGATATGCCATATCATATGAACTAGAAAGATGGAAAGCCCGTGGATACTAATAGGAGACATAACTATGGAAAAGACACCCTGACCCTTTGAAGAAAAGTGGAGTCCATGTGATAGAAAATAATCCATGGTGTACGCCTTGTAATTTACCACACTCTCTTGATTATTGTGTGGTAGCACAATCAATACAAAAAGATCAAGCATCTTATAACCCTGAGATGGATCATCACACTATAAATATGTTGGGTATCACACCTTTCACTATTGAAGAAGATTATTCGTCCAGCGAGGAAGCAGGGTATGAATATGATGTAGGAGCACAAAAATATAATGTGAACATAGGAGAACAAGAAGTATTTTCCAACCATGAAGAAGACTTAGGAAATTGTGGATATGACCTCAATGCAGCACAAAGTTACAATTGGCAAAAACCCTCTGAGGAAGAGAGAAGAGCCTTAACATTAGCTGTGGTAGCACAAGCCAAAAATAGCTATAATCTGAGAAACAGAACAGTAAGTGCTGAACAAGGAACTCCCAGAAGTATATTTATAAAAAATTAGACTTCTGATAAAAATGATAAAAGTAAAGATGAGAAAACACTTCATGATATACCTCCTGTTGACACACCGAAGAAGAAGGACAGCACAAAAACTAAGGAAAAGGGGCAAACAAAAGTTGATAGGTCGGAACTAAACATAAATCCCTCATTTGATATTGCTCAAGTTGTTTCTCAAATGAAAATATCTGTGCCACTTCTAGAAATGATGAAGGTGGAAAAATATAAAAATATAGTGGTGAAGATGATATCAAATGTATCAGACAAAAGACCCGAACAACATAGTCCTAAAATGAATACGCAACAAGAATCTATCAAAATACCTGAGGTATACTTGGGTGAAACATTAATAAAAAATCCATCTCAAATGGATCCATTCTATATTACCTTGCTGATAAACAACAAATTAGTCAAGAATTGTATGCTTGATTTAGGAGCAGCAATAAACATAATACCCATGGCTGTTATGAAAGAGTTAAGAATGTGGGTGGATACTACATTTGGTAAATGTTATGCAATGGATAACAGATCTGTCCCTGTTGTTGGAATCATGAAAGATGTTGAGATAAAATTAGCATCTCATCCTAAAGCCTCTTATAAAATTGACATCACTGTGGTAGATATCCCACCTAACTATGGAATGTTGTTATCTAGACAATGGACTGCCATGGTAGGGGGAAGTGTGCAATTAGATTTATCTTATGCTACTATCCCATTGGGAACACAGGTAGTTAAACTCTATAGGGAGCCAAGGTATGAAGACATTATAGAGAAAATTAATCCAAATCAAATGATTTGTTTCTGTGACATAGACTTTAGTACATTCAAGGTGGAAGAACAATCTAAATTGCATAATACAGACCCAATTTACTATGAAGCCAAAATTGATGAAAATAAAGAGGACATGGTAACAAGTATTGAAAAAATTCCTTGGTATGCTGACATAGTGTATTACCTCAAGCACATGAAATGCCCTAATGGATTTGATGATAATAAGAAAAGGACTCTAAAATTGCATGCTTCTAAATATGTGCTTATAGAAGGAGATCTTTTTTGGAAAAATAATAATGGTATCTTATTGTTTTGTCTAGATGAAGAGCAAGCAAAATCTGCCTTAAAAGAGATGCATTAGGGAGTCTGTGGTGGCCATTTCTCAACTAAAACCACAGCACACAAGATATTAAGGGCTGGATACTATTGGCCCAAGGTTTTCGATGATGCCTATAGTTTTACCAGGAAGTGTGAGGCCTGTCAAAGATTCTTAGGAAAGCTAAAATATCAAGGTGCATTACCCCTGAGACCTATTCAAGTTGATGCCCCATTTCACCAATGGGGGGCTGACTTTATAGGATAAATTATGGAAAAATCAAGTGGCGGCCATAGATGGATATTAGTAGTCACTGACTATTTCACGAAATGGGTAGAAACAGTGCCCACTAAACAAGCAACCAGCAAGGTTGTGATCAACTTCCTATTGAAAAACATTTTAACTAGATTTGGGGTACCTTTGAGACTTATAACTGACAATGGAATGTGTTTTAGATCGGATGAGTTTAAATTTTTTTTAAATCTTATGGCATTACGATCTCATATTCTTCTCCCTACCACCCACAAGATAATGGGCAGGCTGAGTCTAGAAATAAGAGTATTTTGAAGATTGTAAAAAGAATGTTGGACAATAATAAGAAAGCCTGGGATTCTACGTTGAGATTGGCATTATGGGCTGATAGAATCATGGTGAAGAAAGCCATAGGCAAATCACCATTTGAGTTAGTATATGGAACTCATGCCAGACTCTCAATACACAACTTGTTGCTAGTGTGTAAGTTTATCCTCCAAGAGGATGGGGATGTCCAGAACCAATGGAGGAAAGGCTAGAGCAGCTAATGGAATTAAACAAAATGAGGGAACAGGCAATACAGCAGAATAAAAAAATGCAAATGCAGATGAAGTACCTATATGACAAAAAAGCAACATTCACAAAATTTGAGGTAGGTGACATAATGCTTATTTGGAATGCTAGAAATCAAGAAAAGGGGAAGCATGGAAAATTTGATGCCCTATGGATTGGACCTTTTGTCATCAACGGTAAGGCAAGGGAGGATTCATATTATGTACAGAACATGTCTGGTGAGGAGCAAAAACTGCCAGTACATGGGTAGTTTTTGAAACATTTTTTCTCTTAAAAAGAACCTGAGAGAAAAGAATTGCTAGTGCATGGACAATTCTAGTTAAACTATCTAAATTGTCTTTTCCATGCATGGTAGTTTACAAGAGTCAAATAACTTGCTTAAAGAGCTCTCTTATCAAGAAATAAAATCTTTTCATAAAACAATAACCTAGGATCTCCACCACCCATCATAGTTCACCCATAGTCAAATGAAGAAGGCATTGGTCTGCTCCTCCAGAAATCTAGGATCTTGGTATGCCCACAAGGGGCATACATCCCTAGAAAGAGCCACTGTTGGGACTGAAATTCTCAAGCTACTTTTTGGCAAATATTAAGTTTCAATCATCCAAAGATTTTAGTATGTGAGCATATATGGAAAGATCCACAGTTGTTTTCAAGCAGAAATTAACAATTGAGTTGATAGAAATATTTGGATTTGATCTATTCTAATTCCTAAAGACTTAATATAACATGGTTGAAGTACTCATTAAGGATGAACTGTAAACAAGGAAGTGAAAAGTTACAAACCTTGTTGAAAATAAAGGAAAAATGGCATTAAGTACCAGAGTTGAATATGGGTGAATTCCTTGTCAAAAATGAATAGGGGTTGCTTTTTGAACCATCTTAAAATTCCCTGTATTTTGCAAGTTATGTGTGTTTTTGGTAAAATGCATTGTGGTATGGGTTTGTATGTTTGTATATACAAAGTAGCTTGTATATACAAAGTCTCTCATATACAAA
Source organism: Cunninghamia lanceolata (assembly GCA_027924645.1). Classification (NCBI taxonomy): domain Eukaryota; kingdom Viridiplantae; phylum Streptophyta; class Pinopsida; order Cupressales; family Cupressaceae; genus Cunninghamia; species Cunninghamia lanceolata. Next base: position 108,337 of record BSBN01001002.1, read on the forward strand.
GTGGTTTGTATGTTGTGTCATTGTATGATGCATATGCAAAGTCCCTTGTATATCGGGTCGTGGTATGGTCACATAAAGGAGTCATTGGGTTTCTATGCATTGTTTACTTGTATGCATTTCAATGACACTTTTTTCTTACATACAAGTCGGGCTTAAAAAGTTCAAAGTTTAAGTGAATAGTTGTTTAAATCCATTGAATGCACTTTATGTTTGTATGTTTAAACATGCAAAGGAGATATACAATGATATATGCATGCCGCGGACCCGATTCAGAGGAGAAATGAATAAAAGCAATAAGTCCACCAGATGTATATTGGGCTTTGCATGTTTGAGATGCAAGGATAAACATGCAAAGTAAATATACAAGGCTAATATACATACTGTGGATTTGAAAAAGTATGAAATAAAGTTAAGTTCGCACTTTATATGTGTATGCTTTCGGAGACATACATTTTAGTATACATACATTGCGGAACTTGTTGGTAATAATTTATGTTCAAGGTTTTTGGCCTGGTCCCCTCCCTAAAAATCCAAAATTTCCTAGGTGTTGGACCTTCCCAGTGTTTTTCAGCATCATCATGATATTCTAGAGGAGGGTTGTCTTCATCATCGTGTTTTTAGGAGTATCCCCCTGATGTTCCTTGCATGGGTCATTTCGTGTCATGGCCGGATACCCTGTGGGGGCTTCATGTTTTTGCCAACCCGACATCCTGCTTGGAGGTCATCATATTTGAACATCGGGTGATCTTCGTTAAGATCACCCCAATGTTAGTTTGTCACCTTATGTTTTTTTATCAGCTGCATGATTTTCAATTGTCGGGGTGATATGTCTTTCAGCTTCATCATTTTCTAAGGACGGGGTGATATTTCCAAATATCAGGTATGCTCTAACATCATCCCGATGTTTCATGGAGTTACGGTGCTACCCAATATTCTTGCGGGGGGTGATATTTCAAACATCGGGTGATCTTCCAAATATCACCTTGCCCCGATATGATGATGATGTCACCCTGATATTTCGAAGGGGTCATTTTCTAAGTTGTTCAATCCGACCTGATATTCTTTGAGTTGAAGAGGTCATCATCATCATCCGGTCTACAGTGCGTCATGATATTTTGTGTGGGGGGGTGATATTCTGAAATATCAGGTTATCTTACTAATATCACCCTGGCGCCAATATGGCGGTGACGTCATCCGGATATGAGAAGGATGCGGTATGCAGACAGGTGATGCTGACATCATCAGGACATGATGGTGACGTCATTAGGATTTTTCATCAGCCAGACATTTGATATCGGCCAAGCAGGAGGATTTTCCTCCGATGCATTAGGTTGTGCCGATGAAGGCGATTATCATGCAGGTGATATTGCGATGTGATGCTAACGTCAGGGTGATATTTTATGCATCCAAATATCATGCTGCTAAAGGATGAGGATGATGAAGGTTTATACTAGTGTCATCGGGAGCAAAAACGCCAACATCATATATGCTCGTGACCTAGTATATAAAGTGTTGAAAAGGTTACTGCACGGTGCGTGTGGGATAATTGTTATCCTACATATTTTCAAATATCATGAAGAGGTATTTTGGTGGGAAACGGTTGCGATGCACTGTTTGATGTTTTCCCGATGGCTGCGAGGTAGATGGACATTAATGGCAGTTGTTGCAAAGGTATGGGCGATGGCGTGGATGGATCAAGTACCTGATTGAAGTTGTACATCCATGACTGGTGGCTCATGGCTCGAGAACCTCTTCTGTCCCCTCTTCCACCTGTTGCATTCAATGCAATGAGCGCCATTTTTCTAATACTATGTATCTGGCAGGTTTTTTTGGTCAACCATGTAATTAATGCTGAGTGTACTTTCCTCGCTGTATTTAAGGGACTGTGTGACTCATTTTTGGTGGTTGTTGAAAGTTGGACATTTTTGGCTCTGTAATACAATATAGCTAATTTGGTTGCTCTATGCAGCAAAACTTGTGAGTTTATGTATCTCCTGTTGTATGTTTTTGCATGAATCCACTGATTTCATGGTTAATCCTATATGAGTAATGCTATGTTTGCATGTGTTTTGTTAATTCTGTCTCCAGTATTGCATGTATCTTTCTTTTGAGTCTGGATATTTAAGGAATGTTTAAGATTCTAGAACATAGAATTCCTATGTTGAATGTTTGATCTCTTAACTTCTACTCAAGGGGTAGATTAAATTGTTCTCAGATTGAATATTGGGAAGGATATACTGCAATAAGGATGCCATAAGTATAGATAGCTTAACACTTTGTATTGGGAGATATCTATAAGGCAGGTATCATATGTATCCCCCTGAAATCTAGTTTTAGTTGTTCATGCTAATCATTCATAGGTGTATGTCTACTGACTCCAAGCCCTAGATAGGCACCGATCTAGCTTTGTGTTTGTGTTATATACCAGGTCCAGCTTTGCATCCAAATATAAAATCAAAATCAAAACTCCAAAACAACCATTAGGATAGTAGAATTAGTTTTAGGATCCAAGTCCTCTATCTACAACTGCAAATAGGCCCAAAGCTAGCCCCTTTGCTCTTATATTACAGTTTTGGTCTACTTACAAGAGGACTTATCTGCTTTCTGTTAGCATCCCAGCCTTTATATGCATATCCTCACAAATGTTGAGTAGGGAATACCCCCTAGGTTTTGCAGAGCCTGAAGAAGAAGAGGAGATAAAATATAGAGTCTATCTCCTACACTGTTGGCCCCTAGCCCAGAATCCTGTTGATCATTGATGGCTACCTTGTAGGGAAATCTGGGAGTAAGCATCCAGTTTGGGAAAAAACAAACAGAAATTGGTGACTCTACTGGGGATCAAATGTGAAAGTGTTATCCTGATCTCTGGTGAAATTTTACCCATCCGAGTCACCAACAGAAATTGGCGACTCCGCTGGGGAATTGATTTAATAGAATAATCTTTTTGTGGCCCATCTGAGTCACCAACAGAAATTGGTGACTCTTGCTGGGGACATTGTGAAAGAACCCTGATGTTTTAAAAGAAAACATTTCCTAGTAATAGGTGGCGACTCCGAACCAATCTCCCAACCAGTAAAGTGAAAATTTGTATGCAAGGGAGAAGATCCCAGCGTAATACTCTATTTGAAGAGCTACCCATAAAAATGATGTATAGAAAAAAGGGGACTATTTGAGCCAGTCAAGATGGTTCTCCTAGCCCCAAGAAAAATGATTTTATTCAGGATAATCCAGGATCCTCAGAGAAGACAGTACCTTGTTTTTCAAACACTGAGGCTGAAACCCAGAGTGTGTATGAAAGGCAGCAAGGTAATGGTTTGAGAATAAGGTCAGAGGTGTTCCAAGAACACCCTTTTCTAGACCCTAGTGAAAGGTTTGAGGAGGTAGAGTCTCTAAGGGATGATGAAGATGATGATCGGAATGGTATGAGACCATCTACCTCCATGCCTAAAGAAGAACAGTTAGCTGAAGAAATCAGAAATCTGAGAGCCGAACTAGAATATCTACAAGCCATGAAAATCAGAGATGATATGAGGTAGAAAGTGCAAGCTTTGAGAGTTGCGCAAAATGATTCAGTTCCTACCCTCCAAAATGCAAATATACAGAGAAATCAACAAAGAAATGAGGTACAGTATCATCAGAATAATGATCAAAGACAAAATGTAGACAATGCCAGAGTACCATTAAATAATGTGAGACAGCATAATGCTGATAGAAATGCAAATGCTAATCAGTTTGAAAGGCACCCAATGCAGTTGGATAGGTTCAGACAGTTGGTATTTGATGGTATTCCTAGGTATCCTAACCCCATTGACAAGCATCTAAGGCTACAAGTGCCTACATTTTTAGGAAACAACACTGTGTCAGGAGAAGATCATCTAAAGGCTTTTCAAAATGTCATGGATAACTTTGAGGTTGAACATGAGGATGTTTTCATGAAGTCATTCATGCAATCTTTAGTAGATGAGGCAAGAGAATGGTACAAGAATCTGCTTGACCGGAGTATTTCATCATGGGATGATTTTAAAAGGGTGTTCAAGGAGCAATACGGTGACAAAACTAACCCTAGCTTTTTTGTAAATGAGTTTACTAGTATCACTAAAGGGTCAAATGAGCAGATTGCAGATTTTAATGCAAGATTTACTAAAGTGTTAAACAAATTGCCACATCACGTGAGGCCAAATGAACCAATGTGTATAATATTGTATATCAATGCCTTTGATGCAAAAACTGCATATGGATTAAGAGATAAAGGTCCTGCTACTATCATGGATGCTTTCAGAATTGCAGTGAACATTGAGAACAACAGGAAAGCATCAGGCAAGACAAACAGAAGGGATGACGTGAAAATTCTGCAGAATCCAAACAAGCCTCAGAACACTCAAGGTAATACATCTGCCCCTGAAAATAAGGTAGACAAATTGGCAAATGTTGTTAAGGACCTAAGCTATAGACTAGCTAGAAGTGAAAAAGGGATGGGTCCTGATAGGCAAGTCTACCAGAGGCAAGAAAAGAGACCATCATTGCATGATATGCCATATAATACCAATTGGCATAATGGTAAGCCTATATTCCCACATAACAACACAAATCAGAGAACTCAACATGTCAAAGAAACTCCTGATCCTTTAAAGAAAGCTATAAATATTGTTGATGATACTCCATGGTGTATAATTTGTTAGATGCCACATTCATAGTCACAGTGTATGATTGCTCAGTCCTTGTATGATAATGTTGTATCTTGTAATGAATGCAATGAGCCACATTCTGTGCAAGATGATGATGTTAACATGATGTCCATAAGCAATGGATACTCCCTTTATGATGCTGATGAGAGTACAAATAATGGAATTCAGGCCTGTCAACAGGATTCTTATGATGAAGATAATGGAGAAAGCTATGTGTATGCTCAGAGCTCACACAATTTTCTGAGTAACTTACAATGACCTTCTGATGAGGAAATTAGGGCCCTCACAGCTGCAGTAGTGGCCCAAGTCAAGAGTAACTACAATCTTAGAGGTAAAACTCAGATAAGCAACCCACATCAACCAGAAGGTATTTCTGCAAGTCAGCCAGTGCATGGTCATAAGGGGATGGAATTACAAAAAAGGCAGTGGGGCAATAATAAACAAAATTTTAGACATAGAACAGGTCATGAATCTCAAGGACCAGAAAATAGAATCCCCCAGGCTGAAGATCAAAGTAAAGGTTCCCAAGACAAGAATGATGATTAGGGAACTATGAAGGTAAAAGCTAAATCAGTTCAGGATAAAAATAAGATTGTGGAGCAAGATACAACTGTTATACAAAATTATGCTCCATTTGATATAGCTCAAGTCCTCTCCTAGGTAAAGGTTTATGTTCCACTTATGGAGCTGATGAAAGTTGAAGAATTCAGAAATAAGGTTGTATCCTTGATTTCAGGAGTACCATGTCAAGCTAAGCAAATTGTTCAGATCCAGGGTGAGAAGTATGTCATGTGTAATGAAGAAGATGAAGCTCCTGAGGCTTATTTAGGAGTCACTATGACAAAGTGCCCTTCACAAGTGGAACCATTTTATGTATCCCTGGTTATAAATAGAAAAATAATCAGAAATTGTATGCTTGACTCTGGAGCATCTACAAATATCATGCCTTTAGCCATCATGCAACAAGCTGGATTGAAAATCAACAAGGCATGTGGGAAATGTTATGCTATGGATGCCAGAGAGGTACCTGTCATTGGAATCATGAAGGATGTGGATTTCAGACTGGCAGCATTTCCTAAAAAGAGATATAAAATGAATATAACAGTGGTTGACATCAAGCCACAGTATGGTATGTTACTGTTAAGAAGATGGGCAACACTAATTGGTGGAAGTATGCAGCTGGACCTGTCATATGCCATGATCCCAATGAATGGAAAGGATGTCAAGTTGATCAGAGAAGAAAGATCATCAGAGACAATGGAGGATCAAGAATCAGAGGAGCATATATGCTTTGTAAACACTGACTGTGATAACTTCAAGGTTGTCTCAAATGATAAAAAGGATAAAGAGAAAAATGTTTGCATTGAAGAGTTGGACCAGCAAGGTTTATGGACTATGTTTTTTGATGGAGCTTGTGCAAAAGAAGGCTCTGGAGCTGGAGTTGTTTTCCTGTCTCCAAATGGTAAGCTCCTCAAATTCTCCTTCTTGCTGAGGTTTGCTTGTACAAACAACATTGCAGAGTATGAGGCTCTATTATTGGGGTTAAATGTTGCTTTGAAGCATGGAATTAAGATGCTCAAAGTGTTTGGTGATTCAGAGCTTATTGTGTCCCAAATTAGAGATAGGTATGCTTCAAAAAATAAAAGATTGAAACAATACAAGCATGTTGTTTGGGATACCATTGAACTATTTGATGCATTTTCAATAGGTTGGGTAGAGAGATCAAAGAATGTTACGGCTGATTTCTTAGCTAATGTTGCAATAAGGCCAGATGACATCACTCTGTCAGATGTTACAAATGTAGAAGTTAAAATTAGGCCTACAGTACCAGAAAATATATGCAGGTGGCAAGTGTTTAATGATGATAAGGACTTGTTAAAATTTTTGCACTGCATAGATGAATATGAGAATCAAGAAATTGATTTCCAATCTTTTGTAGAAACTATAGATGGAAAAGAAACTCTTGTGGGGAGAGAGATAATTCAATTGAAGACTAATAAAATCCCTAGAGGGTTAGTAGCTTTGGAAAGAGCTTTTGACAGTAGAGACCAATTCGTCACAAAGACATCTCCCACAAACAAGGAAGATTTAGAAGAGATAAATTTGGGGACATCGTAGGCCCCTAAGAAGGTATACATTGGTAAGCAGCTCAAACCACACATTAGGAGTATGTTGATTGCATTACTGAAAAGGTATAAACATGTTTTTGCTTGGTCATATGAGGACTTGAAGGCCTATAGAGAAGACTTATTCCAGCATGAGATCCCATTGAAGCCTAGAGCTAAACCATTTAGACAAAGGCAAAGGCCTATTAACCCAACCTTAGCTCCTATGATGCAAGAAGAACTTATGAAGCTCAGGGAAGCTGGAATAATCATGCCTATCAGACACTCAACTTGGGTGTCCAATCTTGTCCCGGTCAAAAAAAAGAATGGAGACATGAGGCTTTGTGTAGACTTTAGAAACTTAAATGTATCTTCTTTGAAGGACAACTATCCATTGCCAAATATGGAAGCCATGTTGCAGAGGGTGACTAGCTGTGAACTTTTATCTATGATGGATGGTTTTTCAGGATACAATCAGGTGAAAGTGAAAGAATCAAAATAGTTCAAGACTGCTTTCACTACTCCATGGGGAACCTATGTATATGTAAGGATGCCATTTGGATTGATAAATGCAAGTGCTACATTTCAGAGAGCAATGGATGTTTCTTTTGTAGGGTTAATTGACTCAATCCTGGTTGTTTATCAGGATGATTTGACTGCATATTCAAAGAAGGAAGAGCAGCATTGTATGCACTTGGAGCAGATTTTCATTAGAGCAATAGAGTATGGCATTTCTCTCAACCCAAAGAAATGTGTTTTTGGGGTTGTGGAAGGAAAGTTGCTTGGACACATTGTTTCCAAGGATGGAGTCAAAATTGATCCTAAAAGAATGGCTACAATTGATAGAATTCAGATCCCAAAAACTGTGAAGGGTGTTCAGTCTTTCTTTGGACAAATAAATTTTGTTAGGAGATTCATTCCTAACTTTGCAGAAACAACAAAAGAAATATCTAAGATGTTGAAGAAAGGTGCAACCGTTAGGTGGGAAGATGAAGCAATCAAATCATTTCAAAATATTAAAGAGGCAATAAAAATGGCTCCTGTATTAAAATCACTAGATTTTTCTAAGCCATTTCAACTATTTTCATTTGCTTCTTTCCATACTATTGTTGCATGTTTGTTACAGAAGAATGAAGAAGGATTTGAATAGCCTATTGCTTTCTTCAGTATGTCCTTGCAGGCTTCTGAATTGAAATATGATATCATGGAAAAACAGGGATATGCACTAGTCAGAGCCATCAAAAGTTTCAGGCCATATTTGGTAGGCTCACAAATAGTTGCATATGTACCTCATGCAGCAATTAAAGACATATTTACCCAGCAGGAGGTAACTAGAAGAAGATGTAGATGGATAAATAAATTGCAGGAATTCAACATTGAAATACAGATCACTAAGCTGGTAAGGGGACACGGTTTGGCAAAACTAATGACACAATCAAATTTAGAGGCATGCCAAGTTAATGTAGTTCAGGATAGAGTTGTAAACATGTCAGAATCTGAGTGGTACAAGGATATAATATATTATTTGCAAAATTTGAAATGTCCTTCCCATCTCAGTGATATTCAGAAGAGAACTCTGAAGCTGCAAACTATTAAATACATCATTATCCAAGAAGAATTGTATTGGAGAAATCATGATGGTGTATTACTCAAATGTGTGGATGAAAAACAGGCTAAGGACATTCTCAATGACATGCACCATGGAATGTGTGGTGGACATTATACTGCCCAAACAACATCCCACAAAGTCCTTAGAACTGGTTACTAGTGGCCAACTCTTTTCTCAAATGCACACAGATTGATAAGAAAGTGTGACCCTTGCCAAAGGTTCTCAGGAAAGCTAAGGTATGGCGGTGCATTACCCCTCAGGACTATAACTGTGGAAGCTCCATTTCAGCAATGGGGAATTGACTTCATAGGAGAAATTTTAGAGAAATCTAGTGGAGGACATAATTGGATTCTGGTTACCACTGATTACCTCACTAAATGGATTGAAGCTATCCCTACTAAAAAGGCTACAAGTAAGGTGGTGATGGATTTTATCTTGGAGAATATTATTATCAGGTTTGGGGTACTAGTCAAGTTAATCACAGATAATGCAATGTGCTTTAGATCAGGTGAATTTGTTGATTTTTGCAGTAAATATGGAATTGACTTGTCTCATACATCACAATACCATCCACAAGGAAATGGTCAAGCAGAGTCAAGCAACAAAAGCTTAATGAAAATCATCAGGAGGATAATGGATAAAAATAAGAAATCTTGGGATTCAAAACTAAAGTTGGCATTATGGGCTGATAGGATAATAGTGAAAAGAGCCACTGGAAGGTCACCTTATGAATTAGTGTATGGTACAGTAGCTAGATTGCCTATGAATAACCTCTTGCCAATTTATAGGTTCATACAAGAAAATGATGGGGAGGTTAATGATTCAATGACTGAAAGGATCAATCAACTGGTTGAGCTAGATGAAATCAGAGCAGAGGCACAAAAGGTAAACATCAAGAAACAACAAAAGATGAAGTATCTATTTGATAGAAGGGTTACAGAGAGAAGCTTTCAAATAGGTGATATGGTCCTTATGTGGAATGCAAGAAACCAGGATAAGGGTGAACATGGCAAATTTGAACCCTTGTGGACAGGCCCATATCAAATTAGCAATATCTATGGAGGAGATTCCTACTTTCTTCAGACCCTAAATGGTGAACTAATGGAATTGCCAGTGCACAGCAAATTCCTTAAAACCTTTTTCACATAAATTAGTAACTAGTGTGCACAATGTAAGATAGTTGTAAATATTTTGTATATAACTCGTGTGGTTGGTCCTGTTTTGAGTTTTGGGTTTTGTTTGGTCTACCCCAGAGAGGTCTGGTTCTTGCTGCAATCTTGCACCTGCACGTCCCCAATCGGAGCCTATGTTGGTAATAATTTATGTTCAAGGTTTTTGGCTTGGTCCCCTCCCTAAAAATCCAAAATTTCCTAGGTGTTGGACCTTCTCAGTGTTTCTTAGCATCATCATGATATTCTAGAGGAGGGTTGTCTTCATCATCATGTTTTTAGGAGTATCCCCCTAATGTTCCTTGCATGGGTCATTTCTTGTCATGGCCGGATACCCTGTGGGGGCTTCATGTTTTTGCCAACCCGACATCCTGCCTGGAGGTCATCATATTTGAACATCAGGTGATCTTCGTTAAGATCACCCCGATGTTAGTTTGTCACCTTATGGTTTTCTTATCAGCTGCATGATTTTGAATTGTCGGGGTGATATGTCTTTCAGCTTCATCATTTTCTAAGGACGGGGTGATATTTCCAAATATCAGGTATGCTCTAACATCACCCTGATGTTTCATGGAGTTACGGTCCTGCCCAATAGTTTTGCGGGGGGTGATATTTCAAACATCCGGTGATCTTCCAAATATCACCTTGCCCCGATATGATGATGATGTCACCGTGATATTTTGAAGGGGTCATTTTCTAAGTTGTTCAATCCGACCTGATATTCTTTGAGTTGAAGAGGTCATCATCATCATCCAGTCTACAGTGCATCATGATATTTTATGTGGGGGGGTGATATTCTGAAATATCAGGTTATCTTACTAATATCACCCTGGCGCCAATATGGCAGTGACGTCATCCGGATATGAGAAGGGCGCGGTATGCAGACGGGTGATGGTGACATCATCAGGACATGATGGTGACGTCATCAAGATTTTTCATCATCCAGACATTTGATATCGGCCAAGCAGGAGGATTTTCCTCTGATGCATTAGGTTGTGCCGATGAAGGTGATTATCATGCAGGTGATATTGCGATGTGATGCTGACATCAGGGTGATATTTTATGCATTTGGATATCATGCTGCTAGAGGATGAGGATGATGAAGGTTTATACTAGTGTTGTCAGGAGCAAAAACACCGACATCATATATGCTCGTGACCTAGTATATAAAGTGTTGAAAAGGTTACTGCACGGTGCGTGTGGGATAATTGTTATCCTGCATATTTTCAAATATCATGAAGAGGTATTTTGGTGGGAAACGGTTACGATGCACTGTTTGATGTTTTCCCGATGGCTGCGAGGTAGATGGACATTAATGGTAGTTTTCGCAGAGGTATGGGTGATGGCGTGGACGGATCCAGTACCCGACTGAAGTTGTACATCCACGAATGGCGTCTCATGGCTCGAGAACCTCTTCTGTCCTCTCTTCCACTTGCTGCATTCAATGTGTTGAGTGCCATTTTTCTGATACTATGTATCTGGTGGGTTTTTTTTGGTCAACCATGTAATTAATGCTAAGTGTACCTTCCTCACTATATTTAAGGGACTGTGTGACTCATTTTTGGTGGTTGTTGAAAGTTGGACATTTTTGGCTCTATAATACAATACAGCTGATTTGGTTGCTCTATGCAGCAAAACTTGTGAGTTTATGTATCTCTTGTTGTATGTTTTTGCATGAATCCACTGATTTCATGGTTAATCCTATATGAGTAATGCTATGTTTGCATGTGTTTTGTTAATTTTGTCTCCAGTATTGCATGTATCTTTCTTCTGAGTCTGGATATTTAAGGAATGTCTAAGATTCTAGAACATAGAATTCTTGTGTTGAATGTTTGATCTCTTAACTTCTGCTTAAGGGGTAGATTAAATCGTTCTCAGATTGAATATTGGGAAGGATATACTGCAATAAGGATGCCATAAGTATAGATAGCTTAACACTTTGTATTGGGAGATATCTGTAAGGCAGGTATCATATGTATCCCCTTGAAATCCAATTTTAGTTGTTCATACTGATCATTCACAGGTGTATGTCTACTGACTCCAAGCCCTGGATAGGCACTGATCTAGCTTTGTGTTTGTGTTATATACCATGTCCAGCTTTGCATCCAAATATAAAATCAAAATCAAAACTCCAGAACAACCATTAGGACAGTAGAATTAGTTTTAGGATCCAAGTCCTCTGTCTACAACTGCAAATAGGCCCAAAGCTAGCCCCTTTGCTCTTATCTTACAGTTTTGGTCTACTTATAGGAGGACTTATCTGCTTTCTGTCAGCATCCCAGCTTTTATATGCATATCCTCACGGATGTTGAGTAGGGAATACCCCCCTAGGTTTTGCAAAGCCTGAAGAAGAAGAGGAGATAAAATATAGAGTCTATCACCTACACTGTTGGCCCCTGGCCCAAAGATCCTATTGATCATTGATGGCTACCTTGTACGGAAATCTAGGAGTAAGCATCCAGTCTGGGAAAAAACCAATAGAACTGAGGGAAGATTAAATCTGATATATAGGATGCATCCTGACTCATTGTATATTAGAATATACATTGCACTTTATGCAAGCCGCGAAACCAAAAAGTTATGAAATGAGATGTAATTGTTGTATGTTTCTGCCTTGTATGTATGTTTCGGGACATACAAAGCAAAATATACAAGGCTACATACAACGCAGAATCCAAGAAAGATTAACGTTTGGTTAAACCAATGCTTCAGAACTTAAAGTATATCGGAGGATGCATATACAAGTCAAAATCGAAGGGGGCTACCTACCGCGATTTATAAAATAAGAAGTCCGAAAGGAAGATACAATTGAATTTGTATGTATCAGGCATTATTTATGAAGGTTGGATACAAGTAGTGTGTCCTGCCGCTTGCACATTGGGCTTGTATAATAACAATGTATATCTTTGATATGCCAAACTATTGTATCTACAAGACGTGACTTGTTATCATCGGTTCTCTTTACCGTTTCTACCAGTCACCTTTTGTATCCAACACAATGTACATTCTCACATACATTCTTAAAGATACATTTGTGATATACATTCGCATTACACCTTCACTGAAACAAAATGCACCTTACGTCGATAGTCTACCACCACGCAAACATAGAATAACTTATAGAAAAATAGAAACCCTAAAATGACATTAAGTCTGAATGGTTAAGATATTCTTCTGATAGTTGAAATATGGGTTTTTTGCAAGATATACACAGCGGGGATCAAGTTATATAAACACCCACAAAAGGATCTTGAGCAACTGATAAATCATCGATAAGGGAAGTAATTATTTGAGTAAATACATATGTTTAATTAAATTTGTTTTGATCATTTGATCAGAGATTAATTTGTGTTTTATCTGGTTCTTTTTAGGAATAATAAAGAAATCCTTGAAGGAGATTAAGCAGCACTACAGTTAAAGAGCTTTGTTTGACCCTAAAATGGTTATCCATTTGGTGGTTAAAGACAAGTATTAATTTTCCTGAATCTATTTTATTACGACAAGTACTGTTGTTCGGTTATCAACCGTCACAACTATTGTAACTAGTCTGAAGCTTGTATGCCTCTCTTTATAAGAGATGACCAAGACCAGAATAAGGAGATAGAATAGGGAGATATTACAGAATAGAATAGGGGATACTATAGATTAGATTTGAACAGCAATGCTAGTGCACTTTTAATATATTTTATTTCTGGTAGACCATGTGCAAGCATTCTCTAATGAAGTCAAGTCTGTGAACATGAAGCAGTAACTACAAATTTTAGTATCAACTATCTGTTTAATTTATTCAATTATATGACTGTCTCCTTTCAAAGTTTTCTCTGTTATTCAATTTGAGTTATCAAGTATATCTTCAAGTTGTCTATACACATTTGCTGTTATAGTGTGATAAGATTAACTGGTTTATGCTTTCATAATTAAATCCTTTAAATCTATCATAGTAACTGTGAAGACATTGTCATGGATCTCTAAGAAGAGTCATATAGTTAGGGTTTGTATTATGTCTCTAGTTTTTTGATAAATCTTTTACAATTGCAGTATTATTCTGATAGGTTCCTTCAAAGAGGGATTAAACCCTTTTAGATGAATGCAGGTAATTTGATTTTATCAATTGGATATATAAGTATGGAATATTAACTATTTCCTTATAGGGTTGTACAAGTTACATACCTATTCTTTCATGCCAGGTAGTTCAAGTTTTCACCAAACAAACAGTCATTTATTTCATGATCATACTGACTCTATATTCAATAAGGCACTAGTCTAGTGTTTTCATTATCACTTATGCAAATTCACTTTAGATTTACTTAATTAGATTGCATTATTGTTTTAGCATTACAATTTAGATCATTTAGAATTAACTTGTTGTCTTTTTATTTGTTTTATAATTTGTGTCATTATCAATAGTTAGATTAATTCTGATCAAAGTAGTGATCATCTCTTTATCTGCTTTATTAATTGGAGGTTTACCCGCCTAGGTCTAGCAGAGCCTAAAGTGAAGGGGGTTTATCCATATCTACCCCGTGTCAGTTAGCCAAAAACGTCAAGAGAGCATGGCAACCTCTTAGGGTTAACAACCTGCGTTTTTGAGACCTAACACATTCTATCATTACAACCAATCAGAGTAGCATAATTTTGAAGCTACATGTGAGTAAGGATTATGATAGAGTGGACTAGTGCTTCACAATGAGTATTTTGCAAGCATTTAAATTTTGTGGGGATTGGATCAAGTGGATATTCGGTTGCATATCTTTAGTGAGACATTCAATTCTTATCAATGGTACTAGTCCTGTGGGTTTTTTCATGTCGACTAGAGGACTACGATGAGGAGATCCATTATCTCCTTTCCTCTTTATCATGATGGTTGATGCACTTGGGAGAGTAGTTAGAAGGCAAGAAGAGTTGGGCACATGGAAAAGTGCACATATTGCAAATAATTTTCCCCTTATTGCACACCAATAGTTTGCAAATGATACAATTTCATATGGATCATTGAATCTTTTAGAAGCCATGGAAATCAAAGACATTTCTGATAGGTATGTTATTGCTTTAGGCCAATAGATAAATAAGCATAAATCTTGTATAAATTTTTACAATACAAAAAAAGTATTAGGCATAGAATTCTTGCTTTCCTTGAATATCAACTTGTAGAGCTCCCTAGAAAATACATGGGCATTCCTTTATTCAAGGGCGCAATGAACACCAATCTATGGGAGGATACTATTGAGAAATGTAGAATGAAAGTTGCATCTTGGAAGGGGAAATCGCTCACGCTAGCAAGGAAATTCACAATGGTGAAAGTTATTCTCTTATCCATACCAATTTACCTCCTTTCTAGCCTACAAGTCACTAACAAAGTAGATAATAAGTGTCACACCCCAAATTTTGACTATGTTTTACTTTTTTTACTTGTACGTAATTAGTGGATAATTTTGCAAGAATTAGTGATTTGATGTTATGTGAAAATGTCAGGAAAATCAAATGATATCATGAGTTTATGTTATATGAGTAAAATTTAGATATATGATTATAAGATGTTATGATTTCATAAGGATTATGAATTGACTAACGATACACTAATCCTAGTTTGGTGATTGTAAGTTGTAACCAGGAAACATATTTTTTTGCCCTTCAAGGAAGAGAGGGAGAGCATCATCATAGAGAAGTGAATAGACGTATGGATAAGAATAGGTTGTTTCCATCTAAATCTTGTGCTTGTATAGTTTAGTGAACCCTCATCAAGTTTGGCAAGTTGTGTTTGACCCATTTGATCTAAATTTGATTTCAACTCGACAATTGTCGATTTGTCATCAAGATTCATTAAGCATAGGTCTTGTCGAAAAACTGAGTCTAGATAGTGTGACCATCGACAAGATACAGTCAAAAATTGTTAACTCTTGTGTGATATGAATATAGTTATATTGAAGAGAAAATATTTATTTAGGGTTAAATAAATTCATTAATGAAATTTCTAATTAAAATTCCATTATGATAACCCATCTATTTAGGTGTTTATGCAAGATAGAGAGGGGTAGAATACATCGACCCCTTTCTCATATCTTGCCGAGTGCTTGAAAACAACATAAGTATACCTAGTATGAATCCACATTACGTTGTTATATATTTATTTATTTATTTATTATGAATTTTTAGTTTAAACCTATAGTTTTGTTGATAACGAGTTTCTTAAAAGAGAGTGGTATAATTGCAAATTTAATTGCAACCACTTCATGTTAATTTGGAGACTCGACCCCTTGATCTCCACGGTGGCTTGGAGAGTATGGGAGAGCTCTTAATTAGAGTGGGGAGTGGTTATTATTACCAGTCACTCCACCACCAAGCTATTTGTACCATGAAGAGCAATTATAGGTTCTATTTTAGTAAGGAATCTCCGCGGTAAAGGAGAAGCTAAGCCTTGTAAAGGCTATATCATCATGGAATATGGATAGTCAAAAGGCAACAATGATATCACATAATGATAATAGGCTATTGTTATAGCAGAGAGAAGAGATAATACGTGAAAGAAACGAGTAGAAGAGTGAGCTCTGCTAACACATAGAGCTTTGCTCTTAATTAGAGAGTACATGGGATCAAGGAATGTTGTGTTTTTAGAAAGCTCGACAGAGGAAATAAACTCAAAGAAAACACAGATCAACATGTATATAGAGCTTATTGCACTGACAGTTAAGGGAGAAACACGGTAGAGGTAGGATATCTCGTGTTTAAAACTATTGTTTCTTTCTTACTGTGATATATGTATCCTTGCATAGATATCATTTCGTAGATTCTTAGAGTTATATAATCAATGAGATTAGAATATCTGTGACTGTACAATCTTAGATAGTTGAATGAGAGTAATATTCTTTGCTTGTGATTTGAAACCGCACCCAGAGTGTAGGAGATTTTAGAGCATGAATCATGATAGTGTTATATCCTTGCTATAGCTATCAAACAGTATAGTATAATGATAGAATATTATGTAGGATACTTCTCTCACTATTGTTCAATATCCTCATAACATAGATACCCTATTAAACAAAGAAACATTATCATATTATCGTAGTATCATCAGACCTAAGAGATTATACATGTTTAAACTTTTTGTTAGACTTAAGTCTAGCTCTTTTAGAGAGTAGACCGTATGTCAGATTGACCTAGTATCATATGACGATTGGTCTAAAATGATATGAAGAGTTTTTTAGCACTTAGTGTAGCATTTTGTTTCTTATACTACCTCAGTTGTATAACAAGACAAGATGTTTATTAAAATTTGAGACTAAAGTTGTTGAAGACTCTAGTTTTAACCTAGAAGTAAGCTTCTTGAAGTTTAGGCAGTGATAGGTTTTAATTTCCAAGATTTATATAAACAAATGACACTGTGTACTATAAAAGATTAAGTGATAGGTTTCACTTATTCTAAGTATATAGAAATGATATAGATATCATTTGAAACACCTAAAGATACTATATATTAAGATATATGTATTCTTCGATTATGACAAGTATATTCGTTATATGCAAGGATGATGTGCATGAGTTTATATCCTTTCGATATCTAGAGTTGGTATATGAAAAGAGACCATTAGGTCAAAAACATTATTTTATTATTCTTGACTCAAAACCTATTCAGAATTGAAAGATTGAATTTAATCAAGAGTACTTATGCTAATGATAGTATTCATCATGATTTTATATGAGTGAGGATAAAACCTTGTATTTTATGTTTATACGTAATTTGAGAATTGTGTATTCGATCAATGCCCAAGTGGCCGAGAGTAGACTAAGGTCATGATATTCATATTATTTTATTACAAACTTTGGGATCAAGGGTATTTGATATTTCATTGTATTAGGGTAAGAGAAGTATAAACCTAGAATCAACCCAAAAGGGTTAGAAATCTTAGAACTATTTAGTCGATGATGACTTTATTTTAGTCTATTGTGTGTTATGGTTGACAGTAAATGGTCGAGAAAAACCATAGTTTAAAATAGTATAAATTAGAAAGAGTATAAGTAGTACTTTGATGAATTTAAGTGATTTATTGATAGAGTCAAAACTTGACATATAGCACAAGAAGTGCTTAATCTTTGAGTAATTGAGTAGAATGATAGGAAGTCATAGACCCTTATTTCTACAAGAATGTAACTAGGAACTCTTTGAAGGGTTAAAATTACTTGAACTTGTATATAGCTTGAATATCCTAGATTATGGATTTAATTCTAAGTCAAATTGACTAGAAATTGAGTTTAGTTAAGATATTTCGTGCCTATAGTTGTTACTCAAAAAAATCAAACTGTAGGATGAGATAGTTTCCAAGTCAAGTTAGAGGTGTGTGAACACACGACTACATTTATTGTAAACATATATTATATAGAAACCTTGGCGAAAGTAATGCATATGTCTCTACATGCATTAGTCAGTTCACAATGTCTAGATGGCATGACCTATCAGAATGATCATACTTAGCTAGAATATTGTCTAGAGTTGTATGGTCGATTGAGTTACGTAAGACACATCACTACGACTCAAATGGAAACTTGTTGGTTCTTTATGTCTATACTCTTCATGAAGGGTAGGGCCACTTCCAAGAAGGAAGGTGAGCAGGGGACCATCGGTCTATGGTTGGAGGTAAAGCACTCAGATGATGCTCTCCCTCTATAGCAGAAGACTCACTAAGACTTGTGTGACAACTATCAAGACTCCACATGTAGTACTCTTTATGTTATGATGTATGATTATCAAATTTATGTAAAATTATTTATTTTGCCAAGAGCAAATTATTTGAAAATGTATAGTGATGTAAATCCACTATGTTTTTATCTTTGAATATATTGAATTTCAAGGTTGAAAAATATTCAGAAAAGATATGTTTTTATTTCTTTATAATTATGCGAATGATATATATATATATATATAACTCATGTTTATCATGTTCTTTTACTTTCTTAAGTAAGTGTGTGTAATTCCAAGTAACATGAGATGGCATGTTACATATGGTATCAAAGCTGTCGAGTTCAACACATGGACCTAGGTGCTCACTACAAGAAAATTTGTCAACATTCAACAGATTGGCTAATGTTTGAAACTAGTTTTATGCCAGAATGGCGTGGAGAAGAACCAAGAAAACTGCTAGAAAGTTTGTTCCTTAGCATGTACCCAAGATAGAGGTTAAGAAAGAACCTACTGAGGCAGTTAAACTGAAAAAGCATATTAACTTGTTATGGAGTAAAAAGTAGACACATGCCTTTTTACCTCCTAGTTTAGCTCCTAAGTCCTTGTGCATACATTATACTTGCAAAATATTAATCCCAATGAGAAATTCCCCAAAACCCATGTCAAATGGGAACTAGGGGCCCATTTAATGACTAACCCCAAACCAAAAAGGATCCTTGGGACTTGTGTTCATGCGCCCAATTCCTCCCTAATTGGTCAGGACATAATTTAACTCATGTTGGCATAGGACTCTTAAATGGGTCTCTCCTTGTTGACTCTTTCAATTAATATACGAATGTTTAATGGGAAAGCATATATAAGTGAGTGCTTAAATTCATTTTAGTACAAGTTGATGATAGCGAACTTATGATATTGGAGCAAAGAGCATTTAGGGTATTCATTATGTTATTGTTGCAGATATGTGTTTGTATTGTGTGTGTTGGTTGCAAATTTGGAATCATCATCAACATCCTTATAAGTTGAAGAGTCTTCATCCTCTTAAGGACTTCACCTCCAAGGTGACATCATCATTGTTTGAATCATTTCATCATTATTTGGATTATCTTTATCCTCTGTCTTGCAAGGACACGCTCTCTTTCTAACAATAGTGTTGGGAAATCTTGAATGCTAACCTAGGATTTGAATGAGGAAAATCCCTAAACACCACAACCCCCAAACCCCTTTTCTTGTTGTGTGCAAGTTGTAGGTGGGAAGACTAAAGAAGTGAAGGTACAGGAAAATTGTTCAAGGGATAGGGTTTCATGATCTGAAAACAAATTGTGGAAATTCCTCTTTGGAAGACTTGGGCACTTGCTCTGATGTCATCCTGCTGAAACAGACACTGGAATAGGCATCTAGGCACTCTCTGTGACATTTCTTTAGTTTTGATTTTCTGAAGATCCTGACCTCCAGGACTTGGGCACCCACCTCAGAGTCCTTTAACATTTCATCTTTTTTGAAATAGGTTTTGACATCTCACTGATCATCTTGGTACTTTCAGATCCTAAGTTTTTGTTGTCGTTTGTTTGTTATAAACTAATTATCTCATAACTAAGGTTTTACTCATATTACTTAACCTAGGGTTTGATAAAAGGCTTGGTTAAATTACATCTTTCCATAGCAAGAAAGAGCACAAAATCAGTAGTTGAGTCCTCTTTCATCTTGTTTTGTCCTTGAATGTTATAGTGAAAGAGGGTTTGATCTAGTGTACTTACATGCTTTGTATTCAACCCCTTTTTCATACTTAACATCTTGTTGAACCCATAGCATTGAGCATTGCATCTTGTTGAATGTTGAAATTAGATCTTGCATTAATTCATATCATACTTATCATTCTTCATTGAAAAAACTTGCATAATCTTGAAAAAAGTGAAAAAAATAAGCATTCTAGGCTTGCATAAAGGCATAGTTTTGCACTATCATTGGAAACATTTGATTTTTTATTTTTACATCAGATCTAAGTCATGTTACAACAATTAGTCATTTCATGATATCACATCTTGCATTTGAAGATATCATTTGCTAGGGCTTTGTTGAAAATTTGCATTTTTTCATATAACCTAGTTATTTGCAAAGCTAAGATTTGTAGTCAAAATCTTATTTCAGATTTTACTGCTATCATAAACATTCATTCAAATCTGATTTTCAATTGTAGTGTTACATTATTTGACATTCTTTCTTTCAAAATTTTCAATACTCACAATTACACATTGTGTATTTCAACATTAAGAGCTTTAACACTTTCTTCACACTTCTTAAAGAAAAATCTCAAAATCATTCACATTGACTTGTTGTGTAGCACTATCTACATCATATCCACTTTTTTTGTAGTGAAATTAGTGTGTTTTTTACTTTCAAAAACCCTATTTCCTCAAACTAGTGCTTTGGTGTAGAACAGTCTCACATACATGGACTCTAATCAAAGTAAGGATGGTGTGGTTCCTCTTCGAGTTAATAGAAAGAGGAAGATTCTTGAACCTATAATATTCTTTACACCACATGAGACCACAATTAGAGATATTGATGGCCCTCTCTACATTACAACACATCTATGTGGGAATCCTACAAGAGAAATCCTTATCGATCCTAATTGTATGGTGAATGTAATTTAACTAAAGAGTTTTTATACATGCATGACTTGGCACAAGACAACTATGATCCTACACATATCATGATTAAGGCACATAATGGATACTTTATCTTAGTTATTGGAAAGATTACACTCTTGATTAAAGTGGTGGAAAAGGCCTTAGAACAACCATTTGTCATCATTCCTACATCAGACCTATTTCTTGTGAAACTGGGCCATCCTTGGCTCAAGTCCATGAAAGTGGTCTCCTCTACCATTCATAAATTTTTAAAATTCCCTCATCAAGGACAGGTCCATGTCGTACATCATAGTGAATGGAAACTTTTGGTCAAATGTGGAAACTTTAACTTAGGCTACTTTTGGCCGTAGCCTATTGAACCAAATCAACCAAGAGAAGATCAATTCTTCCTGGCATATCAAAAATACAAGGCAAAGTTAATAACAAAATTAGCTGGAAACTCTCAATCCCCTGTGTCTTCAATTCCTCCTACCAAACAAATAGAGAGTGAAAGGCAGCCTGAGATGGAGGAATACCCTCACCCATGAGGTAAAGGAAAACAAAGCTGAGCCTTAGATAACAAATTTAAAGAAAAACATTTTAAGAAAATTATAGCAATAAGCAATTTTTAATAAAAAGCATATTAATTTTTTATTATTTAATATTATTAATTTTTTAATAAATAACTATTAAAATTTGACTTCTACCTAGTTATATTTACAAGCATTCCCTCTATGAAAGGGATCAAGCTAACTTTAGGCATCAATAGTTAACATTGTCCTAAAATGCTGCAAGATAATAGAAATGATGGGCACTATCTAATCTGCTAAAATGTTGTCTGACATGAAATGTCACTATTTATGTTAATTGGTTTTAGCTTCCTTCGGGAGTTTACGAAAGTGTGATGGGACTATCACATTTCACAACACCCTCCAAGTCTAAGTTAGATGCAAAATACTACATTCTGGTTTACGTATGGAATCACATCCTCACATTTCAACGTACACATGTTGAATAGACATTCATCCGATCACTGTTTCGATGTGAATTCCGAATGTTCATTTCATCTCCCCTATCCTTTGTCCCTTCGTCTTCTTTGAAGAGTACTATATAAATTGGATGAAAAACATTTACATGTATTGATGGTGATCAATAAAGAGATTAATACCTTGCTTTCATGTGGATGTAGCCAAATTGGTGAACCATGTAAATCCATGGTGTCATTGTTATTTAGTATATCTATTTTATCTGTTGTGGATGTTATATATATTATTTTTCTACCATGTTTTATTAACAATTGGTATCAAAGATTATGAGATCAAGGGTTCCCAAGGTTGATTGAAAATTATGGGTGCAAGGTTATCAAAAATCTAAGGTTGAAGAAGTTGTCTAAAGACAAAAGGTTTTGCAGGGGATTAGAGAAGAGATATAGGAAGGTCACCCAAGTATCTGAATATATTATATGAAAATAAATCATCTCTATAGATCTAAAGTGGCAACATTTAGGGTATAAGGAAAGATAAACTCTGCATTTAGATTTTATTAAGGGAAAAATCCTTGGGGTTTAGCAAAAATGGTGTATCAAATGCAATCACAGGGAGTGTAGGTGATATTGAAGGAGGGACACAAGCTCCTTTATAGCCTCAATGAAGTTGTGCTCCAAATTATTGATGCCTACAAGCAGCTCTCTATCATTATGTGCACTTTGCTTGGTCCAAATGGTATGAACAAAATGGTCGTTAATCATTTGGACAAGTTTTTGTGACAAATGATGTAGCTATTATAGTAAATGAACTTGAGGTTGAACATGTTACAACAAAGCTCCTGGTGCTAACTACTAAACCTTAACAAGAAGATATTGGAGATGGTGCCAATTTGACAATATCATTTACATGAGAGATTCTTCAAGGAGTTGAAGAGCTCATTAGAATGGGATTGCATCCTAGTGAAATAATCAGTGGCTACACAAAATCCATAAACAAGGCAATTGATATTTTAGATGAATTGGTAGAACAAGGTTTAGAAAGAGATGGACATTAAGAATAAAGATCAAGTAACCGTCAAAATGAAGGCTCCTATTTCTAGTAAACAATTTGGACAAGAAACCATTCTGTGCTCTCTTGCAACTACAAATGCATGTATTCAAGTTTTCCCCAAGAATCCTGTGAATTTTAATGTGGATAATGTGCGAGTTGTTAAATTTTTGGGGAGAGGACTACATGATTGCAGTGTGGTTTAGGGTATGGTACTAAAAAGTGATACTATTGGAACCATCAAGCTTGCATGTGGAGAGAGTCAAGATTGCAGTGTTTGGTGGAGGTGTGGACAACATCGACTATAGAAACTAAGGGTACTGCTCTGATTCAGAATGATGAACACATAGAGAACTATGCAAAAACAAAGGAGGCAAAAGTAGAGGAACTAATCAAGAGCATTGCTGATTCTAGTGCCAAAGTCATTGTGAGTGGAGGATCAGTTGGTGAGATGGTATTGCATTTTTGTGAATGCTACAAGCTTATGGTTTTGAAGATAAGTTTAAAATTTGAACTATGTCGATTCTATCATATAGCTAGTGTTGTCATTGGTGAAGCTTGGCCATCCAGACCTAGATGAGTTAGCATTTATTGACTCTATTTCAGTAGAAGAAATTGGCGGTGCTAGTGTAACTATTGTGAAAAATGAACAAGGTGGAAACTTGGGTTGTCATGGTTTGATGTGCTTATGTTGGGTGCATGGTTTTAGTCCCTAACATTGGAAGGCACTATTAATTTTAACCTCGAATGCATGTAGGTTGTGGAGTTGATCATTGGGTGAAATGAAAACTCCTAGAATGACTTAGTTCCTATGTATGCTTGTACATGGTGGTGGTTGTGGAGTTTGGCCTACAAGTGGGCCTAGAGTTCCTAGAGACCTCTTCTTCCTTTGGTTGATTGTACTTGCATGTCTCAGTTTCATCAAATGGTTTTGTATATAACTTTCCATTCAAAATCTATGGTTATGCTTATCTATGCTATTCCATTATTCTAGTTTAACTTTTCTGGTGTTTTTTAGACTCGTGATTTTTGTTTTAGATGATAAGTTGACATGGATTTGCATAACATGATGGTTTTGCAGGTTTTACATGGTTAATAAAAACTTGTGGTTTTGTAGATCTATAGATAAACTATTTTTCAGATTATGAATCCCTGGGGGTTTTTTTGGATGCAAGATAGTTGCAGGTTTGTATGTATGCTTTGTGCATGTTTTTTTTGAGGAGGTTATTTGCAGCCTTCTTAGTGTGAATATGTTGGTATCATTTCTACAACATTTTCTTATGGGTTCCTTGACTATATTTACTCGTTGTAGATTAGAAAATCAAATCTAATGTGGATCTAGTGTTTGAGTCTTGAGGTATACAGGTTATCCTCTTTGATATCTCAATTTGCAAATTACTAATGTGATGATGAGTTTTGTATGTTTTCATTGATTGAGATAAATTTGAGTCATGTCATTATATGGATTAGCTACCCATTGGCTATAGTGGGATGGCTTGGATGTGGATTGTCTATATCCACGAGATCAATTTAGTGTTGATACATATTTTGGTATGTTTTTCTTTGAGATGAGAGGATGGATGATTAGAGTGTTTGGTTAGTCAATTATTGGGACATGTAGCATGCTTATCATGATACCATGGATAGCTCGATATCATTTTTTAGTGGGAGCTTTGGTAGTCATGTGGTTTCATCACCTAGTGATGGATGATCTTCTGTAGTGGTTGTTGGTGTCATGGAGGAGCTCTTGGTAGTGAGAGTTCTTTGAAATTTGAGTTCTATTGTCAGGAGATGGTTATCTTCATGTGATTGGAGATGTTGATCCTTGTTTACAAGATATGTTCTTTGGAACATGTGGTCTTCCTTTGTGGAGATGTTAGATCATGATGTCATGATGTGTTCCTAGGTTATGTAGACATGCAATGGAAGCTTTGACAATGGTTTTGTTGGTGCTCTTGGTATTGAGTACATTGGTCATTTGCTTGGAGAGCTTCATAATGGTACAGTGTTTCTTTTGGAGTTTAGCATGGATTGATCATGGAGGTACTCATGGATACTTGGAGACTTGGGTGAGGCTGGAGTTCTCTTGGGATTAGAGAACATTTGTTGAGACAATTACTCTTTGTAGGTTTCAACAAGAAGACCAAGGAGCCTACACCTAGATATGAACATGAGTTCATTATGGACCTAGAGGAGATTGTTCTTGGAGAGATTCATTGTGACTTGGAGTATCCTAGAGGAGCATTCTCATTCCCCACTCTTGGTCTACTCGGCGGATTATCTTCAAATAGGTATGCCCATCCTATTTTTAGATGCATTTCTCTTTATGCTTTATCTTCTCATGGTTATGGACCTTGAGCTATGGTTATTGGTTCTAGAGGATTTATTTGAGAGATGTTGGCATGGTTATGTCCATGTGCATATGAGTTCGGTTTATGATATCATTTATGAGGAGTTTAGGAGATGTAATTAGGCTTATTCTGAGTTTTGGAATGGATATTTGAGTTTGATCTTTCCTTGGTTAGAGAGGCTTGCATCCATGTTCTTATTACATGATACACATGTTGATTTTATCTATGAGATTGAATGATTGGGTATTGTTAATGATTTTCATTTGGGGTGGTAAAGGAGATCATACGTGTCATAGCTTAGCACTTTGAGGTGTTGGTAGAAGGAAATGTTATAAGATGATTTATAGGTTCTCTCTTTGTTATATGGCTACTTCCTAGAGGTTCATGTTCATATGGTTGGACTTGGGAGATTCATAGTGACATGTTGTGAGGGAGTATGCAGCATTTTTTGTGTTGATCATTGTGATTGTTCTTGGTACTACATGGTTTTGATTAGCCACACCTTGGTTTGAGTATTGATTGGTAGACTTGGTATGCCTTGATCTATTTTTAGATTTGACATTACCCATGGAGTGGGAGTTCTTGGTTATGTATGGCCTTTATTGACAGGTTTTATACAAGGAGGTTGTGATTGTGGTATATGGGTTGGATGTGCTATTAGCATGAGTCTACTGATGTTGTTGATACCTTGGACGTATGGTTAGTTGGATGTGTTAGCAACTAGTTGTGGTTGCTATTTCAGATATGGTGATTGATTCTTGTTAGCTATGTAGGCCTATTTGTTTTCATTGGATTTGGTGTTTGTGTTTGGATATCGGTTGATCGAGGTTTCTTTCTTCTATGTGATAGTTTAGTGTGGCATCTCTTTAGAGGATCTTATCTTACATGGTTTAACATGATGTAGGATGAGATGGTGGTCATCTTGATTATTCTTGCAGGTATCTTGATGGAGCACATGGATGTTTACTCAGTACATGTTGGGCATATGGATTGTTTCCTTGATGTTTAAGTTTACTTGTTTGCCCTCCTTATGCAATAAGTGGGAGAGGAGCATATGCATTTACTAAGGAGAAGTCGGAGTTCTGTAGAGCTTCTCTTGGTCTAGTAAACATGTGACAATAGGCCATGGAAAGCAAATGATATTTTCTAAGCTTGGATTAGACTTCAAGTGGTAGATTGTTTAGATGTGAAGTCTGACTATTCATTTCATCTCCCCTGTCCTTTGTCCCTTCATCTTCTTTGAAGAGTATTGTATAAATTGGATGAAAAACATTTCTCTATTGGTGGCAATCAATAAAGAGATCAATAGCATGCTTTCATGTGGATGTAGCCAAATTGGTGAACCATGTAAATCCATTGTGCCATTGTTATTTAGTATCTTTGTTTTATCTTATATATATATATATATATATATATATATATATATATATATATATTGCCTTGTTTTATTAACAATCACAACACCTCAAACTGGAAAGAAAATTACATAACTCCTACTAAATCACATAAATCCATTCTAAAATCCATTACAACTACTCAGCTCCTTAGAACCATCTTAACTTAGCGCAATCAAGGGACAACAGATAGCTTGTAGTTAATGTGTTCCAATGAATGGGTTAGAGAAGATTATTAGATTGGATGTGGCAAAGGCAGGAGTATCACATGTCAACAATAGTTCATCTTCTCAGAAGATTCAGGTGGAGGAGAAACTGGCATAGAGATGAAGAGGCCTCACTTTAGATTTCCCTTAAGGATGACAATGGTTGTCATTACAGGGAGAGGGAGGAGAGCAAGAAAGGAGAGGGAGAGGGAGATTAAGAGAGAAAGAGGGGCCTCACAAGTAGGCTACAACTCACGAAAGAAATGCATCATCCTTGGTTTGAGTTGGCAAGCGTCCAACAAGGTAGTGGTACGGATAGAGAGGGGAGAAGTGGGAAGAGAGAGGCTCGAGCAAAAGAGAGAAGATATAGAGAACCACACACACACACACAGATATATATACATACATATATATATATATATATATATATATATATATATATATATATATATATATATATATATCTCGAGTTTGTAAGCAAATGACGTGTTGTGTGAGTGTAGCTCTCTATGAACACATGCCATCTTTAGATTATCGGCACAAAATGACTCATAGAAAGACTCTAGAGAGAGAGAGAGAGATGAACTATTGTTGATAAAGACTTGAGAGAGAGAGAGAGATGAACTATTGTTGACAAAGACTCTCTCTCTCTCTCTCTATATATATATATATAGAGAGAGAGAGAGAGAAAGATAGAGAGGGAGTCTTTCTATGAGTCATTTTGTGCCGATAATCTAAAGATGGCATGTGTTCATAGAGAGCTACACTCACACAATACGTCATTTGCTTACATATATATATATATAGAGAGAGAGAGAGAGAGAGCCTTTCTATGAGTCATTTTGTGCCGATAATCTAAAGATGGCATGTGTTCATAGAGAGCTACACTCACACAACACGTCATTTGCTTACAAACTCGATAATTCTCCTTTAAGACCTCTTTGACATACCCATTGCACATTAAAGTGCTACTGCTAATTTTATTTATAGGCATAATTAAGTAGTTTGAAATTCCAGCCTATGACAAGACAAATACCACAAGACAGCAGGGGGGCAGAAATTAATTCATTTTGTACGGAATATACAGACAGCATTAATTTTGTTGAGATTGTTTGGCCAAATAGGTGTTGTGTTGTTGTCCCTGATGTTCAAACACACATGGTGAATGTTGGCTCTCTGTCTTATCATGATTCTCTAGATATCTTATGTATTCTATTGATCTTTTGCAAATGCAATTGTTGGCAAAGTTAATCATGCACAAGTTGGAAATTGGTCGGATCTTATGCAAATGCAATTGTTATCAGAATTGCTTATATTCAAGTTGGCAATTGATTATCTATTCAGATTGATCATTCTCTGGCAAAGTAAGTTATACACAGGTTGGCAGTTGGTTGTTCTTTCTCCGTTTTTCAGTGGTTTCTTTTGGCTTGGCACAAAGGTGGTCATTGTACTCTTTTTTGGACACCTCCGTGGTTCAAGTTTTGGTCAACATAATGGTTCTTTTGACCATCGCACCTCCATGTATATTAGTGTTTTTTGTTTTTGTGGTATTGATCACCACTAATATTCTTTTGTCGTTCACATGACTTGGCAGTGCTTCTTTTGTGAGCTTATGTGGCCCACCACATCTTCTCCGCGGCTCTTGTTCTTTGATTATCTCTCAAACAAAGTTTTTGTAAAAGGCATTAGTGTGTTGTAAGTAAGACTCACCGGTTTCTCTGAGCGGTGACTTGAAGTGCCGGTTTCTTGTGTGTTTAACAATAATCAAAAAAAGGGGCACATAAACATCAGTTTGTCTTTTGAGCAAAGTTTTTGGTTAGGGTTTCATACCCTGCGCCGTCATGATGAGAAGGTAAGGGTTTCTTTGCTCTCAGCCGCAGTTTTGTTTTGAAGCTTCTATCTTACTCAGTAATGATGGCAATAGAAAAGGAAGTTCTGTCCGTCAAAAGGCTCCAGTTGACTTCGGCAAAACAGGTGACATTGTTTGGTTTTATTTCTGTCAGTTATGATATCTTCCGGCAGTATCACGAGGAAATGTTCTTCTTTTCTCTTTCGGTTTTTGAAAGTCATCATTGCTTTGCATCAAAGTGTTCTGGTTTTATGCATGGTAACACCGACAGTTTTTTTCTTTGGTTAAGGTTCTTGTTGAAAACGGCATTTATTTTGCTGAGAAATGGATTATATAGTTCGGATACAGTTTCATCAGTTATTAAAAGTGGTTTCTTCTTGTTTCGAACTATGGTTAGGGTTTGGTAAAATGTTTACCAAAACCTCTTTGTATCGGTTTAACAATGCTTTCTGTTCTCCGTGCCCGCCATTTTATGACAGTCTAATGGTTTCTACTTCAGTGCAACCTTGTATTAATTGTTTCAGTTATGGGTTTCACAGAAAATGGTTTTTTACTCTGTTACAAGAACAAAACAGAAAAAGAGAACTAAATGCAGTTATTTTTTCCTGTCTGGTACTCGGGTTATGAAAAAGCTCCTGTATATATAGTGTATGTAGTGCAGAATACATGATGGTTTTTTTATGTATGTGCATTATAGATATTATATACATAGTGTGGAGTGGAATTGTAATGATACAGGGTATCCCTCTGTTTAGAATGTTTCTTTAAATGTGAATAACAGATGCCAGTGAGGCAATACTGTAAATGCCAGTGAGGCAACATGTTTATCCAGTGAGGCAATATTCTTTAGCCAGTGAGGCCTGTAAATCAGTGAGATTGTTTTCTAAGCTAGTGAGGCATTTTTACGAGTGGTTTTATGCCAGGGGCTTTCCACTCATGACAAATTATTGTGTCATTTTGTTTCTGTGAGATGCTCTTGATTTACTCTTGCATATTTCAGTTTGTTTCTCCATTCCAGTATAGTTTGTTTTGGCTCATGAACATACAGTTGAATCAAATAAACATATTCTGTTATACAGTTGATTCAAGTAAAGATATTCTGTGCAATTGAGAAACTGAGATTAGTTTTTAATCATAAAGTTTTTATTCAGATACTGATTCACCCCCCCCCTCTCAGTGTCTGTACCACTCTAACAAGTGGTATCAGAGCCACGTTCTCTATTGTATAGGCCTAATCAGCCTAAGAGATTCCTGGTTGAGTGGAAACCATGTCTTTTCAAGATGGTCTTTCCTCATCCAAGGCACCATTATTTGATGGTACAGATTACACATTCTGGAAATACAGAATGACTCGGCATATCAAGGCTTTGGGATATGATGTCTGGGAAGCTATTGAAACAAATTGTACTGTAACTGGTAAACCATCTAATGCTGATGAGAAAAAGATTCTTGATTGTGACTCTAAAGCTACTAGTGCTATTTGTTGTGGTTTAACAAATGAAGTTCTAAATAAGGTTATGGAATGTCAAACTGCAAAAAGTATTTGGGATAAACTCTCAAACATTTATGAAGGAGATGAAAGTATTAAAGAAGCAAAATTACAAGCTCTTAGGGAAAGATTTGAAAGAATGAGAATGAAAGATTATGAAAAGATAGCTGAATATCTTCAAAGGGTCCAAGAAACTGTTAATAGTATAAGAGGATTAGGAGAAAAACTAGAGGAGATAACTGTTGTTAAAAAGGTCCTACGGACTTTAACCCCCAAATATGACTCCAAAACTTCTATGGTTGAAGATAAAGATCCAAAAACCATAACCATTGATACTATATTAGGTGTCTTTACTGCATATGAAATGAGGATGGAAAATGAAAATCCTAATAAAGAGACAATTAAAGAGGCTGCTTTTAAGACTGTAGAAAAGGAAACTGAAATTGGTCATGAAACTGAAAATGAAGAAGAATCTGTCTTTGTTAGTAAGCTCAGAAGAGGATCTGGTAGATATAAAGGTAAATTACCTTTTAAATGTTTCAATTGTGGAAAGATAGGTCACTATGCAGCAAAATGTCCAAATTTAGAGCTTGACAGTGAACAAGAAGATAGCAAAAAACAATATAAAAAGAAGCCTTTCAATTTTAACAAAAGAAATTCCTTCAAGAAAAGAAGCTTAATTGCTGGCATAACTGATAGCGCATCAGAAGAATCTTCTGCTGAAATTGATGAAACTCTTTTTATGGCAGCGATTGTTGGTAACTCAGAAGAAGAACAAGTAGACTTATCAGAAAATGAGGTTGATTTAGAAGGAGAATTAAAATGTGCTTTTAGTGAAATCAGAAGATTTAAAAAGGAGAATGTTTTACAAAATAAACTGATATCTGATCTAGAAAACCAAATTTCTGATTTAAGAATTTGTCTTGAAGAAAGCAGAAAAAGACTTTCAAAATCTCAAGAACAATTAAACTTTAAGGAGGCTGAAATAGTTAGATTAAAAAGAGAACTTGAAATGTGCAATAGCAGTGATAAGCTTACTGATATGCTAGGGAAACAAAAAGAATATAATGATATGACTGGACTTGGTTTCGTAAAAGGTCAATGTTCTAAAAATTATCAGTTCTCAAACAAAATGCCTTTTAAATTTTCGGGGTATTGTTTTTATTGCTATTAGTATGGACATAGAGCAACTGACTGCAAGATTGCTCATAAGAGACAGTCAAATTTTGTGCAACATAGAACTTTCAGTTTTCTGAACAGAATAAGATGTTTTAATTGCAAAAACTTTGGACATATTGCCAAGTTTTGCGACTTAGAGATTGGCTCTCCTATCAAGCAACTCAAGATGAAATGGGTGCCCAAGAATAATAATAAGGCCATGATAGTGGAAGTTGCATTTCATGCTAAGAAGAATGAGATCTGGGTTATAGACAGTGGGTGTTCACATCATATGACAGGAGATAGAGGTAAATTTATTTCATTTGAAAGTTGCACAAGTGGATCAGTTAAATTTGGTGATGATTATTGTTTGCAGATTACTGGAAAAGGTACAGTTCTCTTAGAAAATAATACTCCTCTAGAAGATGTTTATTTTGTGGAAGGTCTAACGCATAATCTGTTGAGTGTTAGCCAAATTTGTGACAGTGGTTTTGATGTAGTCTTCACATCACAAGGTTGCAAAATTCTCAAAGATGCCAAACAAGTTATTGCCTCAGGTATGAGAACTAAAGGGAATATTTATAATCTGCATGGGTCTACAAATGAGTACAAAAACAACTTATGTTTTATGAGTCAAGTTGAGGAAAGTAAACTTTGGCATAGGAGGTTGGGACATGTAAACTATGATAACTTGGTCAAAATTAGTCATAATAAAAATGTTAGACATATGCCTGTTCTATCCAAGCCTAAAAATCTGGTCTATAAAGAATGCCAACAAGGCAAACAAACAAGAAATATTCATAAGTCCAAAGAACAATTTGCTACAGAACCTCTTTAGTTAGTTCACACTGATTTGTGTGGTCCAACCAGGACAAAATCTTTGAATGGTGAAAGGTATTTTATGTTATTTATAGATGATTATACAAGAATGACTTGGGTCACTTTTTTAAAGCATAAATCTGAAGCCTTAGAAAAATTTAAGATTTTTAAAAGCATGGTTGAACGAGAATCAGATCTAAAACTGAAATGTCTAAGGTCTGATAATGGTGGAGAATATACTTCCACTGCTTTTCTTGAGTACTGTGAAAAACATGGAATAAAGAGGCAGTTTTCAGCACCTATAACACCTCAACAAAATGGGGTGGCTGAAAGAAAAAATAGGACAGTAAAAGAAATGGCAAGAACCATGCTTCAGGATGCTGGTCTATCAAATGCCTTTTGGAAAGAAGCTGTTCATACAGCAGTTTATATTTTAAACAGGGTTCAAATAAGGGTCAAAACCAGGTACACCCCCTATGAACTTTGGTATGGTAATACTGCTAATGTATCTTATTTTAAAATATTTGGCAGTAAATGTTATATAAGGAAAGAGGATCATCTAGGCAGTTTTGAGTCAAGATGTGATGAAGGGATTTTCTTAGGATATTCAACTCACAGCAAGGCTTATAAATGTTATAATAAGAGATTAAAAAGAATAGTTGAAAGCTCTAATGTGAAAGTGGTTGAGAATTTGCAGCAAGAACAACAACCACACTTTCAACAGGTTGAAGGAATCATCCAAGAAGAGTCAAATACAAAAGAAGAGTCAGAAAAATCTGAAGAAGAATCAGATCCAGAAACATCACAAGAACAATCTGTAAGTCAACAAATTGAGACTCCTTCTAAAAACTCTATTTATGCTCCTTCTAAAAGATTGTTACAAAAGAATCACCCTAGTGAACATGTCATTGGCGATTTAGACTCTGGTATTCAAACTAGAAGAAAAACTGCTCAAGCAAATCAGCAGGTTCATATATGTTTAGTGTCTCAGCTAGAACCTAAAACCTATGCTGAAGCTAGTCAAGATGACTTGTGGATTCAGGCTATGCTAGATGAACTAACCCAAATAGAGAAAAATAACACTTGGGAACTTGTTCCAAGGCCTAAGGACAAAAATATTATTGGGGCTAAATGGGTTTTCAGAAATAAACTTGACGAAAATGGAATTGTTGTTCGAAATAAAGCTCGATTGGTTTGTAAAGGTTACTCTCAGATAGAAGGTGTTGATTTTGATGAAACATTTGCCCCTGTAGCTAGACTAGAAGCAATCAGAATGTTTCTTGCATATTCCGTTTACAAAAATTTTAAAGTCTATCAAATGGATGTTAAGACAGCCTTTTTAAACGGAGACCTAAAAGAGGAAGTTTATATGGATCAACCAGAAGGTTTTGTTAATAAAGATAAGCCACATCATGTTTACAGATTGAGAAAGGCTCTTTATGGCCTTAAACAAGCACCTCGAGCTTGGTATGCAAAATTAGATCAACACTTGCAATCCCAAGGCTTCACAAGAGGGGGAGCTGACAGTAATTTGTATTTCATGACTAAAAATGATCACATATTGATTGTGGTTGTATATGTTGATGACATAATATTTGGCAGTAATGATGATGAACTCAGTTCATATTTTCTACAGGTTATGACTACAAAATTTGAAATGTCAATGCTGGGGGAACTCTCATTTTTCCTTGGTCTTCAGGTTTCTCAGCTCAAAACAGGTATCTTTCTTTCTCAAACCAAATATGCAAAAGACATGTTGAAACGGTTTCAAATGGATGCGTGTAATCCTGTCAGTACTCCTATGGAAACTGGTTGCAAATTAAGTGCTGAGAGTGATCAACCTGATATTGATCATACTTTTTATCGATCTATGATAGGCAGCTTGTTATATTTAACTGCCACTAGACCAGATATAATGCATGCCGTCTGTTTAGTTGCTCGTTTCCAATCTGCTCCTAAGCAAGCTCATCTCAATGCAGTCAAGAGAATCTTTAGATATATACAAGGCACTCTTGATTTTGGTCTCTGGTATCCTCGTCATTCTGATTTTACACTGACAGCATATACAGATGCTGATTGGGCAGGCAGTCTAGATGATAGAAAAAGTACTTCTGGTGGTGCTTTCTTTCTTGGTGGACGATTAGTTGCTTGGCACAGC
The DNA here is from genome assembly GCA_027924645.1 of Cunninghamia lanceolata. Classification (NCBI taxonomy): domain Eukaryota; kingdom Viridiplantae; phylum Streptophyta; class Pinopsida; order Cupressales; family Cupressaceae; genus Cunninghamia; species Cunninghamia lanceolata. The sequence goes on from BSBN01001002.1 coordinate 142,663, forward strand.
AAAAAACAAGACTCTGTTTCTCTTTCCACTGCTGAGGCTGAATATATTGCTGCTACAGCCTGTTGCACTCAGATTCTCTGGATGGTTCAGACCTTGAATGATTATCAGGTTCCTATCTGTAAGCCTATTAAAATTTTATGTGATAGTGTTAGTGCTATTAACATCTCCAAAAATCCTGTGATGCATTCTCGTACCAAGCACATTGATATACGATATCATTTTCTTCGAGATAAGGTGCTCCTAAATGAGGTCATTCTGGACTATGTTTCTTCTGCTACTCAAGTGGCTGATATCTTTACTAAGCCGCTTCCTCGCTCTGTCTTTGAAGGTCTCCGGGATCAGCTTGGGGTGCTTTCATTTACCTCTCTGTCTTAATTCTCCTTTACTTTTGGTTTCAGGGGGAGTTTCCTTCTTTGTCCCCTGATTACCCTTTGTCCCTGATGATAAAAAAGGGGGAGATAGTACAGTTTTTGTCAATTTTGTACTGTGAACATTGTGGTCTGCAAGTACTGTGACTGTGAACATTGTGTATTGCATTCTATATGGTGTACTTCATTCTGTTTTTGTACCGTGAACATTATGGTGTACTTCATACTGTGGCCGGTGGTTGTTACTATGGCTATTTCTATCGGGCTGTTCCTTTATTGCTGTTTCTCATTCTATACTGTGGCTGTATTCGTGGTCTGAGCTGCTGTTCCTTTATTGCTGTTTCTCATTCTATGCTACTGTTCCTTTATTGCTGTTTCTCATTCTATACTGTGGCTGTATTTGTGGTCTGAGCTGTGATCATTGTGTGTTTTTCTCATCATGGTCAAAGGGGGAGTATTGTTGTGTTGTTGTCCCTGATGTTCAAACACACATGGTGAATGTTGGCTCTCTGTCTTATCATGATTCTCTAGATATCTTATGTATTCTGTTGATCTTTTGCAAATGCAATTGTTGGCAAAGTTAATCATGCACAAGTTGGAAATTGGTCGGATCTTATGCAAATGCAATTGTTATCAGAATTGCTTATATTCAAGTTGGCAATTGATTATCTATTCAGATTGATCATTCTCTGGCAAAGTAAGTTATACACAGGTTGGCAGTTGGTTGTTCTTTCTCCGTTTTTCAGTGGTTTCTTTTGGCTTGGCACAAAGGTGGTCATTGTACTCTTTTTTGGACACCTCCGTGGTTCAAGTTTTGGTCAACATAATGGTTCTTTTGACCATCGCACCTCCATGTATATTAGTGTTTTTTGTTTTTGTGGTATTGATCACCACTAATATTCTTTTGTCGTTCACATGACTTGGCAGTGCTTCTTTTGTGAGCTTATGTGGCCCACCACATCTTCTCCGCGGCTCTTGTTCTTTGATTATCTCTCAAACAAAGTTTTTGTAAAAGGCATTAGTGTGTTGTAAGTAAGACTCACCGGTTTCTCTGAGCGGTGACTTGAAGCGCCGGTTTCTTGTGTGTTTAACAATAATCAAAAAAAGGGGCACATAAACATCAGTTTGTCTTTTGAGCAAAGTTTTTGGTTAGGGTTTCATACCCTGCGCCGTCATGATGAGAAGGTAAGGGTTTCTTTGCTCTCAGCCGCAGTTTTGTTTTGAAGCTTCTATCTTACTCAGTAATGATGGCAATAGAAAAGGAAGTTCTGTCCGTCAAAAGGCTCCAGTTGACTTCGGCAAAACAGGTGACATTGTTTGGTTTTATTTCTGTCAGTTATGATATCTTCCGGCAGTATCACGAGGAAATGTTCTTCTTTTCTCTTTCGGTTTTTGAAAGTCATCATTGCTTTGCATCAAAGTGTTCTGGTTTTATGCATGGTAACACCGACAGTTTTTTTCTTTGGTTAAGTTTCTTGTTGAAAACGGCATTTATTTTGCTGAGAAATGGATTATATAGTTCGGATACAGTTTCATCAGTTATTAAAAGTGGTTTCTTCTTGTTTCGAACTATGGTTAGGGTTTGGTAAAATGTTTACCAAAACCTCTTTGTATCGGTTTAACAATGCTTTCTGTTCTCCGTGCCCGCCGTTTTATGATAGTTTAATGGTTTCTACTTCAGTGCAACCTTGTATTAATTGTTTCAGTTATGGGTTTCACAGAAAACGGTTTTTTACTCTGTTACAAGAACAAAACAGAAAAAGAGAACTAAATGCAGTTATTTTTTCCTGTCTGGTACTCGGGTTATGAAAAAGCTCCTGTATATATAGTGTATGTAGTGCAGAATACATGATGGTTTTTTTATGTATGTGCATTATAGATACTATATACATAGTGTGGAGCGGAATTGTAATGATACAGGGTATCCCTCTGTTTAGAATGTTTCTTTAAATGTGAATAACAGATGCCAGTGAGGCAATACTGTAAATGCCAGTGAGGCAACATGTTTAGCCAGTGAGGCAATATTCTTTAGCCAGTGAGGCCTGTAAATCAGTGAGATTGTTTTCTAAGCCAGTGAGGCATTTTTACGAGTGGTTTTATGCCAGGGGCTTTCCACTCATGACAAATTATTGTGTCATTTTGTTTCTGTGAGATGCTCTTGATTTACTCTTGCATATTTCAGTTTGTTTCTCCATTCCAGTATAGTTTGTTTTGGCTCATGAACATACAGTTGAATCAAATAAACATATTCTGTTATACAGTTGATTCAAGTAAAGATATTCTGTGCAATTGAGAAACTGAGATTAGTTTTTAATCATAAAGTTTTTATTCAGATACTGATTCACCCCCCCCTCTCAGTGTCTGCACCACTCTAACAATAGGTGCCACGTGTTTAACAAGACAAATGTCCATTGTTTTATTTTCTTGATTATTGCGTTCGATAGGAAACGTGGATTTAAAATTTTTTGATCTTTTTAAAAGAAAACCCTACAATCTCTGATATGAACTGAAAAGATGTATTACTACTAAAAGACGAATATTCTGAACTGGCCTTCACGGGGCATCTATCGAACTGCACGTTAATAATATTGTATAGTATTTTTCTACGAAGACGTCATTCTTACATATTCGCTAACCGAAAGGTGGACCATTTAGTGCGGTCCAAATATGACATTATTTGGCATTGTACATTCATCACCCTAAAATATATATATATATATTGAATGTACCTACGCCGACTTATGTCTGCTGACTCACAGAATTATAAATCCTGTCAACTTTACAGAAGAGCTTGCCCATCAATCACTTTTCTCTATAATATGATTGTTGTTTATTTAGATAAACATGCAGATTATAATAGATATTAGTTTAACATGAAGCACGTGAAGGACGATTCTTGGATGTAATGTTTTAGACGTTTGTTCTTCAATAATTAGTTCTGAAAAATCAAGTAATTTTATCGCTTGAAATGTTACGTCAAAATAATCTCTTATTCTCTCCTAGATTGAAGGGAGATTCTTACATAGATAATAATTATTCTGTCTTTAGGTTTTCTCTGGCTGCTCTCTTTTCGAGTTTAAAAAAGGTGAACTAATCGAGTATTGAAACTCTCTTACAACATTCGATCTGGTTCTTCAGTATTAAATTCAAATTTTTTATGACTTCATTGGAATTCTGGTTTTAACAATTTTCCAACTTAAAATGCTCTCTCCCACACATGCTTAACCGAGTTTATAGGAAAGAGTAGTGCAACTGTATGATTTTACTTTAGCGGAGTTTATGGTGTAACTTCGTGATTTTACTATAGCGGATGTAAAGAAATTATCAGATTTGGAGGAGGTTCCGATGTAAGAGGGGGCTGTTAAATAATTAGCAATTGTATCATGTTTGGAGACACTCTACTTAAACATCATCCAGTTTAATGGTCAAATAGTCAATAGTAATTTTACAGCTCATCTACAACAAAAGAAATTGGTAAATATTTGTCTTATTTTTATTGGCCAAATTAACCTGACTGGTGAAATAGATGATATTTAAGAATAGCCTGGGAACGTAACAGTTATGCAGATAAGGGGAATGGGAAATTCTTGTATCATAAACAAATTGTAGTTGAGGAGAATAGGTCTTTCAAGATCAGGATCTAAATTTGATGGCCATATGGCTGTCTTTAGACATTTTTGCCGTAAAATATAATCAAAATTTTAAAAAGATTGTATCACATGAAAGAAGAGATTTTGGATAGACTATCAAAATTTATATAGAATTATGATGATATATATATTTGGTTTATATACAATTTTACTTATACTAAGGTATATTATTATACTTTAAGGGCACCTTTGAATATATAACCGTCATTAAAAATTTGCTTGACAGGCAAGGTCAACCGTCAAATTTAAGTCTTGTTCAAGATAGTTCACTGGTGTAAAAAATAATTAATAACACTTAATCAACATTGTCAAATTATTAAACCTTAAACTAACAATTAAAAATTTGCTTGACAGGCAAGGTCAACCGTCAAATTTAAGCCTTGTTCAAGATAGTTCACTGGTATAAAAAATAATTAATAACACTTAATCAACATTGTCAAATTATTGCCTACACGGGTAGCGGAGTTGGCTTGAGTCTTGGGTTTGCTCCCCAAGGTCTCAGGTTCCAACAAATGGTTTTATGAGAGCCTTTTCTAATTTGAGTACCATAGATATTGTATAATCAAAGTGGTTGTTTTTATGTAACATCAACTTTTAATCTAAATATGATTTTTTACACTTCATTTTCTATTGCATTCAATCCATTGATATTTTCCTATTCATGCAATTGTAACTTATATTCTATTCTCTTCTATATTTCATCATGTTTATTTGATGATAGTATATGAATTCATGTATTTCCTGTGTGAACCTAAAACCCAAATTTCTTAAGTGTTTATCAAATTTTTATTGAGGCACATTATCTTAGTGGGTAGCATTCTTTGATTAAAGATCAATAGATATATTTTAGAGCCCCATTGACTCTGATGAATAGTTTAGTGATCAACAAGCACAAGGATGATAAAAAACAATTGTGCAAATTTTTCAAAACTAAAAAGTAGATTAAATATGAGTATAAATTATAAAAGTGGAAAGACCTAAATTAATTTTCTATTTATTCCAATCCCAAGTGCAAATTTTTAAAAATGAAACAAATGATTATATTGAAACCCATGAGTGTAGGAACAAAAAGTACAATTGTAAAGAGAAAGCTAATTGAGTGCCATAGATATTGTATAATCAAAGTGGTTTTTTCTATGTAATGTCAGCTAATAGTCTAATTTTGACTATTTACACTTCAATTTCTATTGCATTTAAATCCATCTATATTCGCCTATTCATGCAATTGTATCTTCTGTTCTCTTTTCTTCTTAATATATAAATTAAATTAAATTGTAACATGGGGAATAAGTTCGTCATGTTTATTTGATGATAGTCTAGGGATTCATGTATTTCCTACATAGAAGGACTATATTTTCTACTTTGTAAATATCTTCACAGAGCAATTGGTGAATTTAATAAACTAACAAAAGTTCATAAAAAATTAACCTGAATTAGATGACTTATTTAGGAGTAAAGCTATTTATGTTGTGGTAATAATTTGACAGAGCATAATTTCTACATGCATAAAAGGAAGATGTGGGGTTCCTTCAAATTTATTACCATCAAGGATATTGAAATAGATATTGACTCATTAGTCTTGATATGAGATTCCTTCAAATGCTCATGCTTATGAATATGAATAACAAATATGCAATATGATTGATATTTATGTCTCATATCCCTTCTCTGTTATTTGTCATCCCATACATGGAACATAATCCTTAAAAGGGGCAAGGTAATTGTGGTTAGTTAAAAAAAATCAAGCCAAGAAAATATATAAAACATGATTTGGCATTGTTGTTATCTCAACTTCATAACAAATCTCTTGGTGATGTGTTTCATGTTTGTCATTTCAACAACAAATCTCTTAGTGACATGTTTATTATTTTTCTTGTCAAGGGAAATGTATGGATTTACTATTGATATAATTAATATAATTTTTAACCATACTTAATTTTGAATTCTAAAGATGAAGCTTGATCTCATTTTGTTTGGTGATCCTCTTTATGTAGATAGAGGAAATTGATGCTTGTTATTTGCTAATCATAACATAAATTATTACCTCTAAAAATTGGTAGTGTTAATTAAGGTTTCTTTTATGTTACACTATATCCCCTTTTGTGAGGACAGGAAAAGAGTACCCCTAAAATCCTTGAAAAAGATTTTGAATTAGAAAATCACATAGTTTTGTGGAAAGAGACATGTGTGTGAGGATTAAGGAATGAAGACATGGGCTGAGGGATGTGCACACATTCATATGGAACATAGTAGGTTTGAACTATGAAATAGTCCCCTTCCAATGTGATAAAATAATCAATGAATGCTAAAGAGAAACCCATCTACAATAATCCTAATTTGAATAACAGTGACACATAACCTAGCTTACCTTCTTATCAAAGATTGAATCAATAAGTTTATTGAGAATATTATAAGCTTCATAAAAAGATGCATATTGAGCTTCACAAGATCTAGTAAAAGCACATTTACATTGCCCCACATTAAAAATTTTGTTTCAAACTCATTAATTTTTAATTGATTTAGTAATATTCCTTTCTAATGTACTTCAAAACATAAATGGAAAATAAATGCCTATTTGCAACTTCAATAATTCAAGCCATATAGAATTCTAAGTTTGAATAGTTAAAATAAAATCTTAATAAAAATTATTGGTCCAATGATGCAAAAGCATCCCAAGTTGAAAGGCAATCTTGCATCAACCAAAAATGTTTTAATTTCTTTTCATGCATTTCAATTAGTTCAGTCTTAGTAGATTGCACTGTATTCTACCACATGAACATTTCATAGTTCGCAGCATAGGATGAAGACTCTACACTATGTCATCTACATCATATCCAAATTTTAGGAGGTTTGTAATTGTCTGCGGAAAGTTATCGCTTCCTCATAAGTCTTTGTTCAAGGCATCTGACAATCAACTTGGCACATGAGGTTTGCGGCACCTTCCCGTGGCATGCAACATCAAATGAAACATCTCACAAGGTAGTATGGGACCAGAGGCACCTACATTCCAAACCACAACATATTTCCTTAACATGCAAAGCATCACCATATGATTTTGGCCGACCTACACATTTCACAAGCATCAAGTTTTGGAACCTCTTAAGGCTGATGTGGATCACTCCTCAAGCTGGGAGATGATATATAAACATTCATTAGATGTGTTAGGAGAGTAGTGAATATGATATGAAGATCTTTAGTCTTTAGTAGTAGATTTGTGAAAGGCACTTCAAAGCTATATCTTTCATGTAATTTATAGCAATCTGAAGGATAGACCTGTGAGCCCATAATAGTCTGCATGTTGCTGGAATTTGAATATTTTAATTTTTCATGATATTAAATCAATATATATTCCTTTGTTGCTCCATTGTTTGTGTTTCCCATTGTGTTTACTCTAAGGTTACATGGTAGGACAATCCTATTTCTAGACCCTCCATCCGTGACTGCATCAAGTGGTATCAAAGTGAAGAACTTGCGAATCATTTGGCAGAGAAGGCATTCTGATATATCTTGAAGTGAATAGATCACCGACCTGAGGCAGTCTGCAAGTGTTTGTCAAAGGAATGCCAATTGTGAGGCAGTTGCAACCTTGTATTTAGATAGTTGCACTAGATCTAAGGAAGAGATGCCACCAAGGAGGATGCTTCCTATGGCAAGTGTTGCTGGAAGAATGGAAGAAATGATAGAGATGATTAGAACAATTAAAGTTAAATTGGATGTTGTAGAAGAGGATAGAAGGAGAGGTTTAAACCCTAGACATGAGGATGAAAGTGATGATGATAAATTAGGAGTTCAAGCTGCTAACCAAAATGAAGAAACCCTAGAAGAAGAAGAATCAGATCAAGTAAAGATGTTGAAAGCTATTTCTAAGATTGGTAAGAGACCTAGAATGGATATTTCAAACTATGCAGGGAAATTTAAAGCCTCAGGAATTGATTGATTGGATAAATGACATAGAGGAATACTTTGAGTATGAATAAATTGAAGATCTAAAAGTGTGAGATTTGAAAAAACTAAGTTGAAAGGACATGTCGTTATTTGGTGGAAAGAAGTTCAGTTGGATAGAAATAGGAGAGGAAAAGAGAAAATCATAAAATGCGATAGGATGGTCACAAAATTGAAGAATCAGTTCATACCTACTGACTATAAGTTAAAATTATTGAAGATATTGTAAAACCTAAGACAAGAGGAGAAGATAGTGAAAGAGTACACTGAAGAATTCAGCAAGATGATTATTAGAACTAGACATAGTGAAACAAGCAAGGAGAAAATCGTGCGGTACATAAATGGACTGAGAATAAACATTCAAGAAGAACTAAGTTTGGTAAGGATGACAACAGTGGAAGAGGCATATCAATTAGCGTTGAAAGTGGAAGAAAATTTGAACAAGAAACCTGAGCAAAGACAAAGAGATAGAGGAGCAAAGTTCCAAAGAGGTAGAACACAATGTAGTGAAGGAAGATCATATGAGGAACAAAACAAGGAGAGTAGCCCATATTGTAAAGAAGAAAGAGACAACAATTCATATCACCAAGGGAGAGATGAAGTCATAATACTTACTACAATGAAGGATACTAAAGAGATGAAAGAGTGTTTGACAAAAGATCATTCAAAGGAACCTGTTTCAAGTATGGAGGCGAAGGACATCGAGCATTTGAATGTCATCAAGGGAATACTAGAAAAAGGACAACGAATAGTGCAAGAGCAGCATATGTAGAGGAAGAACTAGTTAGATCACCTAGTTTAGTAGGGAATCCAGAGAAGGGTGAAATATTAGTCATGAGGAGAGCTAAGTTGTTTCAAGTAGAAACAACTGAGGAGCCACCGCAAAGGAAAAATTTGTACTAAAAAGATGCAAATCAGGAGGTAAATGATGTAAAGTTATCATTGACATTGGTAGAACCAATAATTTGGTTTTAGAAGAAATGGTGAGGAAGCTAAATATAGAGAGGTTGAAACATCCAAGGCCCTACAAGATAGTATGGATTCAATATGAGAACAAGATACTGATGAGTGAACAATGTTTGGTGAAATTTCATACAGGATCTTATAATGATGAGGTATTGTGTGATATTATGTCGATGGATGTGTGTCATATATTGTTGAGAAGACGATGGCAGTATGATAGAAAAGTATTACATGATGGGAGGAAGAATACAGGTCTATACTATAACATCCAATCGGAAAAGACATATATTGATACCTTTGGAAGAGGAGAGAAACAGTGAATCATGCGGCAATTCTAGAATCGATTTAGTGGATGGAAGGAAATTTTTGGATGGATTAAGACATGAGAACATGTGTTTTGCATTGATTCCAAAGAAGTGCAGTACCCAAAGTGTAGAAAACACTACCACAAAAGGAGAAGAACCACCGTAGAAGGAAATGGCTGAATTATTGATAGAATACCAAGATATTATATCAAAGAATGTGTTGGCCAGAAAGATTACCACAAATCTAAAGTAGATCAATCATCATATGGATCTCATATCTAGAGCCAATTTTCCAAATAAAGTAGCACATAGGATGACACCAGCAGAAATGCAGAGCTAAACAGATAAATAGAGGAGTTGTTGAGGAAAGAATTGATGAGAGAAAGTTTAAGCCCATGTGCGGTACCGGCAATACTAGCACTAAAGAAAGATGGAGAATGCATGATGTGTATAGACTCAAGAGCAATCAATAAGATCATAGTCAAGTATAGATTTCCGTTGCCAAGGATGGATGATATCATGGATTGTTTGAGCGGAGCAAAATATTTCACAAAGATTGACCTAAAGAGTGCATACCATCAGATTAGAATCAGAGAAGGAGATGAGTGGAAGAATGCATTCAAGACAAATGAAGGAATATATGAGTGGTTAGTCATGCCTTTTGGATTAACTAATGCACCAAGTACTTTCATGAGGTTGATGAATGAAGTTTTGAAGAAATTCTTGGGTAAGTTTGTTATTATCTACTTGGATAAAATTCTCATTTTTAGTAGAACCAAAGAAGAACATTTGTGGCATATTAGACAAGTATTTTAGAGGCTAAAAGAAGAGAATTTTTTGATTAACATCAAGAAATGTAGTTTCATGAAGACAAAACTTGTATATAATTTGGGATTTGTGGACTGAAGATGGACCCAGAGAAAGAGTAATTGTTGAATGGCCAACACCTATGAATATTGGGGAGGTAAGATCTTTTCATGGACTAATAAGTTTCTACTAGAAGTTCATCAGAAATTTTAGTATTGTATGCAAACCAAAGATAGAGACAATGAGGGGAGACCGAAAGGATTTTAAGTGGACATCAGGAACACATAAGAGTTTTGAATTGTTGAAGAAAAAGGTGAGAGAGCAACCAATGTTAGCATTACTAGATTTTGACAAGGTATTTCAAGTTGATTGTGATGCCAGTGGAAATGCAATAGGAGTGCAGTGTTGAGTCAGGAAGGGAGACCAGTAGTATATTTTAGTGAGAAGTTGAATTATGCAAGGAGGAGATATTCAATATATGATCAGGAGTTTTATGCCATAATTCAAGCCTTGAGTAAGTGGAGACATTACTTGTTGCCAAAAAAAATGTGTTGTACACTGACCATCAAGATTTGTAGTATTTGAACAGTCAAGGTAAGTTGAATCAGAGACACATGAGATGGGTAGATTTCATGTAGAGTTACACATTTGTATTGAAGCATCGAAGTGGAAAGTCAAACAAAGTTACAGATGCATTGAGCAGAAGAAGGAACTTGTTGATTGAAATTAGGGTAGAAGTACTAGGTTTTGAAGAACTCAAGCACATGATTGAGGATGATCATGATTTTGTGGAAGCATGCAAAGCATGTAGAGAACCTGTTGTGACATATAGAAGCAAGTGGTTGGATTTTTTCATTCAGGAGGATATGTTGTTCAAAGGAAATCAGTTGTGTATTCCTAGGATCTCAATGAGAGAGAATTTGATCAAAGAGAAGCATAGTGGTGGACTAGCAGGACATTTTGGTATAGATAAGAGAATAGTTTTGGTGAATGAACATTATTTTTGGCCTCAGATATATAAGGATGTAAGGAAATTTGTTCAAAGTTGCATAATTTGTCAAGTTGCAAAAGGGAGTAGTTAGAATACTAGATTATAGAAACCTTTGATAGTATTGAAGAGACCTTGGGAAGATATAAGCATGGATTTCATATTAGGTTTACTAAGAACACAGAGGGGACATGATTCCATATTTCTAGTAGTGGATAGATTTTCAAAGATGATGCATTTCATTCCTTGTAAGAAGACAAATGATGATGTACATGTCACTGACCTATTTTTCAAAGAGATTGTGAGATTGCATGGATTACCAAAAAGCATAGTTTCAGATAGGGATATGTACAAGGTTCATAGGATATTTTTGGAGGACATTGTAAAATAAGATGAATACAGACCTCAAGTTCAGTTCTACATTTCACCCATAGATAGATGGACAAATAGAACTGGTAAATAAGAGTTTAGGTAACTTGTTGAGATGCTTAGTAGGAGATAACGTAGGAAAATGGGATATAATTCTTCCACAAGAATATTTTCCATATAATAACTCACTGAGGAGAAGTACAGGGAAGACACCATTTGAAGTTGTGACTGGAGTATAACCTAGAGGAGTTGCGGAGCTGAGAGACATCAGTATAGATAACAAAAGGAGTGCATAGGTAGAAGAATTTGTAGGATACATGGAGATAGTACACACTTAGGTCTGAAAGTATTTGGAAAAGATGAATAGAAAGTATAAGGGACAAGCAGATGAAAAGAGGAGACATAATGAATTCTTTGTTGGAGATGAAGTCATGGTGTATCTCAAAAAGGAAAGATTTTTAGTAGGGACATACATCAAGTTGAAGATGAGAAAGTTTGGACCATGTAGGATTCTTAGGAAGTTTGACGCAAGAAATGCATACGAAGTGGAATTACTGGAAGCATTTGGCATATCACTCATATTCAACATTGCAGATCTATATCAGTATCATGAGGGAGAATCAAGTGATAGCACTGAAGTTGGTTTGAAGGATCAGATACCACATCAACAACCAGAGCAGATAGAGCAGATTTTATATAGTAGAATTGGATGCAGCACCAGAGGCGAGCAGTATAAAGAGTACCTAGTTAAGCTGCCATCATGGATTTCTTAGGCTGACATGGACCACATTGGTTTTCCTCTAGCCCTAGGAATGTGAGGGACTCACTTTTCAAACAACCTTGGGTATCTGATGCAGGAGCATCCCAGTTTGAAAGACAATCTCGCATCAACCAAAAATATTTTGATTTCTTTTCTTTTCTTGCATTTCAATTAGTTCAGTCTCAGTAGATTGCATTGCATTCTACCACATGATAATTCATAGTTTGCAGTACATGATGAAGATTCTACACTATGTCATCCATATCATATCCAGATTTTAGGAGGTTTGCAATTGTTTGCAGAGAGTTATAATTGCTTCATCAGGAGTCTCTGTTCAGAGCATCTGACATTCAGCTTGGCGCATGAGGTTTGCAGCACCTTCCCATGATGTGTGACATCAAATGAAACATCTCACAAGGTAGTATAAGCACCAACATTCTGAACCACAACATATTTCCTTAACATGCGGAGCATCACCATATGATTTTGGCTGACCTACATGTTTCAAAAGCATTGGTTTTTGGAACCTCTTAAGGCTGACATGGATCACTCCTTGAGTTGGGAAATGATATATAAGCATTCATTAGATGCATTAAGAGAGTAGTGAATATGATATGAAGATCTTTAGTCTTTAGTAATGGATTTGCAAAAGGCACTTCAAAGCTATATCTTTCATGTAATTTGTAGCAAGCCGGAGGATAGGCCTATGAACCCATAGCAGTCCGCATGTCAACGCCAACATTTGAAGATTGTAATTGGTCATGATATTGAATCAATATATATTTATTTTTTGCTCCATTCTATGTGTTTCCTGTTGTGTTTACTCTAAGGCTGCACAGTAGGACAATCCTATTTATGGACCCTCCATCCATGACTACATCATCCAGTAATACCAAAAGGTATCTCCCACTTGAAATTTAATTGACAATACTTTCTATAGACAATTTTAGATTGGGATTGGGTTTTTCAATATTGTTAGATTAGAACACTCTTATCACCCATGACTAAACATGGATCATATCTATCATCTCTATTTCCCACACACTAGCCACTAGGAACAAAACTACCATTTCTTTAACCCAATAATTCAATGTCTATTTTATCAAGAATTGGATCATCTCCATCAAACATCCTTACAAAATGAGCAAATTTGGCATTCATCTTTTGAAAAGCTTTCAAAAATAGAGAATAGGGATGCTACTTTGGTGGAGTATCCCAAGATGTATAACATGTAAATCATGATTGACAATAGTGTTCTACAACTCTTTAGCGTTGCAAATCACTGTACAAAAATATCTCTCTAGAGAATAAATTAAATTTGCATAGTACATCAAAAAAATTGAGGAAGATTGTCTCAACCCAATATATAGAATTTAGTGAATGCTCTTCATACTACCATCCAAGCCAAACCTACATTATATCAAACATGAGTGTTATATTTTAGTGAATTTTATTCACATGCAAAGACAATAGAAATTCAATGTATATTAGTGCCTTACCTATAAATAATTTAAATGTTGTGGGTACACCTCTTCTCTTTGTAACCTAGAAAACTTGTAACTTTTTTGACATAAAATAGGACAAGTTAGCAATGCAATAAAAACTACAAGAAAATGGAAAAATTGCCCTATCTTAATTGAGTTAAGAGTTCATAATAAATGGGTAAAAATGTTTTAATTGATTTGGGAGTAGATTTAAGTATAATGCCAAAAAAATTGGGAAAAACTTGGTAAACCAATACAATATAACACTTCATATGACACTATATTAGTGGATGGAACATCTGGATAAGTATTATAGGTACTTGGGCAAATGTTGAAGTAAACATCATGGGTATAAAGAGAAATATAGATTTTGAGGTGATTTATATGAAGGAACCCTTTTGATTCCTTTAGTGTTATACTAAATTTGAAGTGGTTTTTGAATTATGATGGGGTACTTGATTAAAAAAAAGAATATGCATTCCATGAAGAAGACAAAATAGTACATATATACTACTCTATACAAATATGAAGAGAGCATATGTTGAGGAATTTGTACAAGAAGAAGATATAGATGAAGAAGATGGATACAACCTAGATTATAATCATTAGGAAAGATTCCCAAAATAGAAATTGATGAAGAGCTAAATTTAGAAGGAGTGATAGTTGTGGAAAGAAACAATTACAGTACTAATAGTGAAGATGTGGTAGAGACTTGGGTATTAAATGAGATAGAGAGAAGAGAAAGAAGATTTTTACATGTTAGAAGAATGTATTTATTACACAAGGTTCAAAAAGTTAATTGGGTGAAGTATTTTAGAACAAGAAAACATACCATAGATCCATAGATCTTATTACATCACAAGACAGATCTAACATGTCAAACTACCATGCTACTCTAGAGTAGGATACCTCCTAGGATACCTTGAAAGTATGTAAAAAACATTTAAAAGAGAGGATCATAGGATGGGGGCACTAGATGATACCTTGGTGTGAAGTGTGGCAAGGTGGTGGTATAGTCACAAACCAAATATCTCCACATGCAAAGCATTGATGGTGTTAATCAAAACTAGGTACTTACTTGAAGAAGGGAATTAGAAGACCATAGAAGAATATTGTGGTACATTAGACCCATGTAAACACTTAGAGAATAGTATCTAGAGTTGGGATGCCTTGAGAGAATATGATGAAAGTTTTTTCATGCAATTGTTCTACTAGACTCTGGCTCTGATTGCAAAAATATGGTATATAAACAAGGAGAAAAGAGAAAAAACTTAGAGCTAGACCAGGGTATAGAATGATTTTACAAAAATTGCTAGTTTTTGTATCCAATTAGATAATTGTATAACGTGTTGCAAAAGATGAAACATGTAATAAAATTACCTACAAAATAATTAAGAACAAAATTTAGAAAGAAAAGAGCATATCAGTTCCACAGAAGGAGTAAGGCATCTGAAAATTGATTGAGTGGATGGAAAAGAGAGATGTAGTACCCTAAAGAATATGCTACAAGCTAGATAAGTAAAGAGAGGAAATAGAATATGAAGAAGAAGACCCTAAAAATTTAGAAGTCTAAGTGGAAGAAGGGGAAAGGGAACTAGTAGTGCAAAATATGGAGAAATTCCAATACTTTTACCAACACCTCGAAATTAAAAAGAAGAAAATATAGCACTAGAGAGTACACCCAAAATAACAAAGATTGGAGATTACTGGAAGGAAAAGGAAGTGATGTAGGTAACTTATCTAGGTGTGGATGGATTATGAAGACTTATTTCCTAGAAGATTTATAGACCTAAAGGCTATTAAAGAAGAGGTTGGAGTTATGAAAATATAAGTGAAGGGAGGAGAAAAGCCACAAAAGAAGAGACCTTACCACTTAAAAGCTAATGTGAAAATTAAACTTAAACAAGAGTTAGATAAAATTTTGGTAGGATGGATTATTAGGCTAGTAGAGGATGTAGAATGGATTAGTCCAATGGTGCAACAACATAAGAAAATAGGGGAAATCATAATTTGTGTATACTTTTGGAGATTAATAAATCATGTGTGCATGATCCATTTCTTACTCCCTTCACAAAGGAGGTACTAGAATTATTAACTAGAACAAAAGTTTATTCCTTTATCAAAAGGTTCTCTGCTTATCACCAAGTTATGATCCAAGAAGAGGAACAACCCAAAACTACTTTTGCTATGGAGCGGGGATCATTTATGTACACTATAATTCCTTTCAAGTTGAAGAATTCCCTAGATCTCTTCATTAGGATTGTGGTGAATGCATTTAGAGAGTTTATACATGACTTTATAAAGGTGTATTTGGATGATTTGATTATTTATAGGTTGATGAAAGATCGTGTCCAGGTGTTAAGACTAATGTTGGAAAGGTGTAGGATCCTAAGAATATCCCTTAGCTTGAAGAAACATACATTTATGGTAACTTTTGGTACCTTCTTGGGGAACATTATTGTAAAGGGTGGTATGATGGTTGATCCCTTAAAATTGGTGATAATATTGAATCTCCCACCTTCTAAAACTATACCTAAAACCAAGACATTATAAGGATACATGGGGTATCACCACAAATTCATCAATGATAAGGCAAAAATCACAAGCCCCATTGATGAACTCTTAAAGAAAAAGAACAATAAAAGTTTGAGTGGACAAAAGAACACCAAGAAGCTTTTGATACCTTGAAAAATAATATTGTGAAGGTTCCTATACTAATATTCTCTAAATGGAACCTACCATTCCATGTTTATGTAGATGCATTTGGCACCATAATAGAAGTAGTATCGTCTTAGCTAAGGGGTAATAAGGACCATCCCATTGCTTTTGCAAGCATAAAATTAACACAATCAAAAAATAAATACACTACAACTGAAAGAGAAGTGCTTGAAATGGCATATGCACTATACAAATTTAGGCAATATCTATTGTCCACTTCTTTTATTTTCTTCATAAATCATGATTATTTAAAGTATTTGATGAATAAACTGGTGATTCAAGTAGTAATTTGTACATGGATGACATTGTTTAAATAGTTTGACTTTAAGATCATGGTAAAACTAAGAAGGGCTAATCAAGGACCCAATTATTTATCGATTAACATAGGGGAAGATCAAGGGTCTATAGATGGATTTCCTATTACCAATCTGTTTATAATAAATGTAGTACCATCAGAGATAAAATATGTTACAAAGTTAATATCAACAAGAGAATTCTCAGGAAGAGTATAAGAGAAGAAATAAATGGACTATTGCAACAATCTCAACCATATGCTTTTACTAAAGGACAACTCCATATTGTGAGAAAGGATGAAGTAATAATTATAGTAGTACTTAATTATTAGAGAAGATATTTTGAGAAAAGCATATAAGGGAATATCTGGTGGACACAAATTAGGAGATGGAATAAGAAGGAAGGTGCTATTGGTTGGCCTATGGTGGGAAACCCTATTTAAATATGCACATAGATATGTCCAAAAGTTTGAGATCTACCAAAGTGTAGGAAGACCTACAATAAGGGATGAAATGGCCATGTGGCTAGTTTTCGCTCAAGTCCCATTTGAAAAATGGGCTATTGATTTCATTGGTCCTATAGAACCACCTACTCAAAAGTCCATGTCCATTTTATAATAACTGGATTTGAATACTTAACCATATGGGAAGAAATAGATACCACTAATGATTGCACTATTAAAACTACTACAAAGTTTATCTATGAGAATATCATAACACAGTTTGGTTGTCCATTAAGTATTACTAGTGATCAAGGTAGACATTTTATCAATAAGACAATTGTAGAACTATTAGAAAATTCTATGATATCACACAATAGAAGTAGCCCATACCATTTATAAGACAGTGAAGTTAGTGAGCCATTTAACAAGGTTTTGGGCACAACCCTCACTAAGTTGTATAGTGAGAACACCACAAACTAGGATGTTAGAATACTAGCTATGGTATGGGCCTATAGAACTACCTATAAAAGACTAACAAAATTCTATCCTTTTTAGTTGGTATATGGACAAGATGCTATCCTACCAATATAATACATGGTTCCAAATTTGATCTTGGAAAGTGCACTAATTTTGAGTGATGATGAATCTATTAAGAAGAGATTAGTAGAATTGGAAGAACTTCATTAAAGGAGGTTGCTAGCCATATATAGCCAAACACAAGAAAATAGGAACCAAAAATCTTGGCATGATAGAAATATTAAAAATATATC
Source organism: Cunninghamia lanceolata (assembly GCA_027924645.1). Classification (NCBI taxonomy): domain Eukaryota; kingdom Viridiplantae; phylum Streptophyta; class Pinopsida; order Cupressales; family Cupressaceae; genus Cunninghamia; species Cunninghamia lanceolata. The sequence continues at coordinate 160,523 of BSBN01001002.1, forward strand.
TTTTCAAATTGGTGACACAGTCCTTCTATATGATAGTAGATTTAAAAAGCCTAGAAAATTAAAGATGTGGTGGCTAGGGGCATACAAAATTGAGGATGTCTCATCATCAAGAGCTATCAAATTGAAGACTTGGTAGAATTTCTTATTAAATGGGTATGTGCATGGAATAAGTTTGAAACATTATAATGTGGGAGATTGAGGGATGGACTCAATCTCAAATAAGTTTAGTATGGATAAAGTACCTTGTAGCATATGTATAATACTTATATATAATAAAATTTATATCACTTAGGTTCTAATCTTCTCATTTTAACACCTAACTACCTGTCAAATCAAAACAAAAGCATTGACTATTTAGAGGGAAAGCGGTAGTTGAGCACAATTAATTTAGAAGTTGTCACTACAAGCCTATATCTAAACACACAACTAACAAATGAATTACCAAAGACACTAAGTACCTAATCTAAGATGGACAAAAAAATGAGAAGTGAAGGGTGTAGCTAGGAAGATTAGCTAAGAACATTGCAATATATTTTAAAACTAAGCAAGAGTTGTGTTGAGAGCTATAATTGAGATCTTACAAGGAAATCTAGGTTTATGCTCCATAGAACAAGGGAAAGGTATTGAATTGAAAGAGAATGGCCAAAACAATGGATTGTAGAAGCCAAGGAGAAGCATAGGCCCAAATACAAGAAGTGTCCTTAGAAAGCATTAGAAGTTAATATGGATGGATCTTTCTTTTATATACTAGTGTGTGTCTTATATGTGGAGGATATATACAAATACATCCATACCTACCTCACAGAGATGGACCACACCTAGTTGGAAAAGAAGGGGTTAGCCCTAAAAATGTGAATTCCAATTAGGGGTATAGGGATATATCTACCCATACTAAAGAGTTGGCAAGAAAAAATTAGATGTGTAGAAAGAATTTCCAAATTTCTTTGAAGAACATGCATGGATAAGGTTTTTGTTAAATAGAACACAATGTAATTTATGTATCTAGATAGACCTTACTATATTATAAAGTAGGTTATAAAGGTACTAAATGGATTAAGGGGTAAAGGTGAGCTTCCCAACAAGAAAAAGATAAAAATGAATAGGTAACACAACTAACTAGAGCCACTTTTGATGGAAGAAACTTGGTAGTTGTAGACATAATAAACCCTACCATGTAGTATGTGACACAGGGAATAGCTATAAAATCTACTACACAAACATAGTAAAATTTGCTATAGGCACCACCATTATGACAACATAGGAAATATTGGTAAATGGAAAGGATTTTGATATATTTGAGACTTTGCAAGAGTAACTATTGGAGAACTTGGATAGAACAAAAAGGAGCCACTATATATTCTAGTATGGTTCTCTTATAATTTGTTTAGCATTTTATTTTATGAAGGCATTGCCAAAAATTCATGGGTGCAGTTGCATAAATACAAGATCCATAGGTAGCCAAATCATGGTGCATACAAGGTCATTCCAACAAGTAGAGGACTATAAGAAACCCTATGATGAATTTTTAGAAACTTCTAAATGTAGATGTAGGCTAGAGAAAAATATCCTTTAGCATAGTTTGTAAGTATGCCAAAAAGATATAACATTCATAGTGGATACCAACTATGTTTACATTGAATATATAGAACCTATGGTGTCATGGATACATAGGTTACCATATGAGGTCTCTAATGACCTAGTTGATTCCAATGTCAAATGCTTCTTAGCTCTCCCTAAAGACTGTAAGGTAGGGATCTTTGGCACCTATGATGAGTTTTGTCGAAAGAGGACCAAATAAGAGGTAAAATAAAAAAATTGAGAAAAACAAAGAGAAGTTCCTAAAAGAGATGGAAATATAAAAGTATCGATAATTTTCCAATGATTTTAAAGATCTTAGACTTGCCATCAGTAACTGGGAGGAAAGAAAAAGTGGTGCAAAGCTTAAATAGGTTGAAAATAGGCTCCCAATCATTCAAGATCACGGATTCAAATACCCATTAAAAATTAGGAGAGGCAAAGATAGATTAAAAAATCACTACAATATGGGGCAAAGAGAAAATTTCATACTACACCACTACCCGAGGAGAAACAAGGAGAAGACAAAACATATTCACCTACAAGAGCTATAATAGAAGCACTAGTTCAATTGAGTGTAGAAAAGAAAAATTGAGAATCTAGCTCCTCACGAGGGAAACCATGACAAGAATAGAAAGCTATGTGAATATTTGTGCAAGTATCTAAGGAGGAAGAGGAAGAAAAATTTTCACTTGATCCTTCTATGAAACTAAAATTTGATATACTACAAAGAGTGACAAGAAGTCAATTGGGAAAAAGAAAAGAAGGGGAAAAATGAGCAACTAAAAAAAATTAGGTACCTACTTCACCATCAAAGAGTCCAAAAAGTCAAGTGTCCAAGGGAAAGAGGAGGAAGAATTGAATGCAAAAGTCCTCTATAGATCACTCTTCACAAAAGGAAAACCATTAGAGATAGAGCAAACATATATTGTTGCCTCTACACTAAAAAAATAATTTATCTTCAAGTGATGCTTGATTATATTTCTAGAATCCCTTAACCCATGGTTGACATTAAAAAAAATTCCAAAGGAGTTAGTAGACACAATTTGAACAAGGAGAGAGGAGGCAACTCAAGAAGAAGAGAGCATCAGGAAGGATGTGTTGTAGTAGATTGCCCTGCAAGAATTCTAGTACTTATCTTCAAATAGAAAAACTTAGTTGAGATATCTTCCAAAAGAATAATTGAGATCTAAGAAAAGGATCGACGCCTTGTTGTCACAAAAAAAATATGCCAAAGAGTAAGTAATGAGTGAAACAATTGATGCAGAGAGAAAAGCCTAAAATACACTACTATAAGAAAAATTGAAATGGGAGAGGATAAATTGAGAAAACAAAAGTAAGCAAACTATGGGATAGATGAAATAGTTGTGGAATAATTAGTGAAAAATATACATGATAGTGCCACATATAGAGAGAAGGACAAAGAAGACAAAAATATAAATGTGGGTCAAACTAAAACAATAGGGTCCATCAGTGAAGAAGAAGAAAATGCAAAGAAACAGGAAATAAGACAATCTAACAAATACTAGGATCATCAAGAGGAAAATAAACTATGAAGGAATAGTAGTAGGAGACACCACAAGATGATACTCTAGATAGTAGGCTTGACCAAGGTCAAAAAGAGAAATAAAAATATGACAAGGGATAAACCATTATGGGTGAAACATCTAGAGTAGATACATCTGAAGGACAAGGAATAGTTACTCCACTCTCACCTCTAGTACTTGATCCCATGGAGAAGATAATATAGCTAGTGGTTAACCTCACACATACTTTTCTCACCTCCATGCCATTAGGGTCTCATGTGGATTCAACACAAATATCACTAATTCAGTAGTTTCAAATGGGAGATATCCTATAGAGAAGTGCTAAGGAAAGACTTCTAACATAGTATATTACTATAAATAAGACATTAATGAAAACATTGGCAAAATTCCAATCACAACTACTGCAAGTCACTTTAGATTCTTCATTACAATTGGAGTAGTAGTTACAAATGATAATCTATGAGTTACACATAGAAATTCAAAGTTTGGATATACAAAAAGCTAATTTTAAAGAGGATAATCTAAAACAATATGAGAAAAATCAATTAGATAGCATAACAGCAAAATATGTATGACACGTACAAAGTTGAATACTACAATTGGTAACATGGAGTAGACATGCAGTAATATCAATACACTATATCAATACTATTTGAGTTGGCATACCTCCTCAAAATATTTAAAAATTTAGATTGATAACTTTGAGACACAAATATTGTAGGATATTAACTCATATCATACCATGAGAGACTTTGATGGAGCCACAAGGGTACAAATTAAGAATTTACACGCTCAATTCCACCATTTGAAAGAGAAAAGAAACAACATTATATCATAGATGAAATATTTAATGGAATTGTTGAGTCTATGGCTAGGTCCAATGACAAGGCTTTTGATAGATGAACAACAAGTGAGAGACTCCATTGAGATTCCTTCTTCTATAATGGATGTAAGTTCACTGTTTGCAATAGGATATGGACTTCAGTGGAAAAAAACTTACCACCACTTACAAACCATATATAAGAATATCCTACCATGTAGGAGGCATTTTTGTATAATTTGTTTGGCATAATTTTCATAGTGGTACAATTTTGACAAGAAACAAACTAAAACATTCTTTTAAGTAGTGGTGGACAAAGCTAACATGTCTTGAAGACAAGACATGGTTTAAGTTAGGGGATGATGTTGGTAGGAAATAGATAATCTATTCTATTAGGTTGAAGACCCAAAAGGGTGGTCTAATGGAAGCAAATGGTAAAAGCCTACAAGGGCACCGAAGGCTAGCAATAAGAGTACATATCCCTGAGCAAAACATAATTAGTCAAACTTAATGTGGACCAATAAAATGATAATGTAACACATATAGATGACTTTTGGAAACTCTAGAGAGGAACAACTATTAAGGAATTTATGGATAGGGGCACATGATCCCTATATACAATTATGAACATATATGTACTACACCTAGATAGGAGTTAGATAGCATATATGGAGAATGAGAGAATACAAAAAACATGTAATAGATGTCTGATAGTCATAAGAGAGTAATATAGAGAAGTGTATGAGAATAAAAACATATATATCAAAGGATGGGCAAAGGATGTATGACAATGCACAACATTATATGATAAATATATGAGAAGTATATGGAGATTATATATGTATGACTGGCATATAAGTATATGTTTATTTTCCTTTGTATTATTCTATAATTCACTACACATGTTCTAACACTCTTCCTTATCCATTACACTAGGGTAAAACACAACACTAACAAAGAAACAACACATATCTCTAGTTTTTGATTCCTTGTCAACACCTAGTTTAGAACCACACATACAATTTTGACCCCCAAACATTTAAATCTAAATTTAAATATGGACACAAGCTGACTCACTTTTAGAGCTAGTGGTTACACATTTACTCCAGCGCAAAGTAATCAAATTGTGGCACTATGGTGTTGTATAAAATGACAATCTCTAATTCATTTTAGACATTCAAGAACTAGATTCATTATCAACTAGAAGCCAACTATATTTTTAGTAGAGAATCATCTTAGCAGCATCAACATCTAAAATCATAAGGGCTACATACACATCTATATTTCTACTCAAAATGTCTTCCAATTTGTTCAATTTTTAAAATCAATCCAAGGGTTTGACTCAAGTAAAAGGAGTGAAGCAAGTCACCTCCCATGCCTAGCACAACAAACTCTAGTGATGTTTCTAGCACCATGAGGCATTGAAAACAAAGGAAAATAGATTAATGAAGATCAAAATTTTAAAGATTAAGTTTGAAACAAAGGTTTAGAACCATATACATCGCATGCAAAAATCATAAGTGTTGGAATTAATTCTACAAGTGTGCCCAATTGAACCTAGACTAAGCACATATCATCTTTGAATATCTAAAACTTAATGTTCTTAGATTTGATAGCAAAAACTAGAATTCGACAATTAAGGACATATTACAATAGTACATTTCTATATCACAAATGAAGATAAGTAATTCCACCCTCTTTATCAATGTTGGAAAGTTTGTTTGTGTAGTGTTTCTAGCTCAGCTCTATTATTCAGAGTAATGTGATTGTTATTGCTTACTCACATTTATTTACCCTAGATAACACTTAAAAATGTTTTATTTATTTTTATAAGTATAGATGCTCCCTTTTCTTTTATTGAGTATGCACTATGCACTCTTTTTCTATGTGTTTGTGTAGTATTACTAACATTCTACTTTACAACCCTATCGGTCAATCTTAACAAGTGGATTGATGTTTAACATGGCTAACTTATGGTTATCTAAAATGTTCATAGAACTATTAACACATGATTAATTAATTGAACAACAATACACTCTTCTTAGTTTATAAATAATTCAAATGGTAATTAATCACTTGATCTAATTTTTTAGTTATGTTAACAACTATTGTATTGGCTTTTGTGTCCACTAATTTTAGGTTTTGTCAAGGCTATACTATTTAAACATGTAACTTTCTTATTTATTAAAAAAATATTAGTAAGTGGAGGGGATTTATATCACATTGAATCAAATATAAACTTTTATAGAAGTTGTATCGCTTTATTAATAGAAACTATATATTTTATTTTTCAATTAGTAAAGTGCGAGTAGGGCCCACTCCCATTATATTAAGAAATAAATGTAAAAAAAACAATGACCAACTTTGATTAAAGTGTATACAATGTGATATTAAAGCCATACCATTCATAAAATTTCACCCAAGGGTCATGTAGATAAAATGCCTATAAACCTATGACATATAAGATCACCAAAAAATACTTATAACCCACCAAGATATAGAAGAGGTCATATGGCACAAAGCCATCATCCTCACACAACATTCTGACCTATCCATGGTAAGCTAGAGGACTAGCCTATACACCAAAAATAAATGACAATATGAAATTTTGGACACCCTTTATATGGGGCTAGACCTTATGTTGAGAAAACCAATTATCATAAAGAAAATACATAGCATACCCTATCTTGTGCATAGTAGGAGACAATTAATCTAGCTTGACCATTAACACATCTTCTAAGTCTAGACCCCTTGTGCTAATCATCACTAACAATTTGAAGTTAGTAACTCTAATTAGGGCCTTAACGGAGACTTTCACATATGCTATATTCATTGGATACATCATCTTCATTGCAGTCTTTAGGGGAACACTAAGACACCCAAAATCTAAACTCAACTTGAAATTACTAGAACAATGTGCTAGTTGGAGTTCCACTTCTTTAACTACTGTTAGGGTTGGACTCACTTGACATTAGTTTAACATAACTTCAAAGATCACCTCCCAGTCATCCATGTATATTGGCTTAATGAAAAACACACCACGTGTGCCTTCACCACCTCTCTGTCTCTTATATATCACTACAACATTGTGACAAATTCTCTTGCAATGTCAATAGTTCACCCTTAACAAATTATTTCTCCTCATATAATCTTCACCTATAAAAATGGCTATGGTAGGGTAGATGATGTCTACGAAAAATGGAAAACCCCCTATGAAGCCAAATCTCTATAATGGAGCCCTTGAACACCATCTCACATTTACCATGTGTAGCTTCACAACTTCCATAGTAGATCATTGATAGGAGGACAAAAGACCAAATGCTAGCTCAAGAACACAGTAAATGACTACCACATTCCACCTTCAAATATATGGTTCTCATTCTTGGGTGGTTAGGTCACCTCATATTTATCTTTCTCGTCATTATAATTCATCATTATTATTCATTGGGGAGCAAAAGATCTTATGCTTTATATCCCTTCTAATCTTTAAATATGCTAAATATCTTCCACAAAAAATCCAATCTTTAGTGCTATTTGAAACAATGATGAATGATCTCACCCTCACAATCTATGATGTAATTTGTCAATCTATCTACTATTGAGATTTCTACTCTACAGTGGTGTTTACATTCATAAATTGAGAAGGAAGCCAGGAGACTCCAAGCTTCTTAGACAATATTATTTAACCTCTAATTTGTAGTGCCCTTTTTTCTCAATGGCATTAATGATTACTATGAAATCCCCTTCGATGACAAGATGTGAAACCCTATACTTCACTTCCAATGAAAAACCCAAAACAATGGCTTGTGCCCTAACCTTGTTATTTATCCCAAGGAAAGATTTTTAGAAGTTGCATGAAATATTGAACCTTTCAAGCCTTTAATGAGGTATCTAGTACCAAGAAGGCCAAGATTGCCCCAAGAAGTGCCATCAAAGTTCAACTTCAAGAAAGAATTTGGTGAGGCCTCTGATTTGAAAGTGGGCTAGTCTATCGGAGGGTAATGAACTCCCTACATCGAAGAGAAACTATTTATTAATATAATAGTAGTTTCTTATTTTATTCATATTTTATAGTCTAAATTAAAGAGAAGTGGTAAATATGCATATATATAATAAATTTTGAGAACCATAAATCTTAAGGACATTCATTTTGATAAACTAGAAATTTTTATTGTAGATTAATTGTGTGTATATATAAGAATCGAAAAAGTCACATCCAAAGTCCAAACAAAGACAAACATTAAATAACAAATTTAAAGAAAAATATTTTTTAAAGAAAAATATTTTTTAAAAATTATAATAATACATAATTTTTAATAAAAATATGTTAATTTTTTTATTATTTAATGTTTGTTTATTCTTTTTGTTGTGGCCAAATCAGCACTAGGCACCCTATTTGTGAAGTTCACATGAACTGCTTTAATTATACAACAGTTAAAACCTGATATTTGAACTTGCCACCATTATCCATGTCAAATGAAAGAATGGAAATTTACGAAGGAATTTTTATTTAACATGCATGGTTAGCTAGTTGAAATTCCAGCCTATAACAAGACAAATACCACAAGACAGGACGGGCCAGAAATAAATTCGTTTTGTAATAATTGTACGGAATAGGCAGACAGCACTAAGCCAGTGGAAACTGATTGGCCAAAAACAAATATCTATTGTTCTATTCTCTTGATTATGGAGTTTGATAGGCAACGTTGATTTAAATTTTTTTAGCCTTTTCTCTTTAAAGAAAACTATACAATCTATGCTATGAACTGAAAAGATGTATTACTCCTAAAAGACGAATATTCTGAACCAGCCTTCACAGGGCATCTATCGAACTGTACGTTGATAATATTGTATACTTTTTTTTTTCGAAGACGCCATTCTTACAGTATTTATCTTCCTCGTTGCACGCTTAGTCGCTAACCGAAAGGTCGACAATTTAGTGCGTGCCAAATATGACATTATTTGGCAATGTACATTCACGACAAAAAAAAATAAAAATTGGATTATATATTTATGCCAATTTATGTTGGTTGACTGACAGGAATTATAAATCTCGTCAATCACTTTTCTTTGTATTTTAGTCGGTTTTTATTTAGATGAAGATACAGATTATAATGGATATTAGTTTAAAATGAAGCACGACAAGGACGATTCTGGGATGCATTCTCTTTAGACGTCCGTTCTTCAATAATTAGTTCTGAAAGTTATAATTTCTTATTCTCCCTTAGATTGAAGGGAGATTTTTACATAGATAATAATTGTTCTGTCTGTACATTGTCTCTGGCTGCTCGCTTTTAGAGTTCAAAAAATAAACTAATCGAGTATTGAAAATCTCTTACAATATTCAATTAGTTTCTTCAGTATTAAATTCAAATTTTGTATGACTTCATTGTAATTCTGGTTTTGTCTACATTGCATGAGTTTAGTATAGCGGATGTTAAAAATTATCAGAGGTGGCTGCTAAATCTACGCGTCCACTGCCCATTATGTATATGAAAGGACCCATCTAGGAAATTATATGTTTTTTTAATTTCTCTGAATATGACTCATGTAATGACGTGGCAGGGAGTGTTATCTTGGTCCCGTTTTTGTTTCTATTACCTCTAATCTAACATAAAATGACGTGACAGGGTAGCGAAGTTGCCGAATTACATGACTTCATCGTCTAGTTGATGAATAGAGGAGAAAACAGTAACCCCTTTCCGTAAATTATATATACATCTAGAGTAGATACATCTGAAGGACAAGTAATAGCTACTCCACTCTCACCTCTAGTACTTGATCCCTAAAAGAATTCATTGCTCGATAGAAATAGATACAGCTAGTGGTTACCCTAGCAAATACTTTTCTCACCTCCACGCCATTAGGGTCTCATGTGGATTCAACACAAGTATCACTAATTCAATAGTTTGAAATGGGAGATATCCTAGAGAGAAGCTCTAGAAAAAGACTTCTAACATAGTATAAGACTATCAATAAGAAATGAATGAAAACATTGGCAAAATTCCAATCACAACTACCACAAGTCACTTTAGATTCTTCATTACCCTTGGAGCAGTAGTTAGGAATGATAATCTATGTGTTACATATATAAATTCAAAGTTTGGATATACAAAAGGCTAATCTTAAAGAGGAGAATCTAAAAGAGTATGAGAAAAATCAATTAGACATGAGATAAGGGTAAAATATTCATGACACGTACAAAGTTGAATACTACAATTGGTAACATGGAGTAGACATGCAGTAATATCAATACACTCTATCAATACTATTTGAGTTGGCATACCTCCTCAAAATCTTTAAAGATTTAGATTGATAACTTTGAGACACAAATATTTTAGGATATTAACTCATATCATACTATGAGAGACTTTTATGGAGCCAAAAAGGTACAAATTAGGAATCTACACACTCAATTCAACCATTTGAAAGAGAAAATAAACAATATTATATTGTAGATGAAATAGTTAAGGGAATTGTTGAGTCTATGGCTAGGTCTAATGACACACCTTTTGATAGATGAACAACAACTAAGAGACTCCATTGAGATTCCTTCTTCTATAAGTGATGGGGAAGTTTCCTTGATTAATATTAATGGACAAGTTCACTGTCTACAACAGAATATCCTTTAGTGGAAAAAAAACTTACAACCACTTACAAACCATCTATAAGAATATCCTACCATGTAGGAGGCATTTTTGTACATTTTTCTTTTTGTCATAATTTTCATAGTGGTACAATTTTGACAAGAAATAACCTAAAACATTTATTTCAGTAGTGGTGGAGAAAGCTAACATGTCTTGAAGACAAGACATGGTTTATGTTAGGGGATGATGTTGGTAGGAAATAGCTAATCCATTCCATTAGGTTGAAGACCCGAAAGGGTGGTCTAATGGAAGCAAATGGTAAAAGCCTACAAGAGCACTAATGGCTGGCAATAAGAGTACATATCCCTGAGCAAAATATAATTAGTTAGACTTAATGTGGACCAATAGAATGACAATGTAACACATATAGATGACTTGTGGAAACTCTAGAGAGGAACAACTATTAAGGAATATGGATAGGGACACATGATCCCTATATGCAATTATGAACATATATGTACCACACCTAGATAGGAGTTAGATCTAGCATATATGGAGAATGAGAGAATACAAGAGAAGTGTAATAGATGTATGATAGTCATAAGAGAGTAAGATAGATAAGTGTATGAGAATAATAGAATATATCTCAAAGAATGGACAAAAGATGTATGAAAATGTACAACATTATATGATAAATATATGAGAAGTATATGGAGATTATATATGTATGAATGGCATATAAGTGTATGTTCATTTTCCTTTGTATTATTCTATAATCCACCACATTATTCTATAATTCACTACACATGTTCTGACTCTCTTCCTTATCCATTACATTAGGGTAAAACACAACACTAAAATAGAAACAACACATATCTCTAGTTTGTGATTCCTTGTCAACACCTAGTTTAGAACCACACATGCAATTTTGACCCCCAAACTTTTAAATTTAAATTTAAATATGGACACAAGATTACTCACTTTTAGACATAGTGATTACACATTTACTCAAGCACAAAGTAATCAAATTGTGGCACTATGGTGTTGTATAAAACGACAATCCCTAATTCATTTTAGACATCCAAGAACTAGATTCATTATCAACTAGAGACCAACTATATTTTTAGTTGAGAGTCATCTTAGGAGCATCAACATCTAAAATCGTAAGGACTACATACACATCTATATTTCTACTCAACATGTCTTCCAATTTATTCAATTTTTAAAATCAATCTAAGGTTTTGACTCGAGTAAAAGGAGTGGAGCAAGTCACCTCCTGTGCCTATCACAACAAACTCTAGTGATGTTTCTAGCACCATGAACCCTACAAAACAAAGGAAGATAGATTAATTAAGATCAAAATTTTAAAGATTAAGGTTGCATCAAAGGTTTAAAACCATATATATCACATGAAAAAATCATAAGTGTTGGAATTAATTCTACAAGTGTGCCTAATTGAACCTGGACTAAGAATTTATCATCTTTGAATGTGTTAAACTTAATGTTCTCAAATTTGATAGGAAAAACTAGAATTTGACAACTAAGGACATATTACAATAGCACATTTCTATATCACAAATGAAGATAAGTACTTCCACCTTCTTTATCAATTTTGGAAAGTTTGTTTGTGTAGTGTTTCAAACTTGGCTCTATTATTTAGGGTAATGTGATTGTTATTGCTTACTCACCTTTATTTACCCTAGATAACACTTAAAAAAAATATTTTATTTATTTTTATAAGTATATATGCTTCCTTTCCTCTTATTGAGTATGCACTATACACTCTTTTTCTATGTGTGTGTAGTATTACCAACATTCTACTTTACAATCATATTGGTCAATCTTAACAAGTGGATTGATGTTTAACATGAATAACTTATAGTTATCTAAAATGTTCATAGAACTATTAACACATGATTAATTAATTGAACAACAATACACTCTTCTTAGTTTATAAAGAATATGAATGCTAATTAACCACTTGATATAACTTTTTGGTTATGTTAACAACTATTGTATTGGCTTTTGTGTCCACTAATTTTAGGTTTTGTCAAGGCTATACTATTTAACCATGTAACTTTTTTATTTATTAAAAAATATTAGTAAGTGGAGGGGATTTATATCACATTGAATCTAATATAAACTTTTATAGAAGTTGTATCGCTTTATTAATAGAAACTATATATTTTATTTTTCAATTAGTAAAGTGTGAGTAGGGCCCACTCGCATTATATTAAGAAATAGATGTAAAAAAAACCAATGACCAACTTTGATTGAAGTGTATAAAAAGTGATATTAAAGCCATACCATTCATAACATTTCACCCAAGGGTCGTGTAGATAAAATGCCTATAAACCTATAACAGATAAGATCACCAAAATATACTTATAACCCACCAAGAGATAGAAGAGGTCATATGGCACAAAGCCACCATCTTGACACAACATTGTGACCTATCCATGGTAAGATAGAGGACTGACCTATGCACCAAAAATAAATGACAATATGAAATTTTGGACACCCTTTATATGGGGCTAGACCTTATGTTGAGAAAATAAATTATCATAAAGAAAATACATAACATATACCCTAAGTTGTGCATAGTAGGAGAACATTAATCTAGCTTGACCATTAACACATCTTCTAAGCCCAAACCCCTTGTGCTAATCATCACTAACAATTTGAAGTTAGTAACTCTAATTAGGGCCTTAATGGAGGCTTTCACATATGCTATATTCATTGAATACATCATCTTCATTGTAGTCTTTAGGGGATCCCTAAGACCACCAAAATCTAAACTCCGCTTGAAATTACTAGAATCATGTGCTAGTTGGAGTTCCACTTCTTTAATTATTGTTAGGGTTGGACTCACTTGACATTAGTTCAACATAACTTCCAAGATCGCCTCCAAGTCATCCATGTATATTGGCTCAATGAAAAACACCACATGTGCCTTCACCACCTCTTTGTATCTTATATAAGACTACAACATTGTGACAAATTCTCTTCCAATGTTAGTAGTTCACCCTTAACAAATCATTTCTCCTCATATAATCTTCACCTATAAAAATGGCTATGGTAGGGTAGATGATATCTAAGAAAATGGAAAACCCCCTACGAAGCCAAATCTCTATAATGGAGCCCTTGAACACTATCTCATATTTACCATGTGTAGCTTCACAACTTTCATAACTTAGATCATTGATAGGAGGACAAGACACCAAATGCTAGCTCAAGAACATAGTAAATGACTACCACATTCCACCTCCAAATATATGGTTCACATTCTTGGGTGGTTACGTCACCTCATATTTATATTTCCCATCATTATAATTCATCATTATTATTCATTGGGGAGCAAAAGATCTTATGCTTTATATCTCTTCTAATCTTTAAATATGCTAAATATCTTCCACAAAAAAGCCAATCCTTAGTGCTATTTGAAACAATGATGAATGATCTCCCCCTCACAATCTATGGTGTAATTTGTCAATCTATCTACTATTGAGTTTGCTACTCTACAGTGGTGTTTACATTCATAAATTGAGAAGGAAGCCAAGAGGCTCCAAGCTTCTTGGAGAATATTATTTAACCTCCAATTTGTAGTGCCCTTTTTCTCAATGGCATTAATGATTACTATCAAATCCCCTTCGATGAAAATATGTGAAACCCTATACTTCACTTCCAATGAAAAACCCAAAACCATGGTTTGTGCCCTAACCTTGTTATTTATCCCCAAGGAAAGGTATTTTAGAAGTTGCATGAAATATTGAACCTTTCAAGCCTTTAATGAGGTATCTAGTACCAAAAAGGCCAAGATTGTCCCAAGAAGTGCCATCAAAGTTTAGCTTCAAGAAAGAATTTGGTGAGGCTTCTCATTTGAAAGTGGCCTAGTCTATTGGAGGGTAATGAACTCCCTACATCGAAGAGAAACTATTTATTAATATAATATTTGTTTCTTATTTTAGTCATATTTTATAGTCTAAATTAAAGAGAAGTCGTAGATATACAGATATAATAAATTTTGAGAACCATAAATCTTATGGACATTCATTTTGATAAACTAGAAATATTTATTATAGATTAATTGTTTATATATAGGAATCCAAAAAGTCACATCCAAAGTCCAAACAAAACCAAACATTAAATAACAAATCTAAAGAAAAATATTTTTTAATAATTACAATAATACATAATTTTTAATAAAAATATATTAATTTTTTTATTAGTTAATGTTTGTTATTAATTATTTAATTAATAACTATTGTTTATTTATTCTTGTTGTTGTGGTCCAATCAACACTAGGAACCCTATTTGTGAGGTTCACATAAACTGCCCTTGATTATACAATGATTGAAGCCTGATATTTGATGTTTGAACTTGCGACCATTATCCATGTCAAATGAAAGAATAGAAATTTACAAGAAATTTTTATTTAACATGCATGGTTAGCTAGTTTGAAATTCTAGCGTATAACAAGACAAATACCACAAGACATGACGGGCCAGAAATAAATTCTTTTTGTAATCATTGTACGGAATAGGCAGACAGCACTAATGCGGTGGAAATTGTTTGGCAAAAAACAAATATCTATTGGTCTGTTCTCTTGATTATGGAGTTTGATAGGCAACGTTGATTTAAATTTTTTTAGCCTTTTTTCTCTTTAAGGAAAACTCTACAATCTCTGCTATGAACTGAAAAGATGTATTACTCCTAAAAGACGAATATTCTTAACCGGCCTTCACAGGGAATATTGTATACTTTTTCTTTTTCGAAGACGCCATTCTTGCAGTATGTATCTTCCTCGTTGCAGGCTTATTCGTTAACTGAAAGGTCGACAATTTATTCGCTAAGGGAAGAAACTTGAGGTACAAGAGAAACAAATAAATAAATACAGACCTGCTTCCCATGCACCATTTGGTAAATGGATGAACTCAAATCAAAACCAATCTCTGCAAGACTCATTGCTGCAATCACAATGTGAGATGGTGCAATCTTTAAAAGAAAATCTTATGTGTGAGTGTTGGTGAATTATAGCATGTAGAAATGTGTTTACTCAACCACACAAAACATCTTATCATTAGCAAAGTATCAATGGTTTAAAAACATGTCAAAATTTGTCCCACAAAATAAAATAAATCTCTGAACATGGGTCGACCTTCATGATCTCCTTGCTGGCCAACCCTCTTTATTGGCGTCCCTTTGACTTATGAAATATAAAATAAAATATATCTATAAACATGGGCCGACCTTCATTATCTCCTTGTTGACCAACCACACAGTTTGATATGTGTTCAAAGGCAATCATATATATATATATATATATATATATATATATATATATATATATATATATATATATATATATATATGTTATATATATATATATATATATATATATATATATATATATATATATATATATATATATATATATATGTTATATATATATATATATATATATATGTTTTAGATCGCCTAAGGATGATAGGAGCGAATGAATTAAGAAGATAAAAAATGACTAATTCAAACAACAACGATCATGATTAACAAGGCAACAATTAAAGAAGAATTGTTAAGATTAATTCTTACTAAAGGCAGCGACCACGTGAAGAGGTGTGACTCTTTTAAGAGGAAAGAGGTGCATATGAAGAAGTGTGACTCCTTGCCCAAGCGGATATAAAAAGAGAAATCATAAGACATTTGAAGGCATCCATCGATCAAGCAGAAATAGCATAGATAAATAAAGACATAAAAGACCTAAAGAAAAAATAGAATATATGCAATAGAGAACTATTTATTGCAGTCATTGGAGTAATTAGCCAATACATCAAGAGGTACTCTAATTAGCAATAATCTAGCAAGCCTCTTAATCAATTTTGAATTTAAGGAAGTTATTTGAAACTAGGAAGGATGGCCCCCCATTCTCGGCTCTTATCAAGTTGGCCCAGAGTTGGAGGATGGACCCCTCCAAGGTGGACTAGGAGATGTAACGATGGCCCCCCTTACATGCTCTTGAAAATATTGAGGATGACCCACCTTAATATTGCTATTTGCAAGCATTTCTAAGAAATTCACTATGTGATTGGATTTGAAGGTTGTGCTATGATGTATTGACTAAATATTGTTTATGCTATGATGTATTGATCTGAATATTAATGTTGTTATGATGTATTGATTTGACTACTGACCATGCTATGATCTGAATATTGTCATAATTTTCTTGATCTTTAATATATCTAATGTCATTTCTAGTAAATACTATTGTTTGAGGGTCAAGAAATCAGGCATATCCCAAAAAAGGACATAATAGATTGAGCTAAAAGAACACATATTTAAAGCTTGGAAAACCTCATAGAATGAAACAAAATATAAGAAAATGGAGAAAAATGGTGTATTATATTCAAATTCAAGTTTCCAAACCCCAATTGGTTTTTCAATGTTTACAATGAGTTACAAATGAGAATATATAGGCACATTTGGATGGGAAAAAATAATCATTCCATCCAAAATCACAAAATGACAAGCTACATTGGAATGCAAAAGGTTGCTTTGACTTGTCTTTCACATTCTATTCCTTTATTATATTGTTGTCAAAATTTGATGTGTAGACACATGTCACAGAAACCATTGCACACATTGTCTTTCTCTTCTTTAGTAAGATCATTTCTAATAAATAAGCATTAAAATATTCATCCTATACCAAATCATTTGAAGAGAAAACAACTTTACCCCAATTTTTCATTGCTTTGGCAACTTATGATTTTTTAAAATCTTTCTTAAACACCAAATTTTACCACTAACTTAATACTTTACTCTTTATTTTTATTGAATTCCATCATGGTTGTAGCCATTCATGAGATTTTCTAATCCACTTCCCACTTGTATATTAATTTTTATCACAAACTTTACATCTTTGTGCTTCATCAATTCATGTATTCTTCACAAAATCATTTGTATGCCATTTTAAAATCTTGCCATAAGTGTCATTTATAAAAAAATTGGCAAATTTAATATTTCAAAAAATTTCCGATTCTATTTTTTTGGTCATAATAACCATATCCCAAGAAATGCAGTTGAAACCAATTTGTCCACTTCATTTCATGCATTGTGAACATTTTGATGGCATTCAATGAAACTAAATCTCTTCAAGATATTTCTTCAAACATATTGCAAGTTTTGTGGATGCTTTTATATTTTATAAACTGATGTGTAACCTTGTTGTGCTTGCAATTTTCTTCTAAAGATTTTGATAAATAGTTTGCATGCTTTCTCTTATGCACTCAAATTACTTTGAAACATTTTGTCAAACACAATGCATGCTTTCCTTACATTTCCCCGATGAGTGTGGGTGAACTGGCAATAGTTTTGACGTTTGGTTTTACCTCTATAATTGAATTTTATTTCAGAGTCTTTTTGACAATTCCATTTTGGGTATATCTAGCTCTCATGACATTCATTCAATCCACATTCTTTGATGCATTTAACTAAAAGCAAAGGTCGCAACTTACATATTATAACAAAAAAATTATTCCACTCCACCCAACCACAACTTGCTATTTCATGCATTTTCTTTTGTAAATTCTTTACAAAAGGGGCGTAGCTTGTTGGATATTCAAACCTATTTGAAGAAATGGGCAAAAAATTAAGATTTTAAAGTGTTAATGAAGTGATTTCATGCTTTCTTGAGGCATTTCAACCTACCTCATCACTCCATGGGGGTTTTGATGAATTTGCTTGAACTGTATTCAATAAAAAATAGGCTATGTCTAGCCTTCCCATGTAATGTTTTGGAAATTTTCTTTAAAAAAAAAGTTAAAGCATGTTGTGCCCTAGTTTCTACACCACTTTTTTGAAGTTTTTCTCAAAAAAAATCATGGAATACGCTACACCTTGGTTTCCATGCCATTTTTGGATAATTTGCTTCAATAAAATTCATAAAATATTCTATGCCCCGTTTTGAGAAATTTGCTACAAAAAAATTCACAAGCCATGCCATGATATTTAATGCCTTGCTTTGGACATTTTGTTTCAAAAGATTCCTTCATAGGTTGTGCCATGGGGGTTTTACTATTACTAGAATATTTGCAACTGTTCATCTCTATCCATTTTGGCGTTGGTGACTTTTTGCCTTCCTGTAAGAGTTTCTAGAAAATGGAGTTCATTTATAATTTTCAATTTGTGAGTTGAATCCTTTTACCACTTTTTGAAGGGGAGTCTCACTCTAGTTTTACAAGTTGCAAATGGGAGTGACTCCTTTTCACAAGTTCCAAATGGAAATATGACTCCATTTTACAATTTTGATGTCGATATCCATCTAGTTGAAACACAAAATTGAAGTGATCAAAACTTTAATCAAAATGTTTTAATTAAGTTAAAGTTTAAATTCTTTATAAATATTAATTTTAAAATTAAAACTTGAAACTTTAAATAATGAAAATTTATGAATACAACAAGAATAATTAAAACATTTTGTTGATTTAAAAAAATAAAATTAAATTTTGTAACCAAATTAAACTTTTAAATCATTTTCCAATTTACAAATTGTTTTAGAAGGATGGATATTTGAATTTAAACAAATGCAATTGATGAACATTAAAGCAATTGGACGTGGGATTTGTTAGGCGATTTTAATTTTTTTTTAAAGTGTTGTGAGAATTTTGCCTAACTTTGAAAGGTGTTCCAAAATGAGGAATTTTGACAATCAATGCATGACAACACAAAATTTTTGGGACTTAAAATGCAATTATACATGCATTGCTTAAAATCTCTAATTTTCAAGAAAACATATTAATGAAGATTGAGACACAAGCTAAATACAACTTTAACAAATTTTACAAAATGTAATGAGGCGATGCCACTTTGATAAATTCCAATTTGTAAAGATGACTGTGAGAACACTAAGGTGACTCAACAAAACTTGAGGAAAGAAGTGTCACCAAATTTGACAAAAATTAGGGGTGCGTTACATGAGGGATCATAACACCATGAAAGGTTTATAATTCATTGATAAATGTTTGAAGTGATTTGTGAGACTTGATATGTACTTATATCGAATGTGTTGACACTAGGTGGCATCCTACATATCTCTAGTAACTAATAGGAGGCCCACACTAATCTTTGTGTCAGTGTCATAGAGGCCCAATGATTAAAGTTTGAATGTGTGTGGTTGCATGACATCCTTGATGTATGAGATGAAGCCAAGATCGATAGTTGGGAATTCAAAATATTTGAACAAGTTAAGTCACCTACCAAGCCTAAGAAACACATGCACATTTGTATCCATTAATTGTTCAAATGTGTTTCTAACAACGAGTGTATTGTATTGATTTGATTAAAGAGACAACCTATTTTAATCATTTTTTTCCTTAATTGAGACCTAGCTTTAGCATGAAATCTACATTTCAAAAATTAGATGAAGAAATACCTACAAGTGTCTATATCCCTAGAGTATTTGTTTCACATAGAACTTTGCTAACCAGTTCCTAGTATTTCTTATCAAGTACAGGAGAAAATAGGTAAGTTCAAATATTTGATATTGATTTGAAAATCTTTCTTTTAAACAAAAAATTTTAATCTACTTGCACGTTGTTGAAATCCCTAGCTCTATAATTTTCCTTTTGTCCCCATAAATTGTGGATTTTTATGTACATTCTTGAATTAAAAGCCCTAGCCATTTGAATTGCCTAAAAAGTCAGACGCATCTTCCAAAAGAAAACTCTTGGAAGACCTAACTAAAATATCACCTTGGTCTATGAATTATTTCAAGAGGGCCATGATTCAAGGTGTCTTGACAGGTTTGTTAAAAGGTAGTAAATCTGAAATTAGTGACCCTATTACTTTAAAGAATGAAGGGACTTTATTCTAGGTCTTCTCTAGAAAATATAGTGACTGAATTCCCTTGTATAATGGATGGAGATTTGACTTTCCCAAGTTTATAGTCCCTATCTATTTCATCAAGCCCAAGATAGTCAATGTACAATCCCAAATATTTCTTTGTGTATGACAGCCAAGGGAACAAATCTTTGACAATTAATAATGGCTTGTTCTATAGGGTTTTCCTCTTGAATCCTAAAGCCAAAGTCCCTTTGGACATGGAGGACATGACTACTAAGTTATATAATATGCATAGACTCACCTATAGGGAAAAATGGTTGCCCAACTACAAGAATGATGGCCAAGATGGTAAATTCAAACATGTTCGTAATTTAGAGATTGAGCTCTTAGACATGCAATCTTTTTCCCATTATTTTCAAGACACACATTAGGGCATGTGCCAATTCATGGGGATGGATGTGAATCCTATGATTCCTAAAGGGACATTGGTCTTTGCATCTCACATATAGAGCATGCATTTAAATAAATTATATGATTATGCTAGTTTATTGACAAAGCATTTGAGAAAGGGATTAGACAGTGTAAAGAAATGTGGGGTAGAAACACCTTTTCGATGGTATTCATTACTGTGTCATATCTACTTGTATGAATTTGTGGGATGTTGGGATACAAGGCTAGATGTCTATATGTATTATGATAAATCACCAAATGAAGCTTACAGATCTATGTAGAAACAAACCCCACACATGAACAGATTTAATTTTCATGCTCACATTTGCATTTTTGAAGATTATTTTATGGCCCATATATTGAAGAAATTGGGTATTGATAGGCTAAGGCTTCTCCATGACTTCTTTATATTTTTAGGCCCCTTTATAATCAATTGGATCCCAAGGAGTAGCATAATTGGGTCTGAGAATGGTTCTTTCATGAGGGGTACACTATTATAAGAGTGTTTAGGTACTCCTTCATGCCTCATAAGTTGTTGGTTAAGTTTCTTTCTAGTATAGCCTATCAAGATGCCACATGGTAGATGAGCTCAATGCCAACTATATCCACTACAAGAAGAACAAGAGAAGGATTATTCTTCTTTCTTAGGCCAAGTTTTTAGATTGCATTATTCTAGGCTAGGAAGGATATGATAGGATATTTGACAAAATTTGTAAGTGTGGCATGGAAATTGACATAGAAAGGACATACGAGCCAGAGGGTTTCATTCATGAGGAAAGATGGTAGGTTGGGTTAATTGGTTCTGAGTAGAACTATGATGAGTTTGAAGACCTCATAAAAAGTTGCAAAGATGAGAAAGAAAAGACAACAAGAAGAGCCAAGTGGTACTAAATTAGGTCTATAGAGAGAATTACCCTAATAATTTCAAAGGGTTTTATCTTCAGATCATTGATCTAATTGAAAGGATGAGGGTCATGATTTAGAATTGGGGTACTTTAAGCATCTTGCCTCAAAGATTTTCAATAGTTCGAATCACTGTATCCTCTATGCTAGTTTCTCAATCTATAGGACCTTAATCTAGTGAAGTGGAACTAATTCAATAAGAGAAAACTACAGAGGTAGTGAAATCCAAGGGGAAGGAAATAACTTAGGTTAAGGGATCTTCCTGTCTATGCAGGAAGAGAAACCACTAGTCAACTCTCAATTTCCTTTGGTACCCTATGACTTGACTAATGTCATACATGAAATAGATCTAATACGTGTAGAAATTGTCACGGTTGTAAGGTCCCTTGAACATGCATGGAGAATTCAAGCCATTGCCCGATAGAGTTGTCACCATGTTAGAAGAATTGGAAGGAAATAAAATGGTGGATTATGTTAGAACCAAAGCTTGTAATAAGTTCATAGTAGATGAGCAGTTCATCAAAACTGAAGAATTCAAAAACCTTGTACTAAAATTGAAAACATATGCTAGAAATGAAGTTTAAGTGTGAGACAAAACTTTGCTAGGACTCTAGGCTGCATGATCTTGACACCGTAGAGGATAATTCATTTTTTTAGTGTTAGCTATGAGCACATTACCCTAAAACAGGGAAGGAGATTAGTTAGAAAAAGTGGTTGTTTATTGTTTCCTAGTTGGTATATTACATTAGCACTAGCTTTTAATACCCTAAGGAGAAATACAGAGGGTGGTAATGTATTTAAGGAAGTTGAGAAAGTAAGAAGGTTCTATTTAGGTTCTAAATATTGTCCTTAGCAGAAAATCTTGGCATTTTGGTCTATCACTCCTAAGCATGATAATTTCCCAATGCTTTATGATTCCCAAGGGCTATTGGTTGCTTTAATTGTCAAGAGAATATTAGAGACACCTACCCTAGAGGATACAACATTGAATGTGCATACTTCCTAGTTCAATGAGGTAGTTATAAGGAAGCTATAGAGTGACTATGGCTCTCTATTATAGGATGTTCAATTAAATTAAACAATGAATTGGGAGAAGAAAAAGATAAATCAGAGAATTATATGTAGCATATTAGAGCACTAGCTGCAAGTATTTTTGGTCCTTCAGTAATTTTTTCTCAAGAGGGAAGTTCATCCCAAGTTGAAAATCAACAATTTCTAGAGTAGATTGAATCTCTACATGAGGAAAAAAAATAGTTGGCTCTAAAAGCCAAACAAGATGTAGAGGATCTTATTAAAGAAATCACTAGTGCGAGGATTTCAAACTTGATAAGGATGAAAAATGACTTTTTAGAATGCCATAGTAATTTAAGGAAAACTATAAAGCATGTGTAAGAAGTAACTCCAAAGCTATTGAATTTGAACTTAAAGTGGATTCCCAAGGTGAATGTAATAAAAATTATTTATAAAAATGCCATGTACAATCTAAGCATAGTCCAAATCAAATCTATACAATCTTTGAAGCCACACACCTCTTAAGTGATGTCTTAGCCTTTCTTAATAAATTACAAGTGTTATTAAAATAAGAGGAAGATGAATTTAAGGCTTTAGTAAAGTTGGGCATCCTAGATATTATGGGCTCTACCAGTCCCATAAAAGAGATCTAAATAACTAGAAAGGTAATTTTGATGGTATGATCCCTTTATGGATCTACCTTGTCCTTCAAGGTGACAAAATTGATGCTTTGCTAGTCAGCTGCCAAGTGGAAAAAGCTATTATGCTTGAGAATAATATGGAAGGTTTTGTTAACAAAGTAAGGATAGTGTTGGATGACAGGTATGCCATAAATGCCAACAAATTCAAGACAATCCTAGGTGTTCAACTAATGAAGAGTTTAATGATTGGATAGATAGATTTGCAAATGAGTTCTAAAAGGTGTATTATATCCTCTCATGATTGTGAGACATATGTATCCACACATTATGGAGTGTGTCAACACATCTTATTCAAGCAAGCAAAATTGATTTATTTTAAAGAAAGTAGTGACACATTTCTTTTTGAATGTTGAGATACACCTTTTGGAGATAATTGTATTAACATTAGGTGTGCACATTAATTTCACATGTAGCATATCCAATTCTTACCTAATTTGAACTATTCCCAAGGTAGCAAGGAGTTTGCAAATCTACTATTTATAAAAGTGTTGATTATGCATTTTAATTTAGCTTACTTTTACAATATGAAGTTTCAGTGTGTTTTCTATAGCCATAGAAAGGGAGGGTCTAAGAAGAGGATAGAACTATGTTTTCTAATTTTTTCTCAACCTTGTCTTTCTTTTGGCTATCTATCCTCCTCTAGTCAC
This sequence comes from Cunninghamia lanceolata, assembly GCA_027924645.1. Classification (NCBI taxonomy): domain Eukaryota; kingdom Viridiplantae; phylum Streptophyta; class Pinopsida; order Cupressales; family Cupressaceae; genus Cunninghamia; species Cunninghamia lanceolata. Next base: position 184,601 of record BSBN01001002.1, read on the forward strand.
ACACATATTTTAAGTTTTCTCTCCAATTTTAAACGTGTCTTCCTAGGTGAGGTGCCATCACTAGGGAATTATCTTTCATTCTTTCTTAGTCCTATAATATGCCACCAAGAAGAAGTTGTCCACCATATATGGATACTTCAAGGGAATGTAATAAAGCTTCAAGGGCACAGAATGTAGTATTTTAGAATCTTCTCAACTAAGGAGGTTGAAGAAAACTAATGTAACCAAACTTCACAACATAAAATTCAACACAAAAGAATATCCAGAAAACTCAAGGCTATTTTCAAATTCCTTCTCATTCCATTCCATTCTGCTACAACTGAAAATAAATACCAAATTTATACAAATATGAAAAATTACCATTTTTGGCAGATTTTAACAATTTTCTAAAATTGCCAGTTTTGGTAACTTCGCATCCTTATCCGTATGACCATGAAAGTTTCCAAATATTTGAAACTTACTAAAAGACAAATAATCATCAAATTTCTAATCTAATAGAGTAATGTTTGAAAAATAATTAGAAAAAACTTGGAAAATACCAAAAAAAATATTAAAACCTCATTTTGAGGCCCTAGATGATCGGATAAGGTCCCAAAAAAGTGTCAAAACAGTGACCTACCAAATTTACCAATTCGGTGGGATTTTTATTAAACTCTTCAAGATGCATCTACCCACCAAATTCAAGCTCCAACAGACCTTCGGGTCAAAAGTTATGACCTCCGGAAGTTCCTGCATCATTCTCCTCTGGTTGAAAAAAATGCAGCTATTGCAAGCTGTTTTCCTGGAACTTGTGCCACTTGTCTAGATCTAGCTTCTTCACTTCCCATTCTAGAATCCATGTATTATTTGCTTGTGTTAGACCTTCCCATTGTACCAAAAACTTGTTGATTGACCCTGTCGAGTGTCTATGGTCTGTTTGTCCAGAATCTGTGCAATCTTTTCCCTTTTCTTTTTTGGAACCTATTGTCTCCAATCTACTTCAGCCTCACCTTCTTCATCATGATCATCACCATGAAAAGCTTATAAATCAGAAACATTAAACACAAAAGAAATGTCTAACAGCTTTGATAAATCTACCTCATAAGCATTGTCATTGATTTTTTTGTAATCCTGCAAGGGCCAATTTTCTTGTATTTCAACTTGTTGTAAGTTCCAGTGGGAAACCTCTCTCTTCTTAGATAAACCATCACTAAGTCACCTTCATTGAATACTAGATGTCTTCTATCAGCATCTACTATAGTTTTATACTTTTCATTACTTTCTTGGAGCTTCTGCCTCACCTCTTTCTGTAATTGTTGAATATGTTCCGCATATGCTTTTCCATCATCACTAATCCTATCTCCAATTGGTAAATGCACCAAATTTAAAACACCCTTAGGATTCCTAACATAAACAATGTGAAATGGTGATTTACCTTTTGATCAATTTATTGAACTATTATAGGCAAATTCAGCTTGTGGCAAGGCCAAGTCCCACTATCTAGGTTTCTCTCCAATGATGCATCTTAGCAGATTTCCCAAACTCTAATTTACAACATCTGTCTACCCATCTATTTGGGGGTGATAAGAACTGCTAAATTAGAGCTTGGTTCCCATCTTCTTCCATAGGGTCCTCCAAAAATGACTAAGAAACTTGGTATCCCTATCAGATGTGATAGTTTGTGGAACACCATGCAATCTAACAAATTCTTTAAAAAAAAAGTTCTACCACCCTAGTTGAATCACTAGTTTTCTTGTAGGTAATAAAATGAGCCATCTTAGAGAACCTATCAACAACAACAAAAATGGAATCATTACGTCGTTGTGTGTTCGCTAGCCCTAACACAAAGTCCATACTTAAATCAGTCCATGGTTCAATAGGTACTAGTAATGGCATATACAACCCTATATTTTGTGAATGTCCTTTAGCCATCTGACAAATTCTACACCTTGTCACATATCTTGTTATGTCTCTTTTCATCTTTGGCTAGTAGTATTTATATTCTAACAGAGCTATGGTCGTATCCTTGAGCTATGGTTGTATCCTTGCCAATATGTCCAGCCAACTCACTGCTATGAAGCTCTCTTATAATATTCTCTCTCATGGACACAATTGTTGCTTTCCTTTAAAGAGATAACCATGTTGCATAAGATATTCACCTTGAATTTGGTCCATGCTGCCCACTACCAGGATTTTCAACTGTTCCACAATCTCCCAAAAATCATTGTCAGATTCATATAGATCTTTGATGGCATCAAAACCAATCACCTCATTTTTCATTGTTGTCAATAGTGTAACACGCCTACTTAAAGCATTTGCAACCTGGTTCTATTTTCCTGACTTGTGCTTGACAACAAAGTTGTAACCTTGTAAGAAAAAGACTTATTTTGCATGTCTACTATTCAATTTTTTTTGTGTGTTCAAGTATTTCAAGGCAATATGGTATGTAAACAACACAAACTCCTTTAGCACTAGGTAGTGCCTCCAATGTCTCAATGCTTATACAATTGCATAAAATTCTACATCATAAGTTGAATAGTTCTTCCTTACCTCATTCAACTTTTCACTAAAGAAGGCTATGGGTTTACCTTCTTAACTAAGTACAGCTCCAATGCCCACAAGTGAGGCATCACAATCCACTTCAAATACCTTATCAAAATCTAGTAATGCTAAAATAGGAGCTTCTATCACCTTCTTCTTTAGAAACTTAAAAGATTCCTCAGCGTCCTTGGTCCATACAAATTCCCTTTCTTTGGTACAATATTTTATGGGTGCTACATGTTGGGAATTAAGGTGTCTCAACCTTTGCAAATTCCTAGCATATGATATTCATTTATGTATTTGTTTATTTGCCTAATTTTGTATTTACTTGTACATCTTGTTTTGTCATTTAGTATGAGGTGACATTGTGACATGTCATCCTACTTGTAATATGACTTGGATGGTCAAGTCAACACATGAGAATGTAGGAGTTCCATTTGAGGTGGCACTAATATGCCATGTGTTGGCATCTTGAGGTATGTGGAAGGAGTTATTGTGTATGACAGAATCTATGACATGTAAGAGCCAAAGATAGAGATTCCTATGACAGGTGATGACAAGTGTCAGAGAATATCTTTTCATGTGAGGAGGGCATCGTGGAGCGTCCAAGTTTGACTATGACATGTTGTAAGAGGAATATGCTATTATTAGTCTTGTATGACAGATTCTCTTACAATCGTTAATGCTGTTATGTTTGGTAGATTTTATGACATTTGTAAGATGCGTAAGAGCATCTATCATTGCCTATTCTTGGTTGGAGCACTCCACATTGGGAAAGTCAAATCTGCATGTTATGACAATTGAATGGAGATTTCTTGCATGTTGTACAAGTGTCCGAAGGCATTGGGATTTGACCATGAGGCCAAGTTGGACACCCATCTCTAGAAGCTTTCTAAGATGGCCTTGTAAACTCTATATAATGAGGTACTTGATGTTGGAGTTGCAAAGTGTTTTTACAGGTATTGTTATGCTGCCAGAATTACTCCAGAAACAACATTTGAAGACACATGAAAGAACTTGCATTGCAAGTGTATTGTAAACACCATTTGTTTTGATAATACATTGTGCATGTTTTGGAGTGTGGGGTTTTTCACCTGAAAAGGTTTTCCCCACATATATCTTGTGTCACTTGCATTCTATGTGTTGTTGTTTGTTGTTTTATCTCTATGTTACATGCTTAACATAATTGTAATTGTAAGGATCTAAAATTTTGCACTACATTCCCCTTATTAGATCGCTGTAGGAAGCGTTTCCACATACCTTGCTTCCTTTTAGTTGGTATCAAAGCTTGATCACCTTTGATCCTAGTTGTTGGGTAGGGTTTTTTGTACTGATCTTCAATTGAGTGGGAGTCTGTGTAGAGTATTGTGTGATCTTGTTTCAAGAAGGAGATGGCAGGCACATCCGGAAGGATAGAATTGGAAAAGTTTAATGGCAACAATTTTGAGTTGTGGAAACTCAAAATGGAAGACATGCTTGTTGATAGAGATCTATGGGAAGCTATATTCAGCACAAAACCAATGGTAATGGTTCAAGAAGACTAGGATCTCAAAGATCGAAAAGCTAAGGGTCTTGTGAGACTCTGTTCAACTAATTCCATCCTATTAAATGCTCATGAAGAGAAGACCACGAAAGAGATATGGAAGAAACTTGGTAATGTTTATCAGGCTAAATCCTTTCTAAACAAGTTATTCCTATGGAATAAGGTGTATTCTATAAGGATGGAAGATGGAGGATATATTATGGATCATTTGAATGCCTTTAACATGCTAGTTGCACAGTTAACTTCCATTGGTGTGAAGATGGAGGAGAAGGATCGTTGCATGACCTTGCTTTGTTCTTTGCCAGACTCATGGGACCACCTTGTCATGGCTATTGGGAGCACCACTACCACCTTCAAGATGGATGAAGTGGTTTCTTCACTATTGTCTGAAGAAATGCGGAGAAAGTCTTCTGAGTCAGCTAAGGAGGCTCTTGTGGTTCATGGTAGACCCAAAAAGAAAGGGAAGAAGAAGGACAAGAAAGCTGAGAAGGGTATATCCAAATCCCGTGGCAGATCTATGTCTCCTGGAAATTCTAAGGCACTCTATTGGAATTGTGGTAAATCTGGCCACTTCTGAAAGGAGTGTAAGGAGGAGAAGAAGAAACAGAAGAAGAACTTCTTTGATTCAGATTCTGAAAAATCACAAGATGATGGTGATGCTTTTGTTGCTTCCTTGGCCACCCATGCATCAGAAGATGTGTGGTTGATAGACTCTAGTCCTTCCTTCCACATGACCTCACATCGAGGTTCGTTCACAAAGTATGAAGAATACGATGGTGGGAAGGTGTACTTGGATGATGACTCTTACCTAAAGATATTTGGCCATGGTAGAGTCTTGATTTGATTCCTTGATGGACGGGTGAAGGGGATCAATGGAGTTTTGCACATCCCTTGTTTAGCATGAAACCTTCTCTTTGTAAGTAAGTTGAATGATGTGGGTGTGTAGGTTGTCTTCTCAAGTGGAGGATGCAAGATGACAAGAGGAGTTATGGTGCTTGCTAAGGGTACTCAGAGAGGTACTTTGTTTCAGCTAGATGCATGCACTGTTCAGTGCAATAATTCTTCTGTTTCAAAGAAAAGAGCTTCAGATTCTTCATCCTCGCCATTGGAACCAGTAGCAAAGAAGTGTTGCTTCAACTTCTGATGGTCGTGTTTTCTGGGTACCTAAGGGTGCCAATGCTTTGGAAATGGAACTTCATGTTGAGAAGATAATATTGTAGCATGAGAGACTTGGTCACATTGGTGAAAAGGGTCTTGGAGCCCTGAAAAATAAAAACCTTGTTGAAGGTTTAAATGGTTGTAATCACGAGTCTGACTTTTGTGAACATTATGTATATGGAAAGAAAAACCATGTTTAGTTGTACTCTAGTTCTCGAAAGTCTTCTGGTGTGTTGGATCTAATCCATTCTGGTGTGTTTGGTCTTGTGAATGTTCCTTCAATTTCTAAATCATTATATTTTGTATCATTCATTGATGATTACATCAGGAGGACATGGATTTATTTTCTCAGAAGCAAATCTAAAGTCTTTAGTCAATTCAAAGAGTTTAAAACTTTTGTAGAGAATCAAACTGGTAAAAAGATTAAGTGTTTAAGAACTGACAATGGTGGTGAGTTTCATTCAGTAGAATTTGATAAGTTCTGTAAAGAATGTTGGATTGAAATCAACAAAATGGAGTTGCAAAGAGAATGAATAGAATGTTGATGGAGAGGGCTAGGAGTATGCTTAGTGGAGCTAGCTTTGAATAGAAGTTTTGGGCTAAAGCTGTAGCCATTGCTTGTTACCTGGTTAACATGTCTCCTACTTCAGCACTTGTTGAAAACACACCCATGGATGTGTGGTCTGGTAAGAATCCTTCGTTGAGATATCTTCTTGTTTTTGGTTGTGAGGCATATGCACATGTGCCTAAGGAGAAGAGGTCAAAATTTAAGAACAAGGCAGTTAGGTGTATCTTCATTAGCTATGGAGTCGGTGTGAAAGGGTAGAACCTTTCGGATCCTATGGCTGAGAAAGTTGTGTATAGCATAAGTGTTATTTTCAGAGAGGTATCTCATTCTCCTGTTGTTCTAAAGCTAGAAGAAAAAGAAAAGAAAGAGGATGTGGTTTAGTTTCCTACTACCCCTGAGAAGACTGAACCGAAAGATCATATTGGACCTAATGATAAGGAGAGCACTAGTAGCTCTGAAAGTTTAGAAGAGGAAGAAGAACCTCCACCTCTATTTGTGAGGAGGTCCACACGAATCAAGGAGTAAACTGAGAGGTTTGGTAATTCATTGCTTGATTCTAGTTTTGGTTTTTCTTTGATTTCTAACACTTATGAGCCTAAAACTATGAGAGAGGCTATGGGTATGAAAGATGTTGGTTCCTAGAAGGAGGCCATGGAAGAGGAGATGGCTTCTTTGGAAAAGAATAAAACATGGAACTTGGTGCCTTTTCCTGATGGACAGAAACCTATTGGTTGCAAATGGGTGTTCAAGAAGAAATTTGGTGCAGATGGTAGTGTTGAGAAATATAAGGCCAGATTGGTTGTGAAAGGGTATTCTCAAGTGGAGGAAATTGATTATGGTGAGATTTTCTCTCCCATTGTAAAGATGACATCTATTCAGTTCCTGTTAGCACTTGCTACAACTTATGATTTAAAAGTGGAACAAATGGACATGAAGACAACATTCCTTCATGGTGACCTGGAGGAGGAAACCTATATGTCACAGCTAGAGCACTATATGGTGAAAGGTGAAGAAAATCTAGTTTGTAAGTTAAAGAAGTCTTTGTATGGTTTGAAACAGTCTCCTAGGATGTGGTACCAAACGTTTGATGCTTTTGTGTTGAGTATTGGATTTTTGAGATCAAAATCAGATCATTATGTTTATTACAAGTTTGGCAATGATCGCATTCTCATTATTGCACTGTATGTTGATGATATGTTGCTAATTGAGAATGGTAAAAGTTTGATTTTTGATTTGAAGTCTTAGTTGTCAGCACAGTTTGAAATAAAAAATTTAGGGACAGCCAGGTACATTCTGGGGATGGAGATCAGAAGAGACAAAGAAAACAGAAAAATTTGGTTAGGCTAGAGTAAGTGTGTTAATATTGTGTTGGAGAGATTCAGTATGGTGGATTGCAAACCATTGACTATTCCTGTTACGATGGGGACAAAGTAATCTGTTGGTGATTGTCCAAAGTCTCCTTCTAAGATGGAGAATATGAGCAGAGTGTCTTATACTAGTGTGGTTGGTAGTTTGATGTATGCTATGGTCTTTACAAGACCATACATTGCCCAAGCAGTGGGAGTCCTTAGTCATTTTATGGCTAATCCTGGATGGGTACATTGGGATGCAGTCAAGAGAGTGTTCAGATATTTGCGGGGTACTTTTGAGTATTTCTTATGTTATCATTGTTATTGTAGATTAGGAAATCATCTCAAGGTGAAAACACAAAACCAAATGCATAACAAAACAAATAGTTATACCTCAACAAGAAGACCCAATCTCATCAAGGGAGAGGAAACTTGCACCCAAAAGCTCCTAAGACATGATAATCCCTAGATAATGATTCAAATGTGAAATGCTATCTCAATTTGCAACTCATTAAAAGACTACCTCAATTAACATTTGGGTATGGTAACATTGCATAAAACTTGGATTCCAAAATGGGTTGAGAGATGTTGTATTTATAGAGATTTTGGAGGGATTTTGATCCAAGGGTGGAGATTGATTTGGAAGATCAATGGTGGAGGATAAAAGTGATGTGGAGGGCTTAGATTTGATCTTGGAGGAATGGAGGGCTAATAATAAAAGTAAATCTTTTATTCATTTTGGGAAAAGGGGTGATTAAATGAGCATGGGTATGAAGGATTATTTTTGAATTAAAGATTCATATGGGGAATGTAAAAATGAATTAAAAATTTATTTGGGGATAAGTGGAAATAAATGAGTATGGGTGAGGTAAGGGGTTGTAAGAAGAATTAATTGTGATGTGGGATGTTTTTAAATAAAAAATTAACTTATGTGGATTTATTTCAATTTTTTATTTGGAGGATGTGGGGAAGGGTGTTAAACTAGGTTTGACCACGCAAATGAGAGGTTATGATTAATTAAACATAGGTTTTATTTAATTAATCCTAGGGCTAGGATGAGGTAGGCTAGGGTAGGTAATTAAATAATAGATATTTAATTACCTAGGGTAGGGATAGGTCAATAATAGGCTGAATTAATTAGTTAAACATGGTTTAGCTAATTAATTAGATTTAGTGAAAAAGGGGGAATTTGATTCAAATAAATATTGCATATTTATTAAATCAATTGGCTAAGGTTTGTACTATTGAATTAATGAAATTAATTCAATTTTGGGGATAAAATGATGTAAAATTAAGTGATGGAGGGATAATTAATTAAATAAAAATTTAATTAATTGGTTAGAAGGGAAATTGGTATGTTTAGGGATGTCGGGAGTCGATTTGATGGTAAAAGACATTTTTAGGTGTCTACATTTGCCCCTCTTTGATGTGGCATCAGGACCTAGGAGGGAAGTAGCGTCAGGTCGAAGAAAAATATGCCCCAGCTGCCGGGAGGGAATGAGATGGATAAGGGATGCCCCCTCGAGAGGTCGGCAGGAAAATAAAAATTTTCTGGGTGAGTTCTTGAAAGGACGCGACGGGAGTGAAAGTTGGATAGGGGACGGAAAAAAAAGATGGCAGGAAGAAAAATGGAGGAAAAAGGTTGAGATCTGTACCCTGGAGGGGAAAAAGAGTGGATGGGGGGATGACATGGCATGCTATATTAGGTAAAGTGGGCCCTAAGAGTGCCACATTTGCACACGTTGACTTAGTGAGAAGAAGATGCAGAGGAGAGATGGCAAATCGCAACCCGCAATTCCTACATATTCGACACATCTTTGAGTGGTTTCGATCATTTGGCTGGGCACCAGAGGCTGGATCCCAGGTAGGGCCTAACCCTAGCTTTGTGATTTTTTGGTTTACATGCATTTTTGGGGTTCAGGAATTAGGGTTTAGGAATGTAGCGCTATCACTGGATCGCGTAGCGCGAAGAAGGGGGGCGGATTAGCGCAATCCTCTGGATTGGCACTATCTGCTAGGGTAGCTTTAGGGCGATTTGTCACCATTTGTCTGGTATTTTAACGCTATCTTCTGAAATAGCGCAATGTTTAGAAGAATAGGATTTTGGCCTTTTAGCACCAAATGTGTAGGAGACTAGCGCTATATTCTGGAAAAGCGCTATTTTGATTAGTGGCACTATGTTTAGTTTTAGCACGAAGAACAGGATTAGCGCAATATTTAGAATATGCGCAATAGGGGGAATTGGCACTAATATTTAGATTAGTGCTAAGTGACAGTGTGGCACCATATTTTAAAATGGTGATAAGTGCATCGTGTAGTAGCGCTATGTTTGGAATTGGCGCAAAATGTATTGCGCAGTGGTGCTATTATCTATAATAGTGCCATTTAGAAGAAGTAGTAGCGCTATTTATAAAATGGCGCAAAGTATGGTTTGTTTTGGTGCCAAATGATTTGGGCGTTCAACATTAGAAGAAAGGGGGTGATTTGAAAAAAAGATAGGTAGATTTCTGACCAAAAAGTTGTGGATGCAGGATACACAGTCATTTATAGTGTATTCATGGGAGCAATGCGTGCCATCTGTGATGGCACTGCTTGACCAGTTTGATGATGACACACAGGCCCGACTGGCTAGATTGGGACTCTTGACTATGGCGTCGATGCCGGTGCTACAAGCCCATAGAGCTTTGATGACAGATGTAGTGGAGCAGTACCGCTCAGAGACCTATACATTTTTGTTGCTGACTGGGGAGATCACAATCATGCTTGAGGATGTTTATCGCATCCTCAAGCTACCTATTCACGGCCGGCGGGTGCGATATGACACGACGAGGGGACAGAGGGCCCTAATCAGGGTTTTTGGCAAGGCTCATATTGTGTTGTCATCTAATGGTCAGGAGATGAGATACAAGGGGACACTGGCTGTGGGTGTAGATCCTTTTTCCTTATTCATGTGCATTTTGATTGGTGGTGTGGTGATGCTGGATAGGCGGGGCAGGGGTTTTCCAGTTGGCTGGGGGAGATGATTGAGGGGATGGTGAGGCATGAGACCGTGTATTCCTAGGGGCCAGCAATGTTGGGGCAGCTGTATCATGAGATGCATACAGTTGTCTATCTGTATGATTTAGCTTTGTCAGCTAGGGTCACGCTATTACACATGTGGATTTGGGAGCACATTACAGTTACCCAGCTGACGTGTGGTACTATCACCAGCCATTTGAGGCATTTGTATTTTTATATTAGGATGTAGAGTACACTTACATTGGACAGGTTCATTATTGGAGGCAGATGTTAGATGATGTTATTCAGGTGATGTGGCGACCCTACATCAGGGTGGAGCCGTGGCCGGATGATAATTTGCACATGCCTTTTACTTTTCAGTAGTGATATCTGATGGGTCGAGGAGACCACACCATAGACATGTATCTACCCTCGCGGGTCATGGAGCAGTTTGGATTGAGGCAAGACACTCCACAGCAGATGGCTATTTTTTCTCAGACCCCTCGAGATGAGCCCTTCTGGCCTGTAGCCATACAGCCACAGGTCACTCTAGATGACTTTCCAGCTCTATGGCCAATGTGGTAGGATTGGGGAGAATAGTCAGGGATGTAGGTACTACACCTGCATGATATATGGTGGCAGATGTGGCGGCCAATGTGGTTTATAGACTCAGCGGAGGAGGTAGTCCCGGCAGAGGAGGTAGTTGGTTCAGGGGATGGTGATTCAGATGATGGGGATGATGACTTTGATGGAGATGATTTCTTGGAGGAGGGGGAGGAGATCATTGCAGACTACCTAGTGGAGGTAGGAGTAGATGGATAGGAGAGGGTGGTTGGAGAGGAGGGGCAGCCAATGGATGTGTTGGCGGCGGCAGCAGCTAGACAGGTGTCCCAGTAGCAGGTGAGACAGCAGGCACCTATTCAGCAGGTTCTTGTTGAGCAAGTGGAGATTGGAGTGGGGCGACAGCATAGGGGGCCCCGACGGTGTGGGGGACAACCGAGGGTGGATAGGGGAGTCTACCCCCACCACAAGTAGGGCAGCAGTAGGCTGTCGCTGGAGGGAAGCAGGCAGAGGCAGGCCCATCAGGAGCAAGTGGAGAGGCAAAGGTTTAGAGGTTCATACCTCGTCAGCGGGCTTGGGGTGAGGAGGAGGAGATTGAGACCTTGAGAGCACAGGTAGCGAGCCTGCAGGAGGCCTTGGAGAGCCGAGAGGCAGAGTTGGTTCAGTTGCAGGGTACAGTGGCCTTGCTGGATGGGTCAAATGGATAAGTGGCTGCATTGTAGGCATAGCTAGCCTAGGCTCAGGGTGACATTGTGATTTTGACTAGAGAGCTGGATGCGACACTTGCCAGGGCACAACAGGCAGAGACTACGATGGGTACCCTGCAGGTGTCAGGTGCTGGTCTGGTCCCTATTTTGACAGTGATGCAGACACAGTTGTCTCAGGCATAGACATAGTCATATCAGTTACAGGGATAGCTGACCCAGGTACAGGGGTAGTTGACACAGACTAGAGCACGGGTGGAGTATTATTAGGGCCTTTATTACTCAACAGTACCAGCAGAGCAGCATGCACAGAGCTTCAGTCAGGTCAGTGGATCGAGGGCATCTAGGTCTCATAGGTCTAGATCTGTTTAGAGCATCCAGCAGGTGATGGGTCCCCCATCACATGTGCCCCAGCAGGTTCCATAGGTTCAGGTACAGTCGCAGCCACAGCCACTGCCACAGATAGGACCACAGCCATAGGCAAGACCACAATGACCACTAGGCTCAGGATCCCCCACCCGATCAGATAGAGGATCCTCTATGTGACAGTGATATTATGTTAGCCCTTAGAGGCATTGTATCAGGACCTTGTATTTTTTGATGTATATATGAGCGATGTACATTTTTTACGGTGATTATATATGATATGATGCTTTTTTATGGTCTCTGTGTTTGTTTATGATGCTCTATTATGATTATGATGATGCCTATGTTGATGGATGCAGTATGCTTTGTGGATTTATATGCTATGGATGTGTTGTGTTTATGCAATGCAATGCATTATGTTGATGTTATGGATGTACCTATTGATGTAATATGATGGATGCAATGATGGTTTACTTATAGTGATAAATGGATGGTTTGTGATTTATAGACTATATGATGTATAATGCAAATAAATGTTTAGATTAATAAACATTTATTATGGATGTTAAATGTGATGTAATGGAAATGCATGTGTATCTAGATAAACACATGTTTATGTATGGGAATATGTATATGCAACTAGATGTTTGTTAAATGCAGTTAAATGATTATGATTGTGATGATGTAATGTAACTAAATATTTATGAGATGATATATGAAATGCAATGCGATGATACTAATTTTAAAATGCACCTATGTGATGACAAACTTAAATGAGTATGATATGATTTGTGATGTTTAATGATGTATAATGTGCAACTAAATGATTCTAAAATGAACCTAAATGATATGATATGCAACTTTAAAAGATTCTAAAATGAACCTAAATGATATGATATGCAACTTAAAAGATTCTAAAATGAACCTAATGAAATGAGATTAAATGATTATGATATGTAGCTAGATGATATGCGAGATGCAAGCTAGGTGATGGGTGGGATGCAACTAGGTGATAGGTGAGATGATCAAGTCTTGATACACATGATGTTCTTTGTTTGACCTTGAGTGGTGGGGCTGTGGGAAAGGGGACTAGGTGGGGAAAGGATAAGGGTGGGTGGATGGGGATCGGATAGGATTGGGAGTTAGGTCATGAACACCACGTCATTGAGGGGGGGATATGGTTTGGTTCGAGATGTGTCAAGTGAGAGTTAGTTGAAGGAGTGAGATTAGCGAGGGGATTTGGTAAGGTGAGGGGGGGCTAGGTGGTTATGAAATCTAGGCCCAGATGGTATAGTTGATTAGGATGATGATTTGAGCTAGTAACAGTAGTTGCATAACACTAATTGAGAGCATTTCTTAGTTTACTATAGCAATGTAGGATACAGTTCACAAAGGTATGAAATGACCTAGGTGATGATATATATCCCACGATTGCATGGACTAGACCCGCAAACAATAGGTTGATTTCATGCATGCCCAAGGTAGTATAACCTTGCCTAGCCTAGGAAGGGGACTCATAGCGATGAGTGTGAATAATACATATAAAGTTTTGATGCCTGTATATGCACATGAGGCACATCATACTAGAATCGACCCAGGCTTCAAGATATGAATACTATTCCTGGAGTAATGAAACCAACCCACAAGCACAACATACAGAAACAGTGACAATGTCTACTCTAGGTGTTGTCCGCCACTTACCATGATATAATGAGATCAAGGTAGCTTTGGAGATGACTTAGAGTGAGACAAAAAGATAAAAAATCAATAATCAAAAAGACCAACAAAAAGATACAAACAACCCTTGTGTATTCTTGCCAAGATACATGATGATAAAATGACAGATTCTTGTCCATTGTGGGAAAGATATATCCTAGGACACAAATCAGTTGGATATGATTGGAGAATTTGCGAGAGGTGGGCAAAAGGATAGTCTGGCCATTGGTAGGATTATCTTTGGTATGTTGATTGATGATTTTTGCATTAGGGGACAGGTTTCAAGTGTATACTTAGCGTGTGTACCATTTGTCAGGTCCAGAAAGCTCAGTGTATGAAGACCATCCAAACAGGTTAGATGGGTACATCTTCGATACCTAAGTACTGGAAACATCCTTTGTATTCCAGACTGCCTACATACGCTGTGTCCACGGGATCAAGGTACTTTCAAGATGTGGGTGAAATGAATATGTAGTTCTGGTAAGACTCGATGATGTGGGAATGATTTGGGATGGTTGTGATGGTGGCGATTGATGTATGTTTGATGATTGTGAGTTGCAGCAATAGTGATGTATGGGGGTGATTTGTGGTGAATTGTGCTTTTTGGGTTTTTGGTGTTTTCTATTATTTTTTGATTTTTTGATTTTTGTGTTGTTTTTGGATTTTTTGATTTTGAGTTGTACAAGGGGAAGCTTACAAGGATCCTCGTTCCATGGGTTAGCCTTGGGTGGGATAGTGCAGGGTGGGCGATAGGATTCGATGTTTCGCAATTCCAAGCCATGGGATGTGTGGGATATGGAGTGTTGTGACAGAAAGAGGACTTATTAGATGGTAGAACTAGCCACTACACATGGCACCTGAAATAGGTTTTCACCATGGTACTTATCCAAGGCGTCACCAAAGTGATTTTCATCATTGGAAGTTTTTATTGCACTCAGGTTTTTCTTGATTTTTTTGATTTTTTGATTTTTTTTTATTTTTTTATTTTTCTATTTTTTTGATTTTTTTAACTTGGGGTACCTGATGGGTTATGCATAAAATTTCTTTAGATGTAGGATGTTCATAGGCTCATCCAGAGGCTACCCCTTAGGTGTTGCAAGCTGATATACTCCTGATCCATAGTCGATTGTGACAACATAAGGTCCTAGCCAATTGGGTTCGAACTTTCCTTGCTTAGGATGCTCCTGCAGGTTCTTCTAATTTTCCATAAGGATGAGGTCACCTACTTTAAATTTTTGGTTTTTGATCCTCTTGTTGTAGCTTCTTCTGAGGCAATTTTGATATGCCTGTAGGTGGTTCAATGCATTCAGGCATTTCTCATCCAGTAATTCTAGCTGGTACAACCTTGCGACTCGGTATTCCTCATCGGTGACTATGTTTTGCAGGGATACTCGTAGAGATGGGAACTCGACCTCAATAGGTAAAATAGCTTCAGATCCAAATACTAGTGAAAATGGAGTGGTTCCTATGGGGGTGCGGATGCTTGTGCGGTAGGCCCATAGGGCAGGGTTGAGTTGGAGGTGCCAGTCATGGCCAACTTCATTAACTATCTTTTTTAGGATGCGTAGGATGGTTTTGTTTGAAGCTTTAGCTTGACCATTTCCTTGAGGGTAATATGGTGTGGAGAAATGGTGTTTGATTTCGAATTTTTTCGCACAAGGTGCGAACTTCTTGGTTCTTGAATGGCTTTCCATTGTCAGTGATGATGGAATGAGGGATACCATAGCGGCAGATGATATAGTGGAGGATGAATTTGGCTATCTGGGTTCCAGTGGTGAAGGTGAGTGGTATTGCTTCCACCCACTTGGTGAAGTACTTGGTAGCAGTGATTATGAACTTATGGCCATTGGAGGATGGGGGATGTATTTTCCCTACGAGGTCAAGTCCCCACTATGAGAAAGGCCACGACATCATTATGGGTTTCAACTCTTGTGCTGGTGCATGAATGAGATCCCCATGTTGTTGACATGGTAGGCATTTTTTGATAAACCGGTAGGCGTCTCGGTCCATGGTTGGCCAATAGTATCCGATCCTTAGGATCTTTTTAGACAGAGTGGGTCCACTTGAATGTGCCCCACAGATGCTTGCGTGTACCTCTTCCAAGGCCACCTCAGCTTCCCTAGAGTCTAAACATTGTAGAAACGTACCATCAAGACTCCTTTTGTATAAGGTATCTCCTACAAGGATGAAGCGGGAGGCTTGACGGATGAATGATTTTCATTGTGAGGTGGATAGGTTAGGGGGGAGGATATTATCATGGAGGTATAGGTAGGTTTCTTGATACCACGGGGATAGGGGACCAATGACCTTGCACACTAGCTCTAATTGAGGGACATCATATGCTAGGATGGGGAGTTCTTCTATTAGGAACTCACACTTCTTGTTGTCTTTCTTCATGTCAACCAAGGATCCGATGGTGGCCATGGCGTCTGCAGCTTTGTTGTTGAGCCTTGGGATTTGCTTGAAGTGGATGTCATTGAAGTAGTCTTTGAAGTCATCGACCATCTTTTTGTAGGGCAGGAGCTTACAATCCTTGGTCCTGTATTCATTATTTACCTACTGGATGACCAGTTGAGAGTCTCCATACACAATTAGCTTCTCAATTCTCCATTTTATTGCCATTCAGAGACCTGTGATAAGGGCCTCATATTCTACCATGTTGTTGGTACATGGGAATGTGATTTTGAAGGACTTAGGGATGGTGTCACCTTGAGGGGTAACAAACAGGATGCCTGCCCCCAAGCCTCTGTGAGTTTATGATCCATCAAAATACATTTTCCTTGTTTCTGTGGCTGGTGCTATTGTCAGGATGGCTTCATCAGGGAATTCTTCCAGTGTAGGATAGTCTGCAAGAATGGGTGCTTCGGCCAACTGATCAGTGATAACCTATCCTTTGATGGCTTTTCTCTTAGTATACTCAATGTCGAATTTAGTGAGGATCATGACCCATTTTGCCATTCTCCCAGTAAGAGCATCTCTATTTAGCAGATACTTCAGTGGATCAATCTTGGCGATGAGCTTGGTCTTGTAATTGAGCATGTAGTGTCTTAATTTTTGTGATGTAAAGACGAGGGCTAGACATGCTCGTTCAATTTGTGTATAGTTTAGCTCATATGAGATCAAGGTGTGGCTTACGTAATAGATAGCTCTTTCCTTCCCTTGTTCATCGTGTTGTGCTAGTAAGGCACCGATAGTTGTCTCTATTGCTGAGATATATAATAAGAGGGGTTCTCCTTGCCTCGGTGGAGTTAGAATAGGGGGATTAGCTAGATAATCTTTGAGCTGGTTGAAGGCAGCCTGACATGGAGTGTTCCAAATAAAAGCTATGTCTTTTTTGAGTAGGTGCTGGAATGGTTGACATTTATTAGCCAGTTGAGCAATGAACCGATGAATAGATTGGAGTTTGCCTTGTAGACTTCTTAGTTGTTTTAAGGTTTTCGGAGGAGGCATATCAGTGATGGATTTGACTTTTACAGGGTCTACCTCAATTCCTCTTCTAGAGACTATGTATCCCAAAAGTTTGCCGGAGGTTACCCCGAAGACACATTTCTTTGGATTCAGATGAACATTGTATTGCTCTAATCGGTCAAAGATCTTAGCCAATACATCCAGGTGTTCTTCTCTTGTCTTCGATTTCCCTAGTAAGTCGTCCACGTAGTCTTCCATGATGTGGTGAAAAAGGTCATGGAAGATGACAATCATAGCTCTTTGATATGTAGCTCTGGCATTCTTCAGGCCAAATGGCATTATTACCCAGCAGTACGTCCCCCATGGGCATATGAAGGTTGTCTTATGCTGATCCTCTTCGGCGATTTTGATTTGCTTATATCCTGAAAAGCCGTAAATGAGGGATAACATCTCATGTCCTGCCATGAGATCCACTATCATGTCGATGTTTGGTAGTGACAAGTCATCCTTTGGGCAGGCCTTGTTCAGGTCTCAGAAGTCAGTGCAGTAGCAAATTTGACCATCTGGTTTAGCTACTGGTACTAAGTTGGAGACCCATTCAGGATAATCAATTGGGTGAATGAACCCAACATCTAGTAGTTTCTTTAGATCTGCCTTGACTAGGAGGGCCACTTGAGGATTCATTTTTCTGGGCTTCTGCTTTACTAGTTTTGCATCAGGGCATACTACTAGGTGATGAACAACCAAAGCGGGATCTAGCCCTAGCATGTCTGCATAGGTCCATGCAAAATTGCGATATCAGTGTTTGAAGAATGTCAAGAAGTTTTCCTGTTCTTGTGTGCTGAGAGATTCTGTCCTGAAAGTGATTTTCAGTTCATCTTCTGTCCCCAAATTCATTTCTTGAGCTGGCTCCACTAAGATGGGTGATCTGTTGGGATAAACCTTGTCTATCTCGGGAAGGCCCATGCTTCCATCTCCTAGAACCTCGTGGAGGTTTTCACCAGGAGATATGTCTTTTGTTTTTACTTTTTTGGGATCTGATACTGCCACAGGACGGTTTTCACCATCAGATCAATGTTTGATTTTTATATTCTTATGACTAGAAGCAGGGGTTGTCTCCCTAAAATAGGCATGCGTATCAAGTTCCATGATGTATCCTGCTCTGTGATCTCCCAAGGGGAAGTGATCTCTAACCCCCATCATTTCAGCGATGGCCTCATCGTTTGGTGCTATGTCAAAGACAGGAGGTCCCTGTTGGTCCCAATCTATGAGGTCTGGGTATACAAGGGGTAAGTCATTGGATGACGAGGCTAGGGTGGTTACTGTGTAGATGGTGCATATGGATGAGTCAAAGAAATTGGCAAAGTCACTAAAGGAGCCTTGATGGTTTGTTTCATTGACGTTGTCGACTTCAGGGGAGACTGTAGCAACCTCGGCTAAGATATATTCACCAGTAGTGAGGATATGTTGTCTTTGACCATATCCTAACCCTTGGGTATAGGGGTTTCTTATTGCTTGGACTGGTTCCACGATCCCTACTCATGAAGGCCGATACCGCCTTGTCCTTTATAGCCCATGTTTTTGACAATTTATGAACCTTTATCATAGATTTCTGTTGGTATGGTGGGAGATTCTTGTTCAGTTTCTTCATCCTTATATAGCCAGGATGAGATATCTTCGATCACATCCTGATCCAGGAGATGTTTCTTCTCAAAGATGGGCGATGGTTTACACTTGATGATGACTATGTTAGTTGCTTCTGTCTTTGGGATGCCAAATGTTTTAGGATTGGGTAATGTGCCCACACAAAAGGTACCATGCAAGTTGTATTCCCCACATCCCATATCAGTGAGCTTGATCTTAACCTCGAGCGGTGGAGGTGTTTGGGATGAAGTGGTGGCAATGTTGGCGGGGTCGATGTATGAGGTGGAAGCTGCTGGATTAGCTTTGGTGGTGGCT
Source organism: Cunninghamia lanceolata (assembly GCA_027924645.1). NCBI lineage: Eukaryota > Viridiplantae > Streptophyta > Pinopsida > Cupressales > Cupressaceae > Cunninghamia > Cunninghamia lanceolata. Next base: position 203,450 of record BSBN01001002.1, read on the forward strand.
TTGTTGTATGGGCAGAAGGTGTGGTTGTGGCCTTCCAAGAAACTGCAATATTGGAAGGGGAGGGGGTCGGTGTAGATAGTTACCTCTGTACCATTGTGAGGGAACTTGAGGCATTGAAGGAATGTGGATGGGACGGCTTGCATGGCATGGATCCATGGTCGGCCGAGAAGAATGTTTTAGGGGAGGTCAAGATCAGGACTTGACATTTTGTTTCCAGTATTTTTTGTCCTAATTGAATAGGGAGCTTGATTGTGCCTTCAAATTTTCATTTGGTGTCATCGTACCCTTTGATTGTGATGCACTCATTGGAGTCTCAACCACATCTGAGTACCCCAAGTGTTTAAGCAGTTTAAGAGTGCATATGTTTACACCAAAGCCACCATCTATTAAGACTCTTTTGATTATGTGCTTGTGGATACGGACTTCGATGTGTAAGGCATCGTTGTGTAGGTGTTCAGAAGCAAGAAGGTCCTTTTCTGAAAATGTGAGATGGTGAGGTGCGGCGATATATCCTACCATGGCTTGGAATTGGCTTACATTCAAGTTGGCGGGAACTTGAGTTTCTAAGAGTGCTTTGTCGAGGATGTCCTTGTGAAGGGGTGATGTGTAGAGTAACTCAATTATGGATATTTATGTAGGGGTCTTCCCTAGATGCTCTAGGAGGTTATACTGACTGGTAGGTGATGGACATGTGGTTGGACGAGGGGGTAGGGGATCGATGTGGATGCAGGCATTTGTTCAGTGGTAGGGGTTGTGCAAATGGATACACAGCCACAACAGGTTGTGACATCGCAATCAGGTGCTTGTGCCTGAATGGTGATTGTGTTGACATGGTGAGATGATGGTTCTATCTGCCCTACGATAGACTCATAGGATGCGGGTGGTGGGGTGACGTTATATGCTTGATTGGATGAGAAGGCTTTATTATGGTTGGGCAGTGGATCCTTGTAAGCTCTAAGGTTGGCGTTTGGTGATGGTTGGGTGCTTTGATCAAGGCTAACTTGATTTTGATCTATAAGGTCTTGGATGCAATGCTTTAGTTGCATGCAGTCAGTGATTTTGTGACCCACAATGCGGTGGTATTTGCAATAATCATTTTCATTGTACCATGCTGCTTTGAGTTCATTCTCTTGACAGGGTCTAACAGGTGGGAGTGTGATCAAACCTTTCTTGAGACATCTATCGAGGATGTCCTCGATGGGTTCCCCTAAGGGTGTAAATTGTCTTCGAGGTTTGCGTGGTTTAGTTTGCCCCCTTTGGTTATTTACATTGGTGGTATAGGTATGTGCAGGTGTTTGATTCTATACATGTTGGACGGCTCTCACATTCGTGATGCCATCATTCAAAGTGTTCTTGTTCTTCCCCCAATAGCGTGACTTGTCATTTGATTGCGTGTTGGCATTGTTGTTTGTATTGGGGGTGTTGATATGGGGTTTTTTGTTGTTGTTGTTGTTGTTGGATTTGTATTCATACAATTTGATGGAGCCCTTGGCAATGAGGGCCCATTTGATGGTGGTACCTTTGTCGATGACCTCTTCAAAGGTAGATTCACAAAGAATTTGTAAATGAAACCCTATTTCCTGATTGAAATTGGTCACAAACATGGTGACAAGTTGTTTTTCAGGAATTGGCCATGGGAGTTTGCTTGCTAAGCTTCTCCACCTCTGCAAGAAGGAAGTGAAGGATTCTCCACTTTTCTATTTTGTGTTGCAAAGGTCGGTCATAGATATCTCATGTTCAAAGTTGTAGGAGAAATGGTTGACAAATTTCTCTGCGATCTCAGGAAAAGACCTAATGCCCGGGGGTAGATGTGCAAACCATTCAGCGGCTTGACCACTGAGGCTTCTTGGAAAGAGTCTCATCAGATATGTATAGTTATTTGAGAGTTCTAAGCAAGCAAGGTAAAACTCCCTAAGATGATCCCTAGGGTCTCCCTTCCCCTTGTATTTGTCAAATTTAGGCGTTTCAAAATTCTTGGGGAAAGGGGGCATGTACAATGTACAATGAAATGGATAGGGACAAATATCCTCAAAAGAGTAATGTTTGCATTTGCCCCCAGTTTGCATGTCATCTACCTTTTGGATCAAGGCATGTACAATGGTTGTGAGATCCTGTGTTGGTGGTGGTTGGGGTGTGTGGGTTTGCGGATTGATGAGTTGGAGATTGGGTGGTATTTGATGTTGGAGGTTTTGGGAGGTTGCGTTTTGGTATTGTGATGTGGTGTTTTGTGCGAGGTGTTGTTGATGAGCATAGAGTTGTTGGAGAATGTGTGGGGGTATTTGGGGATTGGTTTGATGTTGTGTTGATGATGTTATGGGGTTATGTGGATACATGACATTAGACGGATTGATGTTGGATAGGTGTGTGTTGGATGAGTTGGACATATTGTAAGGTGGTTGTGAGAATAATTGTCTTAGGTATGCTATGGTTTGAGGGTTGGGTGGAGGCACACTCATGGAGGTACTTGCATGCGTGATGTTCCCTTGTATGCCCAAGTTGATTTGTGGAATGGAAGAGTTTATGGTGGTTGTGGTAGTGGATGTGATGATGGGTTGGGAGGTGGTAGGAATGGAGACACTTGTGGGAATTGTAGTTGTGGTGACATTAGAGGTTGTGTTGATGGTAGATACGGTGGGTGTTGATGTTTGAGAGATGATAGGTTGGGTGTTTGATGTAGATGTTTGGGTGTTTGATGTGGTAGGAATGGTGTTAGAGGTGGATGGTTGTGCGGAGGTTGTGTTATGGGGTAGTTGAGCACCAAATTTTAGGACATGATCAAGATATCTATTTGGATCTGACCTTAGGATTTTGTCAAGTAGGTCCATGCTATCAGCATCTTGTGTAAAACTCAAGACATCTAGATCATCTTGGGACATGGTGGGGACGTTTTGTGTTGGTGGTGGTGGTGGTGGTGGTGGCGGTTGTTGTAAGAAATGAAAGGGATTTTCATTGGGATTATATGGGGGGATGTGAAAGAGCGTAGGTAGATTGTGTGTTTGGCTGATGGGTATGTTGTTGTTGGCGTTAGGAATTCCTATGCCCTAATATTGTCTGGATTTTGCCATTTCTTGATTCTTTTTGTGTTGTGATCAAGTTATGGGCATGCACGTGTATGGATTTGATTTTGAGGTGGAGTGAAATGGATATGGAGACCTTAGAGAATTTGGTTTAATTTGTTGGACCCAAAGATGGATGTGGTAGTGAGATGGGGTAGCGAAGAAGATGAAGGGGTGATTGTAGTGTGATGAAAGATCGAGAGGTTTCTAGGGGTGATAAGAATGGTATTGTGATTTGTTTTGCACAAATTTGGACCAAAAGATAGATGATGGATGACGTTTGCTTGAGGATGGTTTGAGAAAAGATTTTAATGTTTGGTTTTTATTTTTGATATGAAGGATTTTGATGGTCAACAAAATTGAGCTTAGGTAAGATCTAGATTTGTGTCGCACAAATGGATGTTTTTTTCTTTGTTTGGGGTAGACTAATGACCTTATGCAAAGAAGGATGATTATTTCACTTGGAAGGTAGACTATTGACTCTCCAAGAAAGATATGATGTGAAGGATGAAATCTAGATCTAGCTTTAACTCAAAGGGATGATGATTTTTTTAGTTGATTTTTCAATGGGTGTTTTGATTTGGAAGATTTTGGATATGTTTTGGATTTTTGGAATGATTTCTTGTGACAAGGATTTTTGTTTTGGTCCAAAAAGGTATGCAAAGATCAATGAGGATGAATGGATACGAAATTGAGTGGGTTTGATACAGCAAAGGGTCCAACAATGATAGTGATTGATTTTCTAAGGTCAAAATGAAGGTATGATTTGGAAAATTTTGAGGAGAAAAAATGGATGGAATGTTGTCGAATTTTTGGAAGGTGAATATGGATTATGGCAAAGCAGGTCCTAAAGATCACAATGGAATTGGTCTTAGTTTCAGGCAAGTCAATCTGCAAATAGCACCAATCCATAGGTGAAATGGCGCTAAAACAAGGCAGTGTTGGTCAAGGTCCTGAAAAAGACAGATTTTGATGGCAAAGATTGAGATTTGATAAAATGGTTTTCAATGTCTCTTGGCAAGTTGTTTGAAAATAATTTAAGCACGTTAACACACAATTAAGCACATTAACACACAATAACCAAATTTTTGTTTGTGAAAAGACATGTGATTTTGTTAAACAAGCACTTTGCACATCCTAAGGCGAAGATATGATAGTATTTGTTGAATCCCCTAGCTGTGCCTATTCAAAGCGGGTAGCTCTAGGATCTTGGTAGCACCGGCTCCTCCTTACAATTGTACACACTTCTCACACATACCAAGATCCAGGTTTCCTATAAGGCTTGTCCCTCACCAAACCTTTGGATTGTCCCTGCTACCTCGACTAAGAACTGCATGAATCGAGGCCGCTTCAAAGGTTTCCCTTCTGCGTTAACAAATAGAAGGATTTTGGCTTGCTAAATAAAGGTTCGTAGTAAGTGCTTTCGTTCAGGTGGTTATATGTGCGGCAGCGCTACTCTCTGTTATGGAGTCTCCCAGCCTCCAAGGGTTATGAGGGTTTTGGGGGAGGTTGGCTGTCGATATAACACAACAACACCTATTGTCTATGAATTTCGTCACAAACACCTTATTTTATATAGTGGCTTGAAAGACCTTGGCTTTAGCTTGTTGTTGCTTGGGTTGTTCCCACCTTTCGAAGTGAGGTGGCAGGCCCTCTAAGGATTAACAAAAGCAACACAATCACAAAAATACTTTTGATCCCCAAGTTCATACAAAGATGCGAGGGGAGAGCATACGTATTCTTTATGATTGCATCACACTAAACATGGTTCATTTTAGTTCTTTGGATTATGTTGGGGATGATTTATGCAAGTTTTGTGAGAAGCTTTTAATTCCCAAGGTCACCAAATGGTGAGAGGGAAGAGCATACATGTTTCGCACTACCAACACAAACCACAAAAACACTTCACACAAATTAGATTGGTTTTCTTGATTATATGAGTGAAGAATGCAGATTGTTGTTCTTTTTAATCTAATGATTTCATTGATGCAATTTGTGGTTCTTTTTAAAAGCCCAAAGTCGAAATGTTTTGATAGTTGTTGGCACACAATTTGTGAATTTTAGAACACCAAATTCAAATGTCTGACACACACACACAAAGATTTGTTTTGTTGATCAATTTTTATAACACCAAATCGAAATGTTGTGTAAACTAGCATGCAAGGGTTCGTTTTAAATTTCTAATTGAAGTGTTTGCTAAACTAAAGACAAACACCTAGCAAAAACTTGCTAGTGTCCACAAGATGATGTGGGTGACCTGCAAAAACACTTGTCAGTACCTGCATAGGACGCAAAGTCAGTTTATACAAATAGTGCTAAAACAGAGTCCTAATAGCACCATTGTGGACAGAAAATGGCACTACTGACAAAAACCTATCAAGAAAACCTAGCCCTAGACAGATAGCGTTGATTCATAGATATGCACTAATACCAGATACAGAATGCGCTAGAACATAAAATAGCGCTACAATGCTTTATAGAAAGCGCTATACAATAATATAGCCCTACTGTGAGTTATAGAAGGATTCAAAACTTAAAATAGTGCTAATGTGGGTATAATAAGGCGCCACTGCGCATGCTGTCAGGTGGTCTAGGTGCCGATAGCACCAATACGCGTCTGAACATGTCCGTCTTGCAAAATAGATGTGTTCCTTAGCGAAACAGAGGGTTAGACAGCACACAGAAGAGATCATGTTAGTCCTGTTAGCATAACAAATGAAAAGACAAGACCAAATGAAAGCTAAAATGCATGTGTCTTTAAACAAATTTTTCGGCATGACCCCCCCTCTTTTGTTCAATATTCCTACAAACAGAGCGTAGATAACACTATAAAACCATGGGAAAACTAGAGGTTAAAAAAAATTGAGTGAAATTTGAGAAAAGAAACGTTCTACAAAATAGTGCTAGAGCAGTAAATAGCGGCAATACGCACTAAAGATAGCGCTACTGCGTAGGGTGGATAGCATTAGTCCTGCAAAATCACGTCTAGACAATAAAAACTCACAAAATTTGATTAGATATGGACCTTGTGGGTCCCACCGGGCATGCCAATGTAGATTAGGAAATCATCTCAAGGTGAAAACACAAAACCAAATGCATAACAAAACAAATAGTTATACCTCAACAAGAAGACCCAATCTCATCAAGGGAGAGGAAACTTGCACCCAAAAGCTCCTAAGACATGATAATCCCTAGATAATGATTCAAATGTGAAATGTTATCTCAATTTGCAACTCACTAAAATACTACCTCAATTAACATTTGGGCATGGTAACATTGCATAAAACTTGGATTCCAAAATGGGTTGAGAGATGTTGTATTTATAGAGATTTTGATCCAAGGGTGGAGATTGATTTGGATGATCAATGGTGGAGGATAAAAGTGATGTGGAGGGCCTAGATTTGATCTTGGAGGAATGGAGGGCTAGGAATAAAAGGAAATCTTTTATTCATTTTGGGAAAAGGGGTGATTAAATGAGCATGGGTATGAAGGATTATTTTTGAATTAAAGATTCATATGGGGAATGTAAGAATGAATTAAAAATTCATTTGGGGATAAGTGGAAATAAATGAGTATGGGTGAGGTAAGGGGTTGTAAGAAGAATTAATTGTGATGTGGGATGTTTTTAAATAAAAAATTGACTTATGTGAATTTATTTCAATTTTTTATTTGGAGGATATGGGGAAGGGTGTTAAACTAGGTTTGAACACCCAAATGAGAGGTTAAGATTAATTAAACATAGGTTTTATTTAATTAATCCTAGGGCTAGGATGAGGTAGGCTAGGGTAGGTAATTAAATAATAGTTATTTAATTACCTAGGGTAGGGATAGGTCAATTAATAGGCTGAATTAATTGGATAAGGTTTGGACTATTGAATTAATAAAATTAATTCAATTTTGGGGATAAAATGATGTAAAATTAGGTGATGGAGGGATAATTTATTAAATAAAAATTTAATTAATTGGTTAGAAGGGAAATTGGTATGTTTAGGGATGTCGGGAGTTGGTTTGATGGTAAAAGATATTTTTAGGTGTCTATAATTATCCTACAGGACCTCGGCATTATGTGAGTATTCATGGATTTATGGATTCTAATTGGGTAGGTGACATTGACAGCAGGAGATCCACCAGTGCCTACGTGTTTACTATGTTTGGTGGAGCTATCAATTGGATGAGTAAGCAACAACTTGTGATTACTTTGTCCATGATAGAAGCAGAGAACATGGCAGCTACTCATGCTTGTAAGGAAGCCATTTGGCTTAAGAGGTTATGTTCAGACATTGGTTTTTATGCAGGACATATTACTATATGTTGCAATAGTTAGAGTGCAATTTGCTTAGCAAAGAATCCAACTTTCCATGCTAGAACAAAGCACATTGATGTTTAGTTTCATTTTGTTTGTGATATGGTAGAAGATGGGAAGGTGATATTGGAGAAGGTAGACACTTTGAAAAATTTTGCAGATGCACTAATGAAACCTGTGGGCACAGAGAAGTTCAGATGGCATTTGGAGTCTATGGGCCTCTTGGCCCATAGCAGTTAAACCTTGTCATTTCATTGGCTCTTGCAAGGTGTTCGACAAGTGGGAGAATGTTAGGAATTAAGGTGTCTCATCCTTTGCAAATTCCTAGCATATGATATTCATTTATTTATTTATTTATTTGTCTAATTTTGTATTTACTTGCACATCATGTTTTGTCATTTAGTATGAGGTGGCATTGTGACATGTCATCCTACTTGTAATATGACTTGGATGGTCAAGTCAACACATGAGAATCTAGGCATCCTATTTGAGGTGGCACTAATATGCCACGTGTCAACATCTTGAGGTATGCGGAAGGAGCTATTGTGTATGATGGAATCTATGACATGTAAGAGCCAAAGATAGAGATTCCTATGACAAGTGATGAAAAGTGTCAGAGAGTATCTTTGCATGTGAGGAGGGCATCATGGAGTGCCCAAGTTTCACTATGACATGTTGTAAGAGGAATATGATATTATTAGTCTTGTATGACAGATTCTCTTACAACAGTTAATGATGTTATGTTTGGCAGATTTTATGACAGCTGTAAGATGCGTAAAAGCATCTGTCATTGCCTATTCTTGGTTGGAGTGCTCCACATTGGGAAAGTCAAATATGCACATTATGATGGTTGAATGGAGGTTGCTTGCATGTTGTCCAAGTGTCCCAAGGCATTGGGATTCGACCATGAGGCCAAGTTGGATGCCCATCTCTAGAAGCTTCCTAAGATGGCCTTGTAAACTCTATATAATGAGGTACTTGATGTTGGAGTTGCATAGTGTTTTTACATGTACTATTATGTTGTTGGAATTACTCTAGAAATGACATTTGAAGACTCCTGAAAGAACTTGCTTTGCAAGTGTATTGTAAATACCATTTGTTTTGATAATTCATTATGTAGGATTTGGAGTGGGGTTTTTCACCTGAAAAGGTTTTCCCCACGTACATCTTGTGTCACTTGCATTCTATGTGTTGTTGTTTGTTGTTTTATCTTATGTTACATTCTTAACATAACTGTAATTGTAAGGATATAAAATTTTGCACTACATTCCCCTTATTAGATTGGTGTAGGAAGCATTTCCATGTACCTTGCTCCCTTTCACTACAATACTGCTAAAATTTTGAATGAATTTTTTGTAGAATGTGGCTAACCCATGAAAACTTCTTACCTCTATTTTGCTCGTTGGACTAGGCCATTCTAGAATTGCCCTGACCTTTTTTGTATCCATTTTGACACCATCTGTGGAGATGACAAGCATATTCATCATGTCATCCAAACAAGGGATGGGGAACTGATACTTGATGGTGATTTTATTGATTGCCCTTCTATCTGTGCACATCCTCCATGTACCAGGGTAAGTGCAAGAAGATGGGGGGCCAAAAAAGGGTCTTAAGTGGCCACTTTTTTCTGAAATCAGGAAATACTAGCCTTGGATGAGAAATTAAGCATAGTTACGCTCAAAATTTGGAGATGCAACCAAAACAATGTTCATAGTGCTCCGAGTCTACTTTCTAAACTACTATTTTGTTTTGAAAATGGCATAGATTAAGGGGTTCAAAAGAGGGAGCCACAAAAATTGGTGTTGTTTCTGTCAAAAAAACATAACATAGCATGTTTTGTGGCTCCCTCAAAAGGTCAACCTTTTTTTGTATTTTTAAAATCGCTTCAGTGAAAAATTAGCTAATAGCATGTAGTTTATGCCCGATTTTTCTAATAATTTTTTGATGAATATTTGATTTTTTACTAATTTTTAAAGTGGACACATCCTAAAAAATAGAATTTTGGCCGTGCTACCCCTATAAATTTTGAAAACTAATTGAAAATCATTTTTTTATTTTTTTAATATTTGTAGAATGAAGTCTAGTTTCTAAATATGTAATTTTTTTGAAATTTGAATGAATAGTTATTTTACAATGAAAAAAAGACCAAACAGTGGTTTTTGCCTAAAAACAGACACACAAACAAAAGAAATTAAAGATGAAAGGCTTAACATTGTTAAAATGTGAAAAAAATCACATTGTCAAATAGCTAAGAGAAAGCCTAACATTACCCATGTGTTCGATTTGTTCAACCTTGAAACACGTGCAAATCTGAGGGTTAGCATGAACGAAATTATGTGAAATTTTGAAGAATATAGAAAAACACGTCTGTGACTGTTCATAAGGCACTCCAAGCCTTTGGCTTGGAAATCCAAAGCAAATCCCAAGCCCAAGGCTTGGGATTCCCAAAGCAAGAAATAACGCGCTCACGTTATGTTTTGCCTTGCATTTTTCTTTCCCGCAAGTCTATCTTTTGTCATGTTTGACATAATGCAAGCGCGTTATAACACGCTCGTGTTATGTCCCACTCAAATTTTTTTACGTTCAAGGCTATTAATCATGAGGGTTAAGGGATAAGGGATAGAGTTGGAGGGTTTAGGGATAAGGGATTAGCGTTTAAGGTATAGTATAGAGCCCGTTGAGGGTCTAGGAATAGGGATAGCGTTTAAGGTTTAGGGATGAGGGATGACAGATTACGGTTTAGGGTTTAGGGATAGGGTTGAGGGTCGAGGGATCAAAGTTAAGGGTTGAGGGATTAGGGTTTGACATTGAGGGTTGAGGGTTGAGGTTCAAGGGTCAAGGGTTTAGGGATAGGGTTTAGGGTCGAGGGATTAGGGTTAAAGTAGAGTGTGGAGGGTGTAAGGATTAGGGATAGGGTTGGAGGGTTTAGGGATAAGAGATTAGGGTTTAAGGTATAGTATCGAGTCTGTTGAGGGTTTAGGAATAGGGATAGCATTTAGGGATTAGGGATGAGGGATTATAGTTGAGGGATGATGGATTAGGGTTGAGGGTTGAGGGATTAGGGTTTAGGGATAAGGTTTAGGGTTGAGGGTTGAGGGATTAGGGTTTAAGGTATAGTGTTGAGGGTTGAGGGTTGAGGGTTTAGGATTAGGGTTTAGGGTTGACGGATTAGCATTTAACATCAAGGTTAGGGTTAGAGTGTCGAGGGTAGAGGGATTAGGGATAGGGTTTAGGGTTGAAGGTTTAAGGATTGAGGGTTGAGGCTTTAGGGATGAGGGTTTAAGGCTTAAGATATAGTGTCAAGTGTTGAGGGTGTAGGGATAGGGTTTAAGTTTTAAGGGTTAAGGGTTGAGGGATAGGGATTAGGGTTTAAGGTATAGTGTCGAGGGTTGAGGGATCAGAGTTAAGGGTTGAGGGATTAGGGTTTGACATTAAGGGTTGGGGGTTGAGGTTCGAGAGTCAAGGGTTTAGGGATAGGGTTGAGGGTCGAGGAATTAGGGTTAAAGTAGAGTGTGAAGGGTATAAGGATTAGGGATAGGGTTTGAGGGTTTAGGGATAAGGGATTAGGCTTTAAGGTATAGTATCGATTCTGTTAAGGGTGTAGGAATAGGGATAGCATTTAGGGTTTAGGGATGAGGGATTAGAGTTGAGGGATGACGGATTAGGGTTGAGGGTTGAGGGATTAGGGTTTAGGGATAAGGTTTAGGGTTGAGGGCTGAGGGATTAGGGTTTAAGGTATAGTGTTGAGGGTTTAGGGATAGGGTTTAGGGTTGAGGGATTAGGATTTGATGTTGAGGGTTGAGGGTTTAGGGTTTAGGGTTTAGGGTTAGGGTTGAGAGATGAGGGATCAGAGTTAAGGGTTGAGGGTTGAGGTTCGAGGGTCAAGGGTTTAGGGATAGGGTTGAGGCTGAAGGGATTAGGGTTAAAGTAGAGTGTGGAGGGTGTAAGGATTAGGGATAGGGTTGGAGGGTTTAGGGATAAGGGATTAGAGTTTAAGGTATAGTATCGAGTTTGTTGAGGGTTTAGGAATAGGGATAGCATTGTTGGCAAGAGACACTATATGGATTCATGGTTGTTGTCATTGATGGCAACAAAGGTCATCCCACATATCTGCAAGTCATGATGTGTCTCTACCAGAAGTCTGAATAAAGATTGTTGTGGTCCGGTGAACAAGAACAGAGCATGTGGCAAGGTCCGACAGATTGGTCTGGATCTCTCAGAGGAAGTGTCTTGGTGCAATGCGGATTTGGGGAAGTCAAGAGGACTACCTTGAGTAGTATATTCCAAGGATTTAGCCTCCGATAATGGACAAGGAAGAACATATGAATAGTTGAGTATCGGATTCCTGAAAGACAGTGAGAATAGAGGAAGAACTGACTGACAGAGTATCAGACTATTTTCTGGATGTGCTACTGTTGATGGTAAAGGTTAGGAAGGCATGAATCATGTTTGGCTGACATGATTAATGACATCTACAAGTATATGATTGATCTGCATTACTTGATATGCAAGGATTCAGCCAACAGAACAGAGTTTGTGAGAAGATAGACTATTCCGGGTGCCGACTAGAAAGATAATGAAATCACTAGTGTGGATATAAATAGAGGATGGATTTTGTTGTGAGAGTGTGTGTTGTGTGATGTCATATGTAAATAAGTGCAGAGTAGAGCAGAAGTAATAAGAAAGATCTGATATGTGAAAGGAAAGCAGAATAAAGAGCAGAGGGAAGATGAAGTGCAGCAGATCAGTATACTAAGCCTAACCAGAACTGAACTCCAGCATATGTAGATGCTTCCAATCAGTTCAAGTATTGTATAAACATTCTTTTGTAGACAGTGTGTCTCCCTGTAGGCAGTGTGCCTCTTTGTGAGCAGTGTGCTCGGGCAGTGAGCCCTAATTGGCAAGTGTCATTTTTGTAATTCCTTATTCTTCTAACAGAGAATAATCTTTGGGTTAATCACCCCGTGGTTTTCTCCCTTAACCGGGTTTCCACGTCAAAAATACTGTGTCATGTGTTTCTCATTTCATGGTAATGTTTGATTCAATGATGCTTTGATTAATAAAAAAGTTCAAAAGAAGAAATAATTAGGATAACTGATTCACCCCCCCTCTCAGTTATCAACAAGCATTTAGGGTTTAGGGATGAGGGATTAGAGTTGAGGGATGAGGGATTAGGGTTGAGGGTTGAGGGATTAGGGTTTAGGGATAAGGTTTAGGGTTGAGGGTTGAGGGATTAGGGTTTAAGGTATAGTGTTGAGGGTTGATGGTTTAGGGATAGGGTTTAGGTTTGAGGGATTAGGGTTTAGGGTTGATGAATTAGGGTTTAATGTTGAGAGTTGAGGGTTAAGGGTTGAGGGTTGAGGTTGAGGGATAGGGTTAATGGTCAAGGGATTAGGGTTAAATAAGAGTATCGAGGGTAGAGGGATTAGGGTTTAAGGTATAGTATCGAGCCTGTTGAGGGTATAGGAATAGGGATAGCATTTAGGATTTAGGAATGAGGGATTAGAGTTGAGGGATGACGGATGACAGATTAGGGTTGAGGGTTGAGGCATTAGGGTTTAGGGACAAGGTTTAGGGTTAGGGTTGAGGGATTAGGGTTTAAGGTATAGTGTTGAGGGTTTAGGGATAGGGTTTAGGGTTGAGGGATTAGAGTGAAGGGTTGAGGGATTAGAATTTGATGTTGAGGGTTTAGGGTTTAGGGTTAGGGTTGAAGGTCGAGGGATCAGAGTTAAGGGTTGAGGGATTAGGGTTTGATGTTGAGGGTTGAGGGTTGAGGTTCGAGGGTCAAGGGTTTAGGGATAGGGTTGAGGGTCAAGGAATTAGGGTTAAAGTTGAGTGTGGAGGGTATAAGGATTAGGGATATGGTTGGATGGTTTAGGGATAAGGGATTAGAGTTTAAGGTATAGTATCGAGTCTGTTGAGGGTTTAGGAATAGGGATAGCATTTAGGGTTTAGAGATGAGGGATTAGAGTTGAGGGATGATGGATTAGGGTTGAGGGTTGAGGGATTAGGGTTTAGGGATAAGGTTTAGGGTTGAGGGTTGAGGGATTAGGGTTTAAGGTATAGTGTTGAGGGTTGATGGTTAGGGATAGGGTTTAGGTTTGAGGGATTAGGGTTTAGGGTTGATGAATTAGGGTTTAATGTTGAGAGTTAAGGGTTAAGGGTTGAGGGTTGAGGTTGAGGGATAGGGTTAATGGTCAAGGGATTAGGATTAAATAAGAGTGTCGAGGGTAGAGGGATTAGGGTTTAAGGTATAGTATCGAGCCTATTGAGGGTCTAGGAATAGGGATAGCATTTAGGGTTTAGGAATGAGGGATTAGAGTTGAGGGATGACGGATGACAGATTAGGGTTGAGGGTTGAGGGATTAGGGTTTAGGGACAAGGTTTAGGGTTAGGGTTGAGGGATTAGGGTTTAAGGTATAGTGTTGAGGGTTTAGGGATAGGGTTTAGGGTTGAGAGATTAGAGTGAAGGGTTGAGGGATTAGAATTTGACGTTGAGGGTTTAGGGTTTAGGATTAGGGTTGAAGGTCGAGGGATCAGAGCTAAGGGTTGAGGGATTAGGGTTTGATGTTGAGGGTTGAGGGTTGAAGTTTAAGGGTCAAGGGTTTAGGGATAGGGTTGAGGGTCGAGGAATTAGGCTTAAAGTAGAGTGTGGAGGGTATAAGGATTAGGGATAGGGCTGGAGGGTTTAGGGATAAGGGATTAGAGTTTAAGGTATAGTATTGAGTCTGTTGAGGGTTTAGGAATAGGGATAGCATTTAGGGTTTAGGGATGAGGGATTAGAGTTGAGGGATGAGGGATTAGGGTTGAGGGTTGAGGGATTAGGGTTTAGGGATAAGGTTTAGGGTTGAGCGTTGAGGGATTAGGGTTTAAGGTATAGTGTTGAGGGTTGATGGTTTAGGGATAGGGTTTAGGTTTGAGGGATTAGGGTTTAGGGTTGATCAATTAGGGTTTAATGTTGAGAGTTGAGGGTTGAGGGTTGAGGGTTGAGGTTGAGGGATAGGGTTAATGGTCAAGGGATTAGGGTTAAATAAGAGTGTCGAGGGTAGAGGGATTAGGGTTTAAGGTATAGTATCGAGCCTATTGAGGGTCTAGCAATAGGGATAGCGTTTAGGATTTAGGAATGAGGGATTAGGGTTGAGGGATGATGGATGACAGATTAGGGTTGAGGGTTAAGGCATTAGGGTTTAGGGACAAGGTTTAGGGTTAGGGTTGAGGGATTAGGGTTTAAGGTATAGTGTTGAGGGTTTAGGGATAGGGTTTAGGGTTGAGGGATTAGAGTGAAGGGTTGAGGGATTAGAATTTGACGTTGAGGGTTTAGGGTTTAGGGTTAGGGTTGAAGGTCGAGGGATCAAAGTTAAGGGTTGAGGGATTAGGGTTTGATGTTGAGGGTTAAGGGTTGAGGTTCGAGGGTCAAGGGTTTAGGGATAGGGTTGAGGGTCGAGGAATTAGGGTTAAAGTTGAGTGTGGAGGGTATAAGGATTAGGGATAGGGTTGGAGGGTTTAGGGATAAGGGATTAGAGTTTAAGGTATAGTATCGAGTCTATTGAGGGTTTAGGAATAGGGATAGCATTTAGGGTTTAGGGATGAGGGATTAGAGTTGAGGGATGATGGATTAGGGTTGAGGGTTGAGGGATTAGGGTTTAGGGATAAGGTTTAGGGTTGAGGGTTGAGGGATTAGGGTTTAAGGTATAGTGTTGAGGGTTGATGGTTTAGGGATAGGGTTTAGGTTTGAGGGATTAGGGTTTAGGGTTGATGAATTAGGGTTTAATGTTGAGAGTTGAGGGTTGAGGATTGAGGGTTGAGGTTGAGGGATAGGGTTAATGGTCAAGGGATTAGGGTTAAATAAGAGTGTCAAGGGTAGAGGGATTAGGGTTTAAGGTATAGTATCGAGCCTGTTGAGGGTCTAGGAATGGGGATAGCGTTTAGGGTTTAGGAATGAGGGATTAGAGTTGAGGGATGACGGATGACAGATTAGGGTTGAGGGTTGAGGGATTAGGGTTTAAGGTATAGTGTTGAGGGTTTAGGGATAGGATTTAGGGTTGAGGGATTAGAGTGAAGGGTTGAGGGATTAGAATTTGACGTTGAGGGTTTAGGGTTTAGGATTAGGGTTGAAGGTTGAGGGATCAGAGTTAAGGGTTGAGGGATTAGGATTTAAGGTATAGTATCGATTCTGTTGAGGGTGTAGGAATAGGGATAGCATTTAGGGTTTAGGGATGAGGGATTAGAGTTGAGGGATGATGGATTAGGGTTGAGGGTTGAGGGATTAGGGTTTAGGGATAAGGTTTAGGGTTGAGGACTGAGGGATTAGGGTTTAAGGTATAGTGTTGAGGGTTTAGGGATAGGGTTTAGGATTGAGGGATTAGAGTGAAGGGTTGAGGGATTAGGATTTGATGTTGAGGGTTGAGGGTTTAGGGTTAGGGTTGAGAGATGAGGGATCAGAGTTAAGGGTTGAGGGATTAGGGTTTGACGTCGAGGGTTGAGGGTTGAGGTTTGAGGGACAAGGGTTTAGGGATAGGGTTGAGGTTGAAGGGATTAGGGTTTAAGGTATAGTGTTGAGGGTTGATGGATCAGAGTTAAGGGTTGAGGGATTAGGGTTGAGGGTTGTAAGGATTAGGGATAGGGTTGGAGGGTTTAGGGATAAGGGATTAGAGTTTAAGGTATAGTATCGAGTCTGTTGAGGGTGTAGGATTAGGGATAGCATTTAGGGTTTAGGGATGAGGGATTAGAGTTGAGGGATGATGGATTAGGATTTGACGTTGAGGGATGACGGATTAGGGTTGAGGGATTAGGATTTGATGTTGAGGGTTGAGGGTTTAGGGATAGGGTTGAGGGTTGAGGGATTAGGATTTGACGTTGAGGGTTGAGGGTTTAGGGATAGGGTTGAGGGATTAGGATTTGACATTGAGGGTTGAGGGTCAAGGGATCAAAGTTGAGGGTTTAGGGATTAGGGTTTGACGTTGAGGGTTGAGGGTATTTTCTATCTTGAACTTGATTATGAGGGCTTGCCCCTTCATTGTTATGCCTATCATATGGCAGAGCATCTGGCAAGCCCTTGCAAGAAAAATATGTGATCAATGTAAAGGATGTGATGAATCTATAGCAGGATAAAATGTGAGCGCGTTATAATGCGCTCACATTTTGTATTTCTATTGAAACGGTAAAAAAGTGGTTACCCCCGTGATCCAAGCCCACATGCTCTATTTTCTTATTGATTCTGCGCGTGCTCCGACAAAAAAGAAGTGCTTTCATGCTATTGGGAAGTTCACATGCACATTTGACACATTGTACCACCTTTGCATGATCTTTCCACCACCTTTTCTACTTTGCCAACTTGAGAAGGAGGAAATAATATAGTTTTCACACCAAGTTTGATATATATCTATTCAAGTTTTAATTTTTTTAGTGTTGCAATGTTAATTGTGATTCAATTTTAAGAATTTAACATTGAAAAGGAAGCAAGTGGTGAAAAACTCAAATTGTTGAGGAGTTTGATGCAAGAAGATAAAAACACTACATAATTGGGTACTCTCTCCATTCAAATCTTTATTTTTTAGGTATGTCAAGTCTTTACATGCATGTGCTTTACATTTTCCTTATTTCGGATTGAATTACTTTATCATGCTTTATCATACATGTTTAAAATAGACACATTCCCAATCAAGAAAGCAACCTACAATCTCACATGATGCCATGTATATTTTTTACACTTGGGCTCTTTAATAATTATGTGTAATAAACAAACCTTAGTTCATACCATGATGTCAAACTATACAAGAATAAATCCTTACAACATAAAAAAAATACAATCACACTATTATCATGTATTCATTTCTTAGGAACTAATATTGGTCTCTTTATCATGCTACAGACAAATTCTCCGTCATGCCGAGGAAACGATCAAGAATTAAACCAACACAGGAAGAGATAGAAGCTAAGAATGCAAAGAAAGAAATGGCTATGAGGGAACTTCATGAGAAGAGGAAATTGGACACAATAAATGAAGACATACCAATTGAAGAGGAACCACAACCATCACAAAGAGATATGGTATTGGCGGCACAAAGAGAATGAATGCAAAAACTTTATGGTACGAGAGATTTGAATACCATAGTTGGAGACACGTCCTTTACCGCAAGTCAACATGTAGGGACACCATCTACCACATCTCAAGTTGAGAGTACATCATCACTCACATGTGATAAAGGAAGTACGCCATCATTCCCACCTCAACCTCAAGGTATGTCATCTATTCCATCTTCGATCAAAGGTATGCTATCTAACCCATCTCATTTAAATATTGATGAAATTCCTAATGTTGAGATGAATTTACCTAACTTGACACCACCTAGAATTTTGCATAGAAAGCCAAAGTATTTGATTGATATTGATGAGAATATTTTGTAGCCAATGGAAGGTTAGATTCCAAAACACACTTGTAGAAGATATGCTAATAAGATTTGGAGATTGTTCTTTGAAAAGTTAAATGAGACTACAAGATGTCAACTATTCATTGAAATGATGCAAAGTATAAAGTATAGGTCTATCATGAAGATTCTTGGGTTGAGAACATCAGAGGCTTCAAGTGAAAAATCTATTGTCAAGAATCTAATGAGTGCGTATGAGAGTGTGAGTAACACCTCACGAACAAAAGATAGTAATGCAACACGGCATGTGATTACATCGATTATAGTAAGTAGTCAAACGAGGAAAGCTAATCTCATTAGAAAGACAAGTCAAGAATTGAGAATTAATAGGAAAACTTTATCAAGAGCCGTTGGAAGACGCCAAAGAATTGAGGACACTAATGCCAATGAATTATGGGCATTCTCGGGGAGACTACCACGAAAAGATAAACCAATTTTTGAAGCATTGAGATCACTAATTGAAGACTTTTGGAAGAATTACACAAGGGTATCTCCGAATCAAAGGGATGTGGTAAGAAGGAGAATTGGTAGTCAGAACTGCGAGCCACATCCAAAGCATTTTTTGGATGAGACTCAAACACAGTTTTATGGTAAATTTCTAGAGAAGTATCCTCAAATTAAAATTTGTCAAAGATATTTTGAAATGCTAAAACCTTTCTATGTTAAGATAAATCACACATGCACTACTTGTTGTTGTAGATTACATATTGAATTTTCTAACCATTTTAATGCTTATAGGTCTATATGTTTAGATATGCATACTAACAATGATTTGCAGGGTTGTGTCATATGTGCCCCACTAACATCTTCAAGAGACTTCATATCAAGAATTTTATGTGAAAGAGAGGAAGGTCAAATATTCTATAAGAAATTATGCTTGGATGGCACATGTCATCGTTGCGGTGGCTTGCAACATTTGCCAATATGTGAACATATGGAAATAACACATGCGGTTGGAAATGAACTAGTAGAGTTTGGCAAATATAAAACAGTGGCATACAATACAAAAGATGGTAAAGAAGCAAAGAGGTGTGAATTAGTTATTGAAAAGATTCTAGTGTATCAGTTTATGCCTATATTTCATGATAGCATAGTGTATGAGTATGCAAGACATGCCCATAGAGCTCGATGGTTGGACTTGCAATTCAAGTTATGCAAGGACACATTTCTAGTTGATAGCATTGTTTTAGTCATCGACTTTGTAGAGAACTACAGTCTACAGCCACAGCGTGAGGTGCAATCACAATATTACAACTCCACACAGGTTTCTATATTTGTGCACATCGCATTCATTCATGAGAATGATAGTACAGAGGATGATAGAAAGATCATAAGGGAGTATAATTTCTATATTAGTGATGATCACACGCATTCTACGGAGTTTGTGCAAGGTTGCTTTCAGGTGTTCTACAATGATTTGGCTAGAAGGGGCATATCGTTCAGTCAGCATATCATATGGTCGGATAATTGTGCGTCACAATTCAAGAACTCACAAAATTTCTATTGGCTGAGTAGGAGGCATAATTTTATAGGTATTCAACATATGTGGAACTTTTGTGAGGTCGGGCATGGAAAGGGGGAGCATGATGGTGCAGGAGCATGTATCAAAAGAGCCATAGCACGAGAAGAGTTCAAGTATAAAGACAATGCAAAGTTGATAGATGCAAAATTGATTGTCGAGTGGTGTAATGCTTCCATGGGTCCAGGTAATGAAGGTAAGTCTTTAGTTCGTAGATTTTTTTGGTTGATAGATGATACTAACATTGCACCATATGAGGATTGTTGTACACTGACAGGATCAAATGAGATGCACTCTTTTAGAAGCTCAATTACAGGTTCATGGAGTATCCATACATGAAAGATGTCATGCTTTGTTCTTCCTGTACAATTCAAGTCTGGGATGAGTGTGAGTCAAAGGAGTGGGTTGACAAATGGCAGTTAAGTTATCTTAGCCCACTTGACACGTATTGACCCCCAACGGCACTGGAACTAACACAGATAGAATCATCAGTTGACTTTGACCGCATATCAGATTTAGTTCAACCAGGTAATATAGGGCATGTATATGCATCTAATTTCATCTAGTTCAACCAGGGAATGTCATCTTACTTTGTAGTGTTTTTGTAATGTTGACTAATTTCATCTAATTTGCTACACATATCAATGTAGGGCACGTATATGCAGTTATTATAGATGAAGATAATGAAGAGGGAACAGATTATTACTTATGTTGTTGTGTTGAGGCCAAAAAGAAATTGGAGGCCCCTGTTACAGATGGAGAAAACATCGAATACCTTACAGGATCAGTGGTTATTATTGGAACATGGCTCAGAAGGTACCCACATAAGAGTTAATATTTGGCTATTTCAGGACTTTGACATGCATCGAAAGATTCTTCATTACTCGAACCTTATCGTGGCATCCAATGTTCATTTGATAAAGTATCAGGGTAGACCTTTGAACAAAATATTGTGGAAGGTGCGTGAGTCTGACCATGAAGCAATACTTGACACAATAAAGAGTAGAGCAGACCCAGATGGTTCATTGGATTAATTTGTAAGTATTCACATTGATTTTGTAAAGTTATGTTACATTGAGTTGTAAGTATGCACATTAATTTGTAAGGTTTGTCTTTTTTTATTTCCTCCTGCATTTTTACACATATGTACACATTTTTACATCATCATGTTATGCATTTTTGGTGTCCTACTCCTGATGCGACCAAACTCATAACTCACCCTACTAGACACCATTTGATGATCTCTCCAACACTCTGGATCCAGGGCGCCCAATCATGATGATGACCTATATACCATTCTCCTAAGGCACTCATAATGAATGAAAAGAAGACCAAGGGTACCCAAGCTTAATAGACTTATTTCTTTCAATTTTGATGATCCAAACTCTTGCAATATGACATCCACTTTCATGCCTTTAGATCTTCCTTCACATATAGGGCGCCAAATCAAGTTGAAAAATCTACATATGGGTACCAAACTGGATGAAAGGAGACATGAAATGCGCCTTAGGACTCCATGCTAAGGTTTGAGCCATTAAAGTCTCTTGATATTAGGCGCTCATGATGATGAAACTTAGAGCTTTTTCATTTCCTATGTGCTCATCTAAGATGTTTGAATGAGAAGGAGCGCCTCAACCTCTATAATGTACATTAGGCACCAAATCAAGGTGATTTTAAGTCACTTTGAGTCATTTGGGGTCAGTTTGAGTCTTTGAGTCATGTTGCAAAAAAGTTTCAATGTTGTCAAGTTGCACAAAGCAACTTTTGCATTTTTGGTGTCCTGCTCGTGATGTGACCAAACTGACTATTCCAACACATCCAGATGGGTACATTTATGCTAGGCATGGTCCTATTTTTCACCCAAATATGTTGAAACAGTCGGAGCTACATTCTACCAACGATATCCCTAAAGAGTCCAAAGTGCAAAAAGGCTGCAATCTTTGACGAGATGTTACTCGAAAACCATGTCACTTAGAAATATTATGTCTGAGGCAATGCTATCATGTAGAGTGCCTCTACAATAACCTCTCTTGGTTTTTTATAGCTCTGAGGCATCTGCCCGTGGTGAAAGGTTTTCTGCTGCCCCAAAAATTGTCAGAAGGAGGCAGTGTAAAGCTGCAAAGGGTGTAACTTTCATCCTGCTCCTGATGCGACCAAACTAACTATTCTAACACGTCTGAATGGGTACATTTACGCTAGGCATGGTCCTATTTTTCACCCAAACATGTCGAAACAGTCAGAGCTACATTGTACCAACGATATCCCTAAAGAGTCCAAAGTGCAAAAAGGCTACAATCTTTGACGAGATGTTACTAAAAAACTATATCACTTAAAAACATTCTGTCTAAGGCAACGCTATCATGTAGAGTGCCTCTATAATAACCTCTCTCAGTTTTTTATAGCTCTGAGGCATTTGCCCGTGGTGAAAGGTTTTCTGCTACCCCAAAAATCGTTAGAAGGAGGCAGTGTAAAGTTTCAAAGGGTGTAACTTTCATCTTGCTCCTGATGCGACCAAACTGACTGTTCCAATGCATCTGAATAGGTACATTTATGCTAGGCATGGTCTTATTTTTCACCCAAACATGTCGAAACAGTCGGAGCTACATTGTACCGACGATATCCCTGAAGAGTCCAAAGTGCAAAAAGGCAGCAATCTTTGACAAGATGTTACTTGAAAACCGTGTCACTTAGAAACATTCTGTCTAAGGCAAGGCAATCATGTAGAGTGCCTCTACAATAACCTCTCTCAGTGTTTTATAGCTCTAAGGCATTTGCCCATGGTGAAAGGTTTTCTGCTGCCCCAAAAATCGTTAGAGGGAGGCAGTGTAAAGTTGCAAAGGGGTGTAACTTTCATCCTGCTCCTGATGTGACCAAACTGACTATTCCAATGCATCTGAATGGGTACATTTACGCTAGGCATGGTCCTATTTTTCACCCAAACATGCCAAAACAGTCGGAGCTACATTGTACCGACAATATCCCTGAAGAGTCTAATGTGCAAAAAGGCAGCAATCTTTAACGAGATGTTACTCGAAAACCGTATCACTTAGAAACATTTTGTCTAAGGCAACACAATCATGTAGAGTGCCTCTACAATAACCTCTCTTAGTTTTTTATAGCTCTGAGGCATTTGCCCGTGGTGAAAGGTTTTCTGCTGCTCCAAAAATTGTCAGAAGGAGGCAGTGTAAAGTTGCAAAGGGGTGTAACTTTCCTCCTGCTCCTGATGCAACCAAACTGACTATTCCAACGCATCTAAATGGGTACATTTACACTAGGCATGGTCCTATTTTTCACCCAAACATGTCAAAACAGTCGGAGCTACATTGTACCGACGATATCCCTGAAGAGTCCAAAGTGCAAAAAGGTAGCAATCTTTGACGAGATGTTACTCAAAAATTGTGTCACTTAGAAATATTCTGTCTGAGGCAACAGGATCACGTAGAGTACCTCTACAATAACCTCTCTTAGTTTTTTATAGCTCTGAGGTATTTGCCCGTGGTGAAAGGTTTTCTGCTACCCCAAAAATCGTCAGAAGGAGGCAGTGTAAAGTTGCAAAGGGATGTAACTTTCGTCCTGCTCCTGATGTGACCAAACTGACTATTCCAATGTGTCTGAATGAGTACATTTATGCTAGGCATGGTCCTATTTTTCACCCAAATATGTTGAAACAGTCGGAGCTACATTGTACCGACGATATCCCTGAAGAGTCCAAAGTGCAAAAAGGCAGCAATCTTTGATGAGATGTTACTCAAAAAATGTGTCACTTAGAAATATTTCGTCTAAGGCAACGTGATCATATAGAGTGCCTCTACAATAACCTCTCTCAATTTTTTATAGCTCTGAGGCATTTGCCCATGGTGAAAGGTTTTCTGCTGCCCCAAAAATTGTTAGAAGGATGCAGTGTATTAAGTCAGGATGAAAGCCTATTCACTCTAGGCACCTATTTTTGACCAAATCACACATGTGCCTTGAACAAGTGATGCTACAAGTGGCGAACAAAATGGGCGCCTTGAAGAATTGAGCCCTCCAAGACATCTTGCAATTGCCTAAAAGTCCAAAATTTACATAAGTGAGTTAAGGCGCCATTTTCCATCTCCAGAGCCTCCTTTGAGCACCTTAACATGGAGTGAATGTTTTAGTCTATGAAAGATTGCACCTAAAGAATATAACAACCCCTTCAGTCACTAGGATGAACTAAGTTAACAAAAGGAACTTCATTGAGGGAGGCGCACTTGTGCATCTAGACAACTCCAGTTTAGCGCCTGAGAAAAAATATGTTTAGAGACACCCCTCAAATGAACCCTCTAGAACAAATAAGAATCTTCTCTAGGTCCATAATTAACTCACACCCATATCCAAGTGAAAGTCTCCTTGGTCTTCCTGCTAAAACCTCTAAAGGGTAACCATCTCAACAAGTGTCTCTAATCCCAAGAGAACTCTAGCCTCACCCAAGTCTCGAAGTATGTATGAGAACCTACAACCAATCAATCCATGTTAAGCTCCAAATGCAACACCACATTATCATGTACTCAATACCAAGAGAACCAACAAGACCACTATCAAAAATCCAACTACAAATTTAGGTATCCAAACATGACATCATGATCTAACATCTCCTCCTAGAAGATCACATGCACCAATACAGACATCCTAGTCTCAAGAGAACTTGTATCATGCTAATACTCTAATCTAGAATCAAGAGTCCACCAAGACACACTACCAAACACCTCTAAACCAAGGATCAACATCTACAACCACATGAAGATAACCATTACACCCAACCACTATATAGGATCATCCATCACTAGGTGACAAATACACATCACTATCAAAGCAACATCCATCCTCTCATCCCAATGCAACATACCAATGTGCAAATGAGCATAGACAAGGAAAAATAACAAAGTCATCCCATGGATATAGGCAATATGCATTCAAGTCATCCCACTACCTTGTCCGAGGCTCATGCAAAACCCAAAATGATTAGCCTAGTACCATGTGTCATGTCCTCGTTCCCGGCTTGATCATCAAGTGTATAATGGATTAGCCTATTCCTCATTCCCGGAGGCTAATTCCAAATGATGAGGGAATGAATTGGTTTCAGACTAACTCTATCTGTTTGTTTTGCAGGAACAAGGTCAGAACCCTAAAATTTGACTAAGTATGGAAGCTTGGGAGCCTAGGCGCCCATTTCACTCCAGTTTTCCTTACTAAGTGCCTAGCACAAGGATCATCCAAATTAAGCACCTAAGAACCTCAAGGCACCTATACATGTTTCTAGGGATCCTCCAATTGAGCGCCTAGCATAGATGGATGAAGATTGAAAGTTTTCAAGTTAAAGATGTCCTTTGGGTGAACTCACAGCACTAGGCGCATGTGTTGGTTGAAACTCCTTGGATCTGGCACCTAGGATTGAAAGCCTTTGATGAGGAGAGAAGTCTCAAGGCCTGATCTGGCACCCTCACTTGCCTACCCCACCCTCAGAATGTGCCTAACCTTCATAATGCGTTAACACTCTATTTTGAGTGCCTAGCAAGGGGTAATGGATAGATTGAAGGCTTGGGAGCTAAGGAAAGTCACTTAGATGAATAATCAAGATTGAAATGAGAAACTCCTAGGTAAGGCACAAAATTCCTCAATTCTAGCATCTAGAAATCAAATCTAAGTAAGGCGCTCTTTCCATTTGCCAAAGGCTCTATTAGCGCCCTTAGTTGATGATCTCTCCAGACACCTAAAATGGTGCCCAGTGGATCTTTCAACTTGTATCAGGAAGAAGGGAAGCATTCTCAGTGTTGTTCAAATAATCTAAGTTGTAAAGTTAACAAGGAATAGAGCCAGAGGACAAGGCACACTTATTGGTCTCCATCACCTCAGAAATGCGCCTAATGCAGTTGGTGTCAACTTCCCTCTTTCTAGCCTCCAAATGGCGCCTAGAGTCAAAAAAGGATTTCACTGAATAATGTTAATGTTTTGAGCATCAAACTCTACTTGGCACATACCTATGCTCTTGCAACCTCAAATTGGCGCCTAGGGTTTAGTCATCCTCCTAAGGCGTGGTTCTGCTCCTCCATAACCTTGTTTTGGTGCCTAAACTTGGAAGTACCTTGAAGACTTGGATTAAGATGGAATTCACCTCCAGAATGTTAGGCGCTTGATAGAAGATAAAGGCGCTAAGGTAAAAGAGCTTCAAAAGTTTGATGTCAAGTGTGAATTGAGATAATAGGTGTTAATACCAGTTGACATTACTCCAAACATGCGCCTAAGAGAGATGCAAGTCCCCAAGACCAATTTTGGAACAAGGCGCTCCATCAGAGGGTAAGATGATAATCCTTGGAAGTCAAGTGTTTTAAAGATTCTTTGAGAAATTGACAAGTTGTAACCTAGGCGCCAAAACCCCTAAGAATCCTCCTATCTGGCGCCTAGTTAGAAGAACACTAATATTGCACCTAAGTGAATTTGAGTGTCAATATAGAGTCATCAAACCCCACCAGACGTTCATCCATGTCTCTACCACCTCAAGGAAGCACCCAGCTTAGGATGGCGCCTAGTCTGGTCTCTACTACCTTTAGTTGGCACCTAACCCTAAGAGTCTTGCAACTATGACGTTCATCCATGCAACAAGTAAGGTGATGCTCCCTTGTGATATTGTGAGGTGTTGACATTCAGTTGACATCATTGAGTTTGATTGAGTTGATCAAGTGTAGACGCCATTGTAAACATCAAGGCTTCAAGGCCTTTCTTTTGTATCTCCATTGAATAAGTTGTAACTTCATGCTATTAAAAGCATTAACCATGTAATAAGACATTGCAAGTTGATTAAGTCAAATAACTAGACAAGTACCCAACTCTAAGGTTGATTCATTCAAGTAGTTATCTTTGATGTATATCTTTGTGTTGTTGAAGTAGTTGATGAATTGATAGCAAGTAAAATTGTTTAAGTAAGGAAAAAATTTCATAGAACTAGTTGGGTATCTTACACCATGCCTATCCATCAAACATCACAATGCAATCAAAATCCTAACAACATGCCCATGATCCAAGATCAAGTGCAATCATGCAAAGATATTATCAATCACAAGCCTATTAAGAATGAACTAGAGTCTTCTAGTACCATACTTTTCCATCAAACACCATCATGTAATCCATGGCCTATCAAGCCTATCAAAGAAAATGCAAACATCCTATGTAATGCAAACATCCTATGTAATACAAATATCCATTCAAAAGTGGATTTATAATGCAAGTATGGACGCCATCAATAAAAAAGATTTGTATTAACCAAATATCCATATAGGCATACATCAATATCTGTCGATATAAGTATAACATATATACAAAATAGCCATATAGGCTTACAAGAATGCCATATAGGCATACAATGTCAACTATGTACAATACAAAATATATGTCCACAAATGCCATATAGGCATACAACAGAGGAACACAATAAAAAGTCATTCCCCTCTCACTGGTGAAGAGAATAAATCACGAGCAGCCTTTGATCTTCTAGGGGATGGAGACATGCATGTGGGTGGTCTACTATGAACCCAAGGGCTACTCCTCCTATTTAGTTCTTCCTGCACCTTTACCTGTTACAAAAAAAAAGTATAGACATTAATATATAGAAATTACATGTTATAAAAAAATGAAACATTTAACAAAATAATCACTTACCGCTAACATATAATCTGTCTCCTCGCTTGCCTTAGTAGCAGGAATAGGCCCTGGTGATGTCATGTCCTATAGAAACCATCCAGATAGAAATTAAACTTCAAATCAATAATCTTTTGATTTTTCAAAAATAGACAACTATAACAATGAATGTAAATTGAAATTTACTAATCTACCTCATACCCCTGTCAATGCCATAGAGCTATGAATCACAGAGGCCACACCCTGCTCCATTGCCCTATGAACATGAGGAGGTGTATCTGTAGCCTGCATCATCTGGAAATAAAACAACATTATTCAATTATGAAAACTATAATAGTGATGCAAATCATGGCTCCTAACATACACACACGTTCATCTAAACATGGAAGTACACACAATAAAACACACAAATCACATACAAAAATTTAGTAAGTACAATTCATTCATTAAACTATTTATTTTATTACCTCCGTAAAGCTTTGAAGTCCACCACTGCTGGCAGGTGTTGCCATGAAATCTATAGTGTTAACCTATTCAACATCCAAAATCAGAAATTAGAATACCATTCATATAACGATGCTATTCACATGTAATATTTATAATTGTTTACTAGTTACATACCTCGACAGTAGATGATCTAGTGAAAAATGTAGGTGGAGAACCACTGAAAACTGCATCGACGCTATGACCCTGAAATTTCATTAAAATCATCAATTTAAATTAGTTAATCTTGTATTTCAAAAATGAAATTTAATAAATTAAATTCAATAAACTTGCTAATATTTACTTGAGTATCAAGGCCGAAAGTCTCACTCAGGAGGGTATCTGTCATCACCATCTGCTTAGCTGCAGATGTAGCCTATTCACCTGCATCCTGACTGTCCATGGGGTCATAACCATAGGCTAACCCGCAAGCCTGGCAAGTATGCGGTGGGACCCTACTCCTCGCACTATCTCCCAACCCACTCTGTGTTGCAGGATCGGCATGCTCTATGATGCTCTGGGTCAAGGCACTAATCAACCTCAGTGTATCGACCTCAACACTCTCCTTCACAATGGAAGGGATAGAAACATCCTCATGGGCTGGTCTGCTGATTACTCATCTCACTACCCGTTGTGGGTCAAGACGTGCCCCTGGTCTATCCTGTGCTGAGCCCCCACCTCTACCCTGGAAGTCCCGCATATCAAAATAGTTTGGCACTTTATTGAGGACAAACTCGCAGTAGATTTTCCTCAAAAAGTATTGCGGGACCTCATTATTATTGTATGGAGGATGGTCAAAAACCATCCACCACCTCTGCCCAAAATTGTCCCTTATCGCTTGGTTGTTGCACCAATGGATAGGGAACCTCTTGCATGTAATCGGTGGAGGTTGATTTGTTTGTGGGTTTGTGAAAATTGAACACAAGTCTAATTTTGTAATTTGTAATTTTTTGACATCTTGGTATGACAATTTATCTGCATAGTAATCTCTAAACTCTCTCTTTTTATCGGTCCAACTAGTTATTTGCTTGCTAATTGAATTTACATTTGATAACATAGACTCAAGAGATTCGGCAAGCGTGGACCTATGCAAGGTTGAAGTGGAAGGATCTTTCAACCTTGCAATTATATCTTCAATTTGTTTTTTGTTGTTTTCAATTTCCCCCATTATATTATCTTGTGTTCTAGGGGCATGTCGAGGAATGAATGGAGGAGGTTGTTGTTCTGCAGGTATTTCCTCCTCAGGATTTTGTGGATTTTGAGGAGGAGGAGGAGGAGGAGGAGGTGCATTAACATTTCCTACAATTAACAAAATATACATCAAAAATCAACAAAAACCTAACTATTTAGGAAGAAATTCAAACAAAAAAAGAAAGATAACCCACCCCTTTGGTGTGCTTGACATCGCGGCGGCATTTTGGCGATGAATCGACAAGCTTTTTGTGTTGATTGGTGTTTTGTAGAATGCAATCATGTTTTTGAGGCTTTTGAAGCCGCAGGCAGAGGAGAAAACCAGAATGAAATGAAATGAGATTGTTTTTTTTTAATTTATAATAGGTTATAACGCGAGTGTGTTATAACGCGCTCACGTTATGACTTAAATTTTTTTGAAAATTTTTTGGCCACTTTTTTGCCCCCCATCTTCTTGCACTTACCCACCATCCTTCTTTGGAGTTAATAGTCTTTGGAGTTAATAGCACAGGTACAACACATGGGCTCATACTCTCCCTCACCGTACCTTTCCTTATGAGGTCTATCACTTGTATATTGAGTTTGGCATGGTGTGTAGGGCTCATTCTGTAAGCTGCCTAATTAGGTAGAGATGCTCTTGGGATCAAATCAATGTTGTGCTGAATAGCTCTCTTTGGTGGTAGACCATCAGGTAACTCATCCGGCACAACATCCGCATATTCTTCTAGTATCTTTGTTTCTTTTGTTGGTACTAGTATTTTCTCACCATCTTCTTTTTGCACCACTAGTGCATAATAGAACCTTGTCACCTTTATTTCCTTGATAAGTTCTCTTGTGGACAACATACTCTCAACCTTCTTTTCATCCTTAAGAGGCAATAAAATCACTTTGGAACCTTCTTTCCAAAAAGTGTATGTATTCTTTTCTCCATCATGCATTACCTTCCTATCGTATTGCCACAGCCTTCCCAACAACACATGGCATGCATCCATTGGAATGCCATCACACCATATTTCATCCTTATAAGTCTTTCCTACAAAAAACTTAATTAAACACCTCTTATCAACAATGACTTCATTTCCCTTTTTGAACCATGCAATATGATAAGGATGGGGATGTTTTTCACAACTGCCACTATCAATAATAACTTGGCATACCTTTCCTCCTGAGGTGCACCTGGTCGAAAAAATATTGGTTTGAAGCCAAGAGTCATTGCAACCTTTAATCTATATTTGCTCCTTTTTTGGAATAACCATTTCTCTTCTCATCATGAGATTCTCACCCACATCTGGTGGAACCTCCAGTTCTGCTCCTTCTCCTTCATCCTCAGCTTGAACCAAGTTCAACATGGGTTGTTCTCCTTGTTTCCCTTCTTGCATGTGATAGTTTGGACATTTAAATGCCCTATGACCCTCTTCACCACACCTATAACAAATGAAAATTTTTCATGGGCCTTCGCATCCTCTACCACCACTATAACCTCTGCCCCTCTGAAATCTTCTTCCTCTTTGTTGAATTTGAGGATATTGTTAGATATCTTTTGATTTCTCTATTCCTTGGAATGATTCTCCCTAACTATAATTCAAACCACCTCACAATGGGGATGACGTCCCTCTCCTTGCTCCTCTATTCCTTTGAAAATATTCTCTACTTTGCTTTTCTTCTGCCTTTAAAGCTAATTGGTATGCGTCTTCCATATTGTTAACCCTATGAATGCTCAATTCATCTTGAATAGAGAATTTTAGACCATTTACATACCTTGTAGCCATCTATTCATCAGTTTTTTTATGCTCCACACGAATGGACAACTTGTAAAATTAATTTGTATAGTCTTGCACAGTAGATATGTTTTGTTTCAAATTTTGAAATCTACAAAAAAGATCTTGCACATAGTCTACAGAAAAAAATTTCTCTCTCAGCTTCTTCCCCATTTTGCTCCAAGTCTTGATTTTATCCTTTCCATTTCTAGTTCTTTCCTTTTGCAGATGATCCCACCAAATCATTGCATGACCCTTTAACTTAGTGCATGCAAACTTCACCTTTTTTTCCTCTGTCATAGTCTTCCATTCAAAGAATTTCCCCATGTCATTCAACCAATCTATCAACTCCTCTGGTTTGAGACTACCTGCATACTCAAAAACTTCAATTTTAATCCCATCATTTTTCCCCTCTAATGCTCTGAGCATCCTTTCTTCAAAAGTTAGGCACTCTAATTGTGCTTCCTCTTCAGCTCCTACATGTTGATCTTCATCTTCTTGGCCTATTTCTTCATTAGAATCATCTCTTCGTGGTCTCAATCTCTGATTGGCCATCATACCTGCAAGTTCTTTTACTTGTCTTTGTAGATTTTACATATCCCTATGCATCTGGGCAATACCTACTCTTCCTCTTCCTCTCCCAGCCATCTTCCCGCTCTGATACCGGATGATGTAACTAAACTTCACAACATAAAAGTCAACACAAAAGAATATCCAAAAAACTCAGGGCTATTTTCAAATTCCTTCTCATTCCATTCCATTTTCTACAACTGAAAATAAATATCAAATTTATACAAAAATGAAAATTAACATTTTTAGTAGATTTTAGCAACTTTCTAAAATTACCATTTTTGGTATCTTCGCATCCTTATCCATATGACCATGTAAGTTTCCAAATATTTAAAAATTACTAAAAGATGAATAATCGTCAACTTTCTAATCTAATAGCAAGTAAAGTTTGAAAAATAATTAGAAAAACAACTTGGAAAATCCCGAAAAAAACATTAAAACCTCATTTTGAGGCCCTAGATGATCAGATAAGGTCCCAAAAGAGTGTCAAAACGGCAACCTACCGAATTTACCAATTTAGTGGGATTTTTATTAAACTCTTCAAGATGCATCTACTCACCAAATTTCAGCTCCAATGGACCTCCGGGTCAAAACTTATAACCTCTGGAAGTTCTTGCATCAAACACCAAGTTGTTGTCAGTGCTTCACTAACATCTTTTGTTGTAGATCCTAATTACATTTTTGGTTTATCCTAGTGCATTAGACTAGAGTTTCATGGATGTAATGATGTTGGCTTTAAGAAGTGGGTTGTTATAGCTTGTTGTTCCCTTTTTTGGAAAGGATATAATTTGAGCAAGAGTTAAGGAAATTAAAATAGAGGTATCCCGTATAGTTTCTCCTATTTTCCTTGCAGGTTGGTTTGTCTATAATGTTTCAACCCCTTAAATTGGAAACACAGGTCCACATGAGTGCTCTTAAGAGTGCTAACCCTCTAACAAATTCATATTGTAATTAATGTTGACAAGTGTCAATCATTGGTTCGAGATGAGCATTGTCTCATTCTTATAAATAGGGACTTTCTTATACAAGGGATTTTTGGGAGGGAATTCATGTATTATAAGGTGTAGACTGTCCATTGAGAAATAAAAAGTTGTAGTAAGAGTTTTTTGTATCTCTTTGTTTTAATGCTTTCTTGTAATATTATTCCCAGTATATCAATGTAAAGCATTCTTTTTTGAAATTCAAAATTGTCCCCAATTGCATTGGTTATGTTTTTGAGAGACTTTAATTTTTATGTGCGCATTTGATGCATTTCTTGTTAAGAACATGTTAGTGATTCTCAAAACACTACAAAACTTGTATTAAATGTTGGGTTTAATATGAATCTTTCATGCTTGACAACAAAACTACAATCTAATTCAACTAACTACTAAGAAGAGTTCTAGGTTTTAAAGAAAGAGGTGTTTGATGACTTGGGCCTTTCATGGAAAGGTCAATTATCACTAGGTTTCCTAAATCATAAAAGCATCATGAATGTATATTATATTATGAGAAACACCCTTGGCTTTGTATCCTCACCATAAAGGCACTAATAATATATCCTATTCCTAATTTTCCATTCCTTTTCAAATTAATGTCTCATT
Organism: Cunninghamia lanceolata; assembly: GCA_027924645.1. Lineage (NCBI taxonomy): Eukaryota > Viridiplantae > Streptophyta > Pinopsida > Cupressales > Cupressaceae > Cunninghamia > Cunninghamia lanceolata. The sequence goes on from BSBN01001002.1 coordinate 235,992, forward strand.
TTAGGATAACTTAGGATAACTTAAATTCATTATTAGTTACATAAAACTTCAGAAAGCTTGCCATGGTTTCATAATTCTATTTATACATTTATTTTAAGTATTCAATCTGCATTGTAAGATCCTCCTACTAGTACTCTATATAGGTTAACCAACCTAGGTTAGTGACAAAATAATTGGAACCAGTGGTGCATAGTCAAAGCTTAATCTAGGGAGAAGCAACCTTCAAGTAATATCCTTTTTCACTTGGTATTATTCATGTGTCAACCTAGGGTAGTTGTGTGAATTGTGAATCCTTACGAGAAGCTAAAAGGGAATACCCCCCGAGTCTTGCAAAGATCAAAGAAGGAGAAAGGAGATCTTTCTTATGTGTTGGTTCTATCCTCCTTAGATCTGAGATGCTATCTCTTAATTCTATTGTTGTAAAGTCTAATAATCCATAGGGCCTTTACCAATATAAAATTTCTTGAGTCAAGTTATGGTCTAAAGTATGTAAAAACCCTAATGGAATTGGTGTCATTGCCAGGAAAAGAAGAATTCAATAATTTCATTAATTTTTTATAGAATTCATTCATATTGGTAGTTTATTTACTAAACACCTCAACAAGTTAGCTAAACCAAGATTAAACATTCCAAAATCACAAAATTTGAGCCACTTCAATCCCCAAAATTAAACCAACCCTAATCCTAAATCTAACCAAACATCCTAAATCTCAAAGGTATCCAAAAATTTAATCACTCTAAGTCAAATCGTTTAGATACCTAGATCCCTTAAACCAAATATGAAATCTAACATTAAGTTACATAAGGTCCTAGACCTTTCCTTTCAAAACAAAATCAATCATAATCAAGCTACCTTCAAATCAAAGTCAAAATCAATCAAAACATCACGTTACCCAAGGTTCTAAACCTTAATCAATCCCACCATCAAATTACCTAAGGTCCTAGACCTTCCCAAATCAAAATTAATCCACCATTACCCAAACAAAACCATCACTTTATGTCCCCAATCTCTAGACTTAAAGAAAAATTGAAAATGGGGTTTAATGAAAACAACCCCTTTAGACAAGGTTTTGTTAATAGTTCACACATCAAGACAACCACTCATCAACATATCCCTGATAACATTAGCAAAGTTTGGAGTCTATGTAATCAAATTGAATACTTGCAAGGGTATAAAGACTTCCTTAACTTTAACTAAGACCAAATCTTGTTTGATCAATTTATTGATAGTCATAAAGACCTCTTGCTTCAACACCTTATTGAAGCAAGAGCTAAACTCGCTCCTAGCTATAATTTGGACAACCTCAACAACATCATAAGTCTTGAACCATCCACTCAAGACTTGGACATTCCTTGGGCTCAAAGAGTGATTGAACCAAATCAAGACCCTACCAATTGTTACATCAACCAAACTAAATAGGATGGCACTCAAGAACCCCTATTATTAGAAACACTACATTACCCAATAATCCACCCAATCACGATAAACCACAATCTTCTTCACTCAATTTTTTTTGGCATACTTACCAACCCACTCAAGAAAATCTAACATCCCAATCAAACCAAAATCTCTATTCAATCCAACCTAACCAAACATTACCCAAAATTAACCTGCAACCAAAATCAACAAATCAATTCATCCCTAATTAAACCATTCCAAACCAATCCATACCTTCTCCATTAATCCCTAATCATAAATCCTACCAATCAAACCTAATAACTTTGAAAAATCTCTTTGACAACCCATCCATCCAAACCCAAACTTTTCAAATCTCATTTTCCTTCCCCCTGTTAGTACCCCTTTTGATCAAGAGTGGCAAGAAATGAAAAATGCCATCAAAGGGTTACAACTAGGGACATCAAACAAGCGATATAATTTCAAGAAATTATGTCCCTATCCTTTCAATAGAACCATCTCACAAATCCTCTTTCCTCCTCACTTGGAGATACCAAAATTTGACAAATATAAAGAAAGGTTGATCCTTGTAACCATGTAAAGTAATTCTTCATGACATGCCAAGAAGTTGCCTATGACAATATATACTTTCTAAGACTTTTCCCCTATAGTTTGGGAGGTCAAGCATTTGAATGGTTCTTACACATTCCTCAAGGCTCCATCACCAATTTTGTTGACTTGATAGTAAAGTTTGTCACACTTTTCATACAACATCAAGCATGAGATTACCATGATGGACCTTTATAATGTGAAGCAACATAATGGGGAAAGCTTATTGTCCTTCCTACAATGACAAAGAAGTCTTTCAAGTAGATTTCCTTGGCCCATCCTTGAAAAACTTGTCCATATTTATATCACAAATTTAAGCCAAGAAGTTATGGACTTTCACCTCTAGGTGCATTGTGTCACAACATTTTATGAAATCATTGAAAAAGGTTTGCACATTGAAAAATCCATTATTGCCAAAGATTTGGTAGAAATACTCTTCACAGACTATTATCAGAATCACAAACCTAATTTTTTGGCTAAAAATAAAAAAGTAGTCAATGAAGGGGGGCATTAACTCAAAGAATGTGTAGAATGTCAAACCTACACCAAACATGAAACATGCGTAGATTGTGTAATTTCGTACTAATGTCTCCATCCATTTTGACTAGCCCAATTAAATTAACCAAAAACATGAATACACCTCTTTGGGGAACCCCTAGAGATAGTCATACAAAAACACATCTAAGAAAATATGGTGACATTCTCACTCACAAAACCATTCAACAATATGAAACACAAGTATGGGTTCAAAGACAATTAATACTATGATTATCACAAAATCAAGGGCCATGCCACAAATAAATGCATGAAACTATAAAATTGCATTCAAGTCCTCGTTGATAGTGGAAACATTGGAATAGAGGGGAACACTTCTTTTCCTAATAACCAAATGGGGATATATTAAAACCCTTTTACAAAGCATGATCAATCACACCCCTCAACATCCAAGTAAGGCCATAAATAAGATCACTATGACAATAATATCCCTAACAAAAAAGTCTCCCACTCTTATGACTCCATCATAGGACATATTAACCAAGCTAGCATTAAAGTTATGACCATGAAAATAAAGTTATCTAATTATGTCATCAAAATAAAGGACATTTTAATTTTTAGTAAGACTAAGGAGGAACATCTAGAACATATCAAACTATTATTGCAAAGATTGATAGAAGAAAAGTTTTTGATCAATATCAAGAAGTGTAGTTCCATGAAGATAGAATTGGTATACATAGGATTTGTAATATCAACTAAAGGATTGAAGATGGATCTAGAGAAAGTTAGAGAAATTATTAAGTGGCCTACACCAGTGAATGTTGGAGAGATAATTTATATTTTAAAGGTTTGGTAAGTTTCTATAGAAAGTTTATAAAAAATTCAATAGTAGTTGTGCACCATTAACTAAGACAAATAGGGGACACGAGGAGTTTAGATGGATGTCAAGAGTAGATAGGTTTTTTGAATTGCTAAAGAAGAAGTTAACACAAGATCCAATATTAGCAATACCAAATTTTGACAAGATGTCTTAGGTTTATTGTGATACAAGTGGGAATGTGTTGTGTGGTTACACAACACGCCCCATTTTGCCTTGACAAAATAGGGACCCAACTTTTCTTGCTGCTTGTGGCTTATTTGTTTTCTGCTTTGGGCAGTTTGGTAAAATCAGTCATGCATGTAACCTTGTAAGGGGGTGGATTTGCCACTATGGTGAAGTTAGTTGCCGAATTTAGTAGTTCCCATTATTAACTTCATGGTTGGAAAGTACACAAAATTCCAAGCAAGTTTGTCTTTTAGATCACCCCAAAATTGTCTAAGGGAAGAAAGTTATGTGGAGTCAAAGTTTAGTCAAACCTGATATCACGGGTAGGGGGTCATATTTCTAACATCAGTCATATTTGATAAGATCACCTAGATATATGATCATCACCTAATAATTGCCAGGTGTATGATGCACAGACGTCAAATTTAAATAAGAAACGATACCTACCTATCAAAGGACTTCACATATCCCGCGGGGGGTCATATTTCGAACATCATTCATCTTACAAATATCACCCTCTTCACAAATATCACCCTATGTCAATATGACGGTGATGACATCCAATTCCAATGAATGAAAGAAATCACCCTGATGATGACATCATCACTCCATCTAAACCATGGGGGGTATATATCCAATATCTGTCATATTCCTTAATATGATGATGATGTCATTAAAACATAATAATTAAACGATGTCAATGACATGATGATGTCACCCCAATCTTTTCCAAGGAAAGGGGGGTCACATTTTAGATACCCCTGATCTTAGTTCCGTGACCCAATATACACCATGGTCAAATGTTGACTATATCACCTAATTCTTTGCACTCAGTTACCCCACGCAAAAGTGAGGGGGTCATATTATCCAGAGGGGTCATATTTTTGAATATCCCCTTATCTTTCGAAGATCACCCCCCTTTAACATTAAATACAATTAAATGCAGTAGATGAAGTCCCACCGATTACAAATGCAAGTTGAACACTTGGCAACATCTATGGATTCCCTGCAGATGATCAACAGATTTAATCAAGACAACTCATTTTTACCCTAATCTACCCTATTGATCTATTTTAAAGGTAAAATTCAAAGGTCATTTTCATTCACCTTGCAATAAATCAAGAAATTATAGATCTTCGAAGTCAAACCCTCAATAGCTACCTGTCAATGTATTGGATCCTTCAATGTAACGGAACGGGTGATCTTATGCATTTATAGTCTTTCCCCATAATCACTCATCTAATCCAAAAGAAAGCATTGTCAGGTAAGTAACTGTAAACCCTCCCATTATCATTCTCTATAATTCCAGGTAGAGTATTTGTTTTTACTAGGGTATGGCCTTGTGGTAATATGTAGAAAGGTAATAGGGAGTAATATATAGAGTATACATGATAGAGGTACATGATGTTGTAGGAATGCATATGGACACCGTAGGGTAAAATATATCATGTTTATTGCAGGAATCCATGGCAGATCTCAGGAGAAATAGGTCTGAGGTGGAGTTCCTCAAGCCCATGTTTGTGCAACCTAAGGGAATACAATTCAAATACGGAGTCATTGGTGATACGCACCAAGGGGATACAGATCTGGTAGTATGGTCGATGAGATTGGACAATGATAAGGATAATCCCATTCTGGATGGGGTGTTTGTCTCAAGTATGTGGCATGTACCTAGTTTCCCCTATGCTATGGATGCTCTGGAGCTGGTAGTGGAGTGTGTGAAAAATTACAACCCTAAAACCAAGCGAGTAGAAAAGCATGGGAGGATATACGTTGACTTCTCAGTCAAGGGCATTACTGCCACTTTCAATTTGCCAATTGGGAAAAAGATAGTAAATGTGGACCTACATAAACTGGAAACAGAGTATAACAATAACAAGAAAAATGTGAGCAAGAGGATGTATCAATGAAGATCAAAGAGTAGCACATATATTGCCTCAGCCAAGCTACCTGTGCATCTGTACAAGTTTGATTTTGATGATGAGTACCAATATATGACTGCTCTACTGAGCAGGATGACTGGAAGGCCTCATGTTGGAAATTTTGAGAAATGGATGTTTGGGATCATCTAAATGGTCTTATATGTAGACAACCAACCCCTATGAGCTAAGATCATCAGTGACTCATTGGATGAGGGAATGAGGAGCCTGGGAGGCCAAACATGTTTATTTTACATGACTTCATATGTGGTGTACTCTTGTGCATATAAAGGAACATTTGATGCGTTGAAAACAGTGGGTAAGGCTAGTGGTGATGCTGATGATGCACACATATGGGGTCATTATCCCCAATTACAAAGGAAGGTATACCTCTAGGACTATAAACTGGTAAATGATGCATTCTCCATGCATCTGGTCAAAACTATGGAGGAGGATAGGACTAAAAGGCTGAGCATGGAAGCTCAAGAAATTATTTATCAACATGGAGCATAGTTTATCCAATTTGTGACTTTCTCATATATTAGGATCGAGGGATTTAAGGGACAAGCTCTTATGTTGCCAAGATACTCCACTTATTGGGTCTTCTTGATGGAATTTGTTAGGCAGGTATCTACAATAATTGAAGCCTATAAGGCACGGAAGAAGATGCCTCCAGTTTTGTTTCTAGTATCCATGGGCCGGTATATGTGCCTAGATTCAGAGAGTATAAAACATGTCATCAGGGGGTTGAAACTGATGAATCTACAACCATTTCCTCTGGCCAGATCATATGATCCTTATGGCAAGATGCAAAAGATACTAGGCAAACAAATACATCAAAAGCATCTAGAGGACTTTTGGACCGATTGCGATGATGAGGCTGAGGTGAGAAGAAGGAAATATCAAAGACTCACCTTGAATCAAATCCAAACCTTTGACTATATCCCGGTGCCAGCACAACTATGTAAGGATGATGGGAAAATCATGTCCAATGAATACGAGGACAAAAAGGTGTATAATGACACCATATCGGCCCCAGATCTCACACAACAGGAGGACATATCCTTAGATCAGCTGATGAATGGGGTGATCTAGCTGACCCAGGCTTGGGTGGATGCAGAGATATCCAAACTAAAGAAAAGGGGTGTTACCCTTACGATTGATACTAAGAAGAAGAGACAAGAGTTATCTGATGAGGAATACGATGATTTCCTCACTGAAAAGAGAAAATCCAATGGGGAAAGATTGCCCACAAAAAAACAAAAGAGGATCCCCCCTAAGGGTAAGAAAGGTGAAAATTAACCAAAGGGGGTGATAATAGAGAGGATTGCCACTACAGATGTAGGTGCATCTACATCGGCTCAGGCATCTACGTCATCAACATAGCCTCTAACAAAAAAATAAAAACTAAAATAATTTTGAAGCCTGTTGTTGGAATTACAGAGATGTAGGTGGAAGGCTAGCTCTTGCAACATGAAGTGGAAGAGGGAGACCCCTTAGAAGAGGAATAATTAAATAAAGAACCTGAAGATGATGACTTGATGGTAGCTAGCAAGAAGAGGAGGGGGATGCCACTGATGTCACCTCCTAAGAAACAGAGAATGGCCATGAGGGGAGATACCCATGCTGACCCCATCATGTTGAGAGGAGCAAGTGGTGAAGTTTTTAGGAAGGAGCTACAGCATGATGTCCCTCTTCCCACAATAATCAAATTCAAAACTGAGAAAGAGGAGGAGCAAATAAGAAAAATGCTCAGGACGAGTAAGGGGGTTCCTTTCTCCTTAAATGACACATTAGATTTATCTAATGATGAGGTGGTCAAAGATGTGACCACTCAATAAATGGAAACTCTAGTTTCCAACACCTGAATGACTCCTCATGGAACTTTGATAGCCCAGATGAGGGTGTTGGAAGAAGTAAAGAAAATAGAGGAAATAAAACAAGGTTGACCGGAAAGAGCAGCCCAACAGATAGGGTTGGACAGTTTGGTTGAGTAAGTTGCTAGTCCTGCAGCCATAGACTTAACGTATAGGGGTGATATAAGCCCAAGCAAAGAAAAGGGTGCACCTGAGGAACCTAAGAAGACTAGATTGGCAGAGCATATAGAGAAGGATAGTACTTCTCTTGATCACAGTCAACAACAGCATGAGACATCCACATAACCAAAAATATTAGAAGTCCAACAGAAGAGTGGGGGTGATCAGGATATATCAGAAACTTGTGTTGCTCAGACTCAGGGAGGTTCATCATTCCCTCAGGATAAACAAGATCAAGAGGTGTTACTTAGAGAAGTCCCAAGAATAGAAGACAAACCAAGTCAGGAAGACCCCAAGCCACAGGATATCAATGCACCAGGTGGAGAATAGGAAATGACCCATGATCAGGGTGATCCTCAAGGGCAGAATACACAGGCCTCCCAAGAGGTTAATATGCCATAGGATGAGAAGGATAACAAAGAAGATGAAAATCTAAAGGAGGGAGCACAGAATGAAGCACATGATCAAAATGTGGAAATTTCACAGGATCCTCCTTTGCAGAAGGCAACCCCTCAACAAGAAGAACTCCAACAAGATCCCCCTCATGATGACTACATGAGGATGAAATCAAGAAGGTGCCTTACCCACCAAGGATAGAAGCTAATACTGGGGAGCTAGACACACGTGATTTAAACAAGAGCCACCAAGAATCTGCAGGTGATGTACCTCATTGGCCAGGAAAAGAAATATATACAGAACAAGGGTCAGAAGTTCAAGAGTTTGATGTCTCTACCTTATTTGCTGAGAACATGATGAAACCAAGGAGGAAAGCTCGATTAACATATGCTATAAAGAGAGATCCTACCACAAGTAGAAGAACTGCACAGATAGCCCTTCCCATAGTTGAAAAGGAAAAAGGAAAAATAAGCCTGGAGGAATTCCAAATCACAAATGTTGATCTAGGTTTTGCCAATGAAGACCAGGAAGGTCAAGAGGGGAAGGATATTATTGATTCTTTAACCCAAAGGGTGAAGAAGGAAAAGGAGAAAAATAAAGTATATAAGAAGCACATTGCTCAGTTGCATTCTTTCATAAAGGGTTAATTAACCCTGATCATACACTAGTTGATCCTGTAGTCCCATTGACTATTATATCACAGGAGGAGGTTACTAAATTGGACCTGATGAAACATGAAGCAAAGGTGATGGAAAAGTGGATGTTTTCAGTGCTCACTGGGGCTGAAGATGTATTGAGAACCTCTCTGCAGAGGTGGAATTCTTTGAGTAGCCTAAAGAGGAAGGGAGACAAAGTACAAAATGACACAAGAAGACAATCATTTCAATTGGAAAGGGATCTGAGCGAGATGAAGAGAATTGATTCATAGATTCTAATAAGTACTATTTTTGGTGCTAGAAGGAGGGCCTGATTGGAGTTAAAGTTGAATTTCAGTAAAGGTGGCTCATAACAGTGGTAGAGCGACTAGGTCTAGATCCAATTCAGAAGATATATTTGTGTAATTACCTGATAAGAGGCAGAGTAAAGGTCCTTTGATTTGGAATCCTAGAATATCACACACAAGAGGTTCATCTGGAACACCTCCTGGATCACCTTTTAACATCCATAACATTGTGAGTCCTGATAGTTCTTCATTTAGATCTTTAAATCTTGGTTCAGGTCCTCCCAGAGGTCCTAGTCCTCCTAGAAATCCAAGTCCACCAAGAAATTTAGGTATTCCTACAGGTCCAGATCAAGCACAAGTACCTACAATGGCTTATTTTAATGTCAACTCTCCCATACAGTTCACTGATTATCATGAGATGCCAAAGAATCTTGAAAAGATATGTCCTAAATATCAATTACATCAGGATCTAGAAGATCATATTAGAATATTTAAGGAGGCATGCTTTAGGGCTAGGTTAGACTATGGGGATGTTGTGTGTAGGTTGTTTCCTTACACCTTTAATGAGCAAGCTTCTAACTAGTATGTTAACTTGACTAATGGATACATTTCTTCTTGGGCATTTATGGAGGAAGCATTTTTGTCTAGGTTTAAAGGACCAATAGATCCTTCCACCTTATATCATAAATTGGCTACAATTAAGAGAGGTGAAGGAGAATTGATTGACAATTTTAATGTCAAGTTTCAAAAGGCCTATTCTAGGTTGGTAGCTCCTTACACAGTAAATTGCAGATACATTATTAGCCATGTATTATGTTGCCTTAGATCCATTAACTATGATGTTTGTCAAAAGAAAGGCTGACATAGATACAATATCCAAAGCTTATAAGGAGGCAAACTCAGTAAATCAGGAGATGAGACAAACAACTTATAATCCATTTCTTAATGGAGGAAACCCTGGGATACTAAGTTAATCAAAATCCTGGAATGGAGTTCCTACACATAATACTCCATTGTTGAATCCAGTCCCTACATACACACCTATGTATAATCCTACCCCAATCCAAGCTATAGTCCCTTATACTAGTAACACTGTCAATAATAATCAGAGTAATGGTCAGTCTTTCTTTCAGCCTCCTCAGGATACATTTGTGGCAAAGGCACAAGGGGAAAGGGAAGAAATCAAAAAGATTACTGCACACTTGAGAAGATTGACTACTGAAATGACACAACTAAGAAATGCAAATTTCTATGGTAGAAGCAACCCAGGATATAGTCAAAACCAAAACCAGAACTACAACCCAAACCACAACCAAAATCAGAATCAGAATTATAACCAAGGTCAGGGTTCTAATCAGGGTCAGAATTATAGTCAAAACCATAATCATAATCAGGGGCAAACAATGCAAAATAGAGGGCCTGCTGTAGATAACAAAGCCTGGGGTAATAACAATAGGAATCAGAATCAGTCAAGGCCACCTAAGACATGGAACATAGTGCCAAATAATGGCACTCTAGCTTCTCCATTTGAAAATTTGGATAACCAGGATACAAAACAAACAGCTAGGATTCAAATGGCCAACGTAGCATTAAAGAATTGGTGTAGAATTCATAATACAAGTGCCCATGCTGAATTAGACTGCCCTCAGTTTCATCTGGCAACAAGTATTTTTGATGTAGATATACAGGCTCCTACTTCTGAGTTTCTCATTCCCAAAGGTAATGAAATAGTGCCCTCAAGATATGAGACTGCTTTAGTCTTAGAAACTTTTACCTTTGCAACTAGAGAGGAAGAGGACCCATTGTTAGAGGATGAACTATATTTTTGTGAGAACATATATCCTGAATCAGCCTTAGTACTAAATGCATTTCAGTTTCCCTTTGAAACTAAAAATGAAATGTTATATGAAACAGAAGAGGTACAGGCTTTTCAACAGTCAAACAAAAATCATACCTACACTTTGAGAAATAACACTAGGCTAGAAGTTCCTTTCACTACTTCCACTCCTCCTAACAATTTCAATACTCCCCCAGATCAGAATGCTAGTAATAACCCTGCTATACTAAAGGCCAACCATCATGTGAACAGTGGAACAGTAGCCTCAAAAGTCCAAACAGGTAAAATAGAGACAGTGGAAACATTGAGGTTGATGAGTTACTTGTCAAAGGAGATAAATAAAATCAAGGTTAGTATACCTTTATGTGAATTATTGAAAAGTCCAGGGGTCAAAAATGCTTTCATAAAATCCTTGGATACATCTGTGACAGGTGAAGTTTTTGTTGATATGAATGTTCCTAATAAAGATTCACAGCCTAAAGAAAAGAGTAAGAAAATTGAACAACCTTCCAATACTAATGTGGTAATGTATGCAGATAAAAGAGAAGCTCCTCCTTTCTTGTTAACTATTAGGATGTGTGGAAAGAATATACATAATTGCATGGTAGATTCTGGTGCATCAGCTAATGTAATGCCTTTAGGGATATGCAAAACTTTAGGGCTGACCCCTACCAAATCTGCTAAAGTTGTTACACAATTGGACAAAACTAAAGTTAATGTGATAGGAGAACTAATGCATATTCAAATGCAATTAGCCTTAGATCCTAGGGTGAGTTAGTTTATTGACATTCAGATAGTAGATATACCTAACAATTATGGAATGTTGTTGAGTAGAGACTGGTCCAAAACATTGAATGGATATATGGCCACTAACTTTTCACACATGTGGTTACCTTGGAGGGGTGTTCCAAATCAGATCAGGATAGAAGCTAAACCTAGGATGAAACATATGATTACAGAATATAATAGGACTAATGAAATATTGTATGCTTCTGTTGAACCTGGTGTTTATAGGATCACTAACAAAGGGGTATAAATTGAAGAAATTCTGATGCTCAATTTTAGAGAAAAACACATTAGTAAGGAAACAATATTATTCATTGAATCTGATGGAAATTCTTCTGATGAAGAAGACAATGCAATGAATAGGTTTGGTCAGATCATTAGACAAGGAATGGAAAGGTGCATTAAACAAAAGATTCCTGTTCAGTGTAAGTTGTACAAAGGCATGTGCAGAGTCCATAATAAGCCACACTCTAAAGAAAATTGTGGAATGTGCAGAGACATTATTGAATATCAATATATAAAGTGCACAAAGAAGATGGAACTACAAGAAGGAGAGGTTCACCCCAATCAACCTAAGAGATACTTTCAGAACAACAGACATGTATTAACTCCAAATTTAGGAAAAGAAAAAGAAGACAAAAGTGTCTATCATTCTGATTTGCAAACTGAAAGTGTAAATATGCAAATAAGTCAAAATGAGTCACCAACGAAAAAACAAGATAGTACCTCACCTATGATAGGAGAAGCAAAACATGCCAAAGTAAAAGGTCAAACGAATAAAGAGGGCATGTGGACACTGAAGTGTGATGGATCCAAATCTAAATAAGGTGCAGGTGTAGAACTTATAGATCACAACGGTAAATCATATTTAGCAGCATATAGGCTACAATTTCCTTGTACTAACAATGTTGCAGAATATGAAGCTTTGATTTATGGACTTGTGATGGCTATCAAGAAAAAGGTAAAAATGATCAGAGTGTTTTTAGATTCTGAGTTAGTGGTCAAAAAAGTGAGAAAGTTATATGCATGCAATTACAAAAAGATGGTTTGTTATAGGCATAGGGTGTGGGATTTGATAGATTCATTTGATGCTTTCAACATAGAACATATCCCTAGAGAATTGAATCCTAGGCCAGATGCATTAGCAGTTGTTAGCACTTTGGAACCTTTAACACTGTCAGGTTTGAAGTGATTTGCTGTTGAATTGGTAAATGTTCCTAGCATACCAGATAATGTTACTCATTTTTAGGTATTTAAAGGGGATCAGCAAATTGTAGATTTTCTAACTTGTAATGAGGTATTTGAAGCTCAAATTATTGATGAACAAGAAAGGCCTGATGTGTCTTGGGATGAAGAAGACATAAACAATTTGAAAAGCAATTTCTTACCTAAGGGGGTAATTGAGTTAGAACAGATCTTTGACTTTGATGGGGTAGTAAAATAGAAAGATTTACCCAAAACTAAGGGAGGTAAGTGTAATCCATATAACCTTGGAACAGAGCAGAGTCCACAAAATGTACTGATTGGAAAGGCTTGCTCTGAAGAGTTAAGAAAAGAAATTATAGATGTTCTGAAAGATTACAAACATGTCATAGCATGGACATATGAGGATTTAAAGACATATGATACATCCATCATAACTCATGTGATACCATTGAAACCAGATGTTAAACCATTTAGGCAGAAACAAAGGCCTGTGAATGCCATTTTAGAGCCTTTGATTTTTTAAGAAGTAAAAAAATTGCTATCTACTAGGATAATTTTTCCAGTCAGACATTCAACCTAGGTAGCTAATTTAGTGCCTGTGAGAAAGAAAAGTGGAGACATTAGGTTATGTGTAGACTTTAGAAATTTGAATAAGGCATTTGAAAAAGATAATTATCCCTTGCCTCCCATAGATGAAGTGCTGCAAGTAGTGAATGGGGCTAAGATGATGTCTTTTCTAGATGGATTTTCAGGGTATAACCAAGTCTTAGTTGATAAAGAAGATAGGTTGAAGACCACTTTTACTTGTAAATGGGGTAATTATGCATATAGAAGAATGCCTTTTGGTCTAATTAATGCAAGTGCCACTTTTCAGAGAGCCATGGACATTGCATTCCGTGGACTATCAGGTAAATGTATTGTAATTTATATGGACAATTTAACTGTTTATTCCAAAGATGTATCCACTCATGCTGAAGATCTAAGAAGAGTACTCAAAAGATGTGAAAGGTACGGAATTTCTCTCAACCCAAAGAAATGTTCATTTGGTGTAACCGAAGGAAAATTATTAGGACATGTCATTTATGAAAATGGGATATCTATTGATCCTAATAGAATAGAAGGAATAAAGAAATTGTAATTACCAAACAGTAACAAAGAACTAAAGTCATTTTTTGGTAAGATTAACTTTGTCAGGAAGTTTATTACAGGATTTGCAGAAATTGTGCAACCATTGAACGCCATGTTGAAGAAGGATGCAAAGATAGAATGGACACCAGTAGCTAAAGCTGCATTTGAGGATATTAAGGAATCTATTTCTGATGCTCCTATGTGACAAGTTTAGATTATGCAAATCCATTTTACATTTATTCCTTTGCATCTTCACATTCAGTTGTAGTTGCTTTGACACAAAAGGGAGAAAATAATGAAGAGAAACCCATAACTTTTATGAGTGCACCTTTGAAAGATCCACAGCTGAAATATCTTGATACAGAAAGACAGGCATTTGCACTAGTAAGAGCAGTGAAAAAGTTCAGACATTACATCTTACGCAGTTAGGTTAAGGCCATAGTACCAGATGCAGTAGTGAAGATGTTGCTGATGCAGAATGAGCCTGGAGAGAAAAGAGCTAAATGGATTACAACTTTGCAAGAGTTTGATATGGAAATCATCCCAATGAAGTTGGTCAGAGGATAGGCATTAGTGCAGATCATAGAAAACACAAATCCAAATTTGGTCAAGCAGCAGTATGTGTTGAATATTAATGATGCAGCAAGTTGGTATGATGATTTGAACACTTTTCTAATATCAGGGAAATATCTGAGCAAGATGAAATCTTCTCAAAGGAGAGATTTAAAGATTAAAGCACAGAAGTACATGGTACAAGGAGGTCTTCTATTCAAGAAGAACCATGAAGGAATATATTTAAGATGTTTAAACATAGATGAAGTGGATAAGGTATTGTCAGAATTACATGATAAGTATGGAACTGCTCATGGTTCCCATTTAGCTACAATGCATAAGATATTGAGAGCAGGATACTATTGCCCTACAATGTTTAAAGATACAGAGAGTCATATTAGAAGTTGTCACACTTGTCAAATTACAATAGATAGGAGAAGGAATCAGGCTAATCCATTACAGCCAATCATAGAGTCTAGGCCATTTGCACAGTGGGGCTTAGATTTCATTGGACTCATAAATCCTCCATCATCTGTAGGACACAAGTTTATACTGACAGTAACTGACTACTATACAAGGTGGACTAAAGCCACATGTTGCAAGTTCTCTACTACTGAGGTAGTTATCAAGTTACTTGAAGAAAACATCATAACCAGGTTTGGAGCTCCCTATTCGCCGGTATGTGATAATGGCCCTGCATTTTCTTCTTTGAAATTTTCTAAATGGGCATTTGAATATGGAATAGGTTTAAAGTTTTCTTCAAACTATTATCCTTAGGGGAATGGATTAGCTGAGTCTACAAACAAAATTTTATTGGATATAATCAAGAAGCTAATTGAAAAGAATCCTAGAGAATGGAACACATTGCTGAAGTATGCATTGTGGATAGATAGGACTAAGGTTAAGTTAGCCTTAGGCAATGCACCTTATCACCTAGTTTATGGGACCGATCCCATACTTCCAGTGAATTTAAGAATACTAGTTTGGAATTTTGCTAATGAATATTTAGGGTTTGATGATCACAAAGAAGCCAGAATCATCCAACTATTACAATTAGATGAGAAACGAGATCAAGCCATTGAGAAATTTGCCAAACATCAAGCAGTGGTTAAAAGATGGTTTGATAAAAGAGCAAGAGTCAAAACATTTAGAATTTCAGACTTAGTGTTGTCCTGGGATAAAGCACATGAAAAGAAAGGAAATCATGGAAAATTTGACAAGTTATGGTTAGGTCCATTATAGGTCTCAGAAATAATAGGAGACAACACATTCAGACTCAAGACCTTGACTAGGGAAGATTTGCCATTACTAGTTAATGGCCAACATTTGAAACATTACTTTCAGGCTTGAGGTGAGGGTTGTTGGTCTATTCTGTATCATAATGTGAATAATGTATAGTTTTGTTTGGTTTTGTTTTTTGTTTTGTGTGTTTTTTTTTGGTTGGTTTGTGTGTTTTGTCTCCTCAGCAAGGATGTTTGTTTTGTTTTAAAGTATGTAGGAGCAGACTAACAACCACTGAAAATAATAGAAAATTTAGAACATTCAAGTTAACTATTTGAAATTTATGCATAACTTGTTGTGACTGTCATGAATGTAGAAAGTTGTTTGACTTGTGAAATTTTGTATTCAATAACTGTGGGTTGAGTATTCAAGGGAAGTTTTTCACAATGACACACCTAAATCCTTGGGTTTGTTGAACTTACCAATGTAGATATTAGGTGAAAAATTAGAGGTCACCCTTGATACCATTACAATTCCCAGCTTAATTTCAGCAAGTGATCATTCCTTGCATCATGAAGTTACAACTATAATATCTTATGAAATCTCTATCAAATACAAAATATAAAATAAATAAATAAATAAAATAGATTTTACTAAAAATCCAGATTAAGCCATATAAGTAACTCTACCGAGGCTATAGACGCTTGCTGGCAGTGGGGCTCTATTTAGGAGAATTGTAACGATAACCTTGTCGGGGCTATGGACGTCTGCTGGTAGCAAGGCTCTATCCGGTTGGCTATGAGGAAATGACATCAACTAGGTAGTTTAATATCAGTCATTGGTTTGTTCAACTAATTTTTGAGATGAGGATTATTAATCACGTGCACCCACTTAAACCGAAAAGGGAAATTCATGCACCTTATTGAATACATTAGGTCTCAAGTTAGATAATGATTTATAGAAAAGATATTTAGAAATTATGAATTTATTTCATTTAGTTTTCTTTAATGGCTTTAATTTAATTATTTTGTTTGGTTGCTAGTTGTTGTGATCTCACAACACGCCCCATTTTACTCCTTAGCAAAATGAGGACCCCTACTGTGGTTGTGGCTTTTGCTTTTGTGTGTGGGTCTATTTGGTGGTAAAAAGGAAAAAGGAACTGAATGTTACAAACCTTGTTGAAAATAGAGAAAAATAGCATTAAGTGCCAGAGCATAATATGGGTGAATTCCTTGTCAAAAATGAGTGAGGGTTGCTTTTTGAACCATTTTAAAATTCCCAATATTTTGCAAGTTATATGTGTTTTTTGGTAAATGCACTATGGGAGGGTTTGTATGTTGCATATATAAAGTTGTTTGTATATCGAGTCATTGTATAAGTCTCAAAAGGAGTTGTCGGGTTTATTTCATCGTTATACTTGTATGCATTTTGCTAACGCTTTATACTTGCATACAAGTCAGACCTGACAGAATTCAGAGGTGAAATGGGTTTTCGGTTAAGTCCGCCAGATGTATATCGGGGTTTGTATGTTTGAGTGAAAAGGAAATATACAAGGTAATATATAACATGATATACATGCCACGAAACCGAAAAGATTATTAAAGTTGGTTTTATTGTTGTATGTTTAGCGCTTTGTATATGCATATGTTTCGGGACATACATTGCGATATACATACAAGGCGGAATTCATGAAAAGGTTAAAATCGAGTTAAAGTGATGCATCATATTTTAAGGTATATCGAAAGATGCATTGCACTTTATGCATGTCACGGAGCCAAAAATGAATAAACTATGGTCTATAAAAGCGATAAGTCTGAAAGGGATACAAAAGAGTTTGTATGTATTTATGCTTGTATATAAAGGGTTTTGATACAAAGGCGATATACAAAACAAGGATGCATGTACGGAAAAGAGAAAAGGGAAAGAGCGTTGGTTGTTTGCATATGTTTGTATGTCAAAAGATACAAAGATAACATACAAGGATACAATAGAAAATACAAAGAGAACATGATGTATGCTAAAAATAAACTAACGGTAAAAAGTTCAAAAACAAACTCAAACACTGAAATAGAAGGCCGAACTTTTGGCGCATTAATTATTGTAATTAATGCCGATCTAACACTCATAAAAGAGTAAAATTTAACAAGAGTTAGGGTAATTTTCATGTTATTTTGCTTCCAGATATACATTGTTGAGAGCTAAAAATTGCAGAAGAAAGAATTGTTACAGTAAATTAAACAGAACTTACCAGAGCAAAGAAATTATAGTAGCTGGACGAGGGTAAAATGGTAAAAGTAAGTCAACAGTTGAATTCAAGTGGTCAAGAATACAAGTATTTATCCCCAAAACACCGGTACATTTCAATGGTTGATTACATGTTAATTCTAGTAATTTCGTTATAAAACGTAGGCATTTGTCAAATTACTATTTTAAATGTTAATTAACTGGGTGGAGCTTAACACATTTAAAAGTCAAAATAGAAAGGACAAACTGGATGGGGTTAAAATGGTAAAAAATAGAAATTCATAGTAAAACCCTAGGTAGGAAAGTAAAACAAGAGTTAAAAGTTGCATTTTCTACAGGATGGCCCCTAAACAGAAAAGGGTAGATACAGAGGGCGAGGTAAAAAAAGAAAGGAAACCATGAAAGGAGATAGAAAAAGAAGAGTTACCCTTGCACAAAGGATATCCGACATTGATCAGTTATAGTGGAGTGGGAACAGATATGAATATTGGAAATTATGATGCAGAGGATGTTCTTCAGAAAATTACAGTTGCAGATGCTTCGCCAGACATGAAATGCATATGAGAGAGTGGACTATACAAGGCTGTAGGTTTCCCACTGGCTATGGAGGCCAGAGATTTGTGTCTAGATTGTGTAACTTTATATGATGTATCAACCAGGAAGATAATGCTTTATGGCAGACTCATTGTTGATCTGTCTACAGAGGGTATTGCAAGGACGTTTGGTTTGGAAATCAATGAGAAAATGACAGACATTGACATTGATCAATACAATGAGGATTTCCAAATCAATGAAAGAGAGTGCAAAAGTAAAATATTCCACAGTTGGTATAACCCAGAGAATAAACCCAAGGCTGTAGCTAGGGTACACAAGAATTTGATGAGGATATACTTTAAGGAGGAAATAAATTTGATGATCACAATGCTGAGTAGGTTGGTAGGACTAAGAGAGGGCACCAAATGTGAGCCCTAGGTGTTTACTATTATTGAGTTCATCAGAAAAGCAGAAAAGGAACAAGGGAAAATCCATTGGGCCAAAGCAATAAGCACAACTATTTGGAAGCAGGTCATGCTAAGGAAGCAGAAATTACTTCCTTTCTATTTGTCTTCCTATGTGTTGTATTCATGTGCAGCAGAAATTAGACCCTTTATTCATGAGATAGAAAGGGTTGGGACCTTAGGAAGTGGTCCAGGACAGAAATTGGTGTATGAACATTACCCTGATCTACAGGAAGACAATGCATTGAAGAAATGTGCTTTGGTTAATGATGTGTTTTATACATACATGGTTAGAATTCTTAGGGAGGAACCTGACAAGAGATTATCTAAGGATGTAGAAGATACAATTGGGTTGCACAGTTCGTGGTATATTTAATTTCCACATTTTACTTGTATCGGGACTGAGGGATTTGAAGGAAAACCTTGTATATTACCCCAATATCCTTTTGATAAATTGATTGTGTTGGAGTTTTCAAGGCAAAATCTGAATGCCTTCAGAATGTATAAAAGGAAGTTTAGTAGAGGAAACCTAAAGTTGCCTTGAGCTATTGGAAGACACTCTTGTTACAGTGAGGAGGTTGTTGAATGTTCAGAGCAAGAATTAAGATACTATGGTTTTGAAGAGTTTGATGTAGCTAGAAAGTTTGATCCTTTCCATAGGATCCATAATACAATTGATAAGAAGTACAGGCATCAGATACATATTGAAGATTTCTGGTCTGATTGCAAGAATGATAAAGAAGTGAGGAAAAGGGCCCATAAGAGATTAACAATTGAGCAAATGAGAACCATGGGTGTTGCATCACAATTATGCAGAGGCAAGGCTGGCTCCTATTACAGAGCCAGGTTGGTCACAACCTTGGAATAAATCTTTGGACCAATTGTCCAAACCAGTTATATTGTTTTCAAAGACATGGTTGAAAGACAGAA
This sequence comes from Cunninghamia lanceolata, assembly GCA_027924645.1. Taxonomy (NCBI): domain Eukaryota; kingdom Viridiplantae; phylum Streptophyta; class Pinopsida; order Cupressales; family Cupressaceae; genus Cunninghamia; species Cunninghamia lanceolata. The sequence continues at coordinate 255,733 of BSBN01001002.1, forward strand.
TTGAAGAGCTCAAGGCTAAGGGAAAAGAAATCACTTATCCTAAGAAAGGGAGGAAGAGGAAACAAGAGCCTAGTGAGGATCTTCAATGCTTTTATGAGAAGAAAAGAAGAATTGTAGAAGGTAAGATTGTGGAGAAAGATGAGAATGCTACTTTAATGGATCCCTATGCACTAGGAATAATAGTAGCAGTGTCATCAGATACCTTTGTGGATGCAAAGTCACTAAGTCATGAAGTTAGTGTAGAGGAAGCACAGACTTCCAAAAAGGTAGCAGAACAAGAAGTCAGAAAAGCAATCCCAATAATCTTATCAAAGGGTGAGACTTCTAAAACAAGTGAGGTAGTTGGAGCACAACAAGTAGGTGAAAAGCTGAGTAATATGCCTAGTGCCTCTACTTCATCAGAAAAAGACAATCATTTATTCAAGTAAAGACAGAATTGGCTGGAGAGAGGCTGCAAGAGTCACAATCACATGAAGCCAAGAAAACCACTGAGACTGTGCACATCGTAAGTGACAGTACAGTGAAGATGAGGAAAGGAGAATGTATGCTGGGAATAGTGATTTCCTAAGTGAAGAGGAAGAACAAGGAACTCGGGCAGAAATGGATATTGAACAAAGCCTAGAGCATCAAGAAGAAAGGGTACAGGAAGAAATAGGAGTAGTAGATTCATTTGGTACCCTAGTCCCTCCTAAAATCATTAAAGATGTGCAAGAGGAGGCACATAAAATTGAAGAGTCTGAAAAGGAGGTTGCATCTGAGGAGATAACAAAGGAAGAACATGATCAAGCAAAAGATGAAAACAAAAGTTGACACCTCAGATGTGGATTCCTTAAATATGCTTAATATGTATGATGAGCAAAGTGAGGAAGAAAAGAACACAAAAAGCATACAAGAACAAGAAAAGGAAGTAAAAGAAGATGATACAAAGGTAAATTCCCCTGTACATATGGAACAGATACAGACAGAGGATACAGACAATACATAAGACACAATCAAGAAGCCTGAAGATGAAGAAAAACTAGAAAAGATTGATGAAAATAAAAATGAGGAACCAGCAGAGAATGTAAACATGCCAAACATAGAGCAAATACCTACAGAAGAAGACCAAGAAAAAGAACCATCAGAAGAAGAGGGTCCTGAAGAAGAGGCTGAAGATGGAGGAGACATAGAAATTGAGGAAGAAGAAAATGAGGGGGAGTCCAAACAGCAAAATGACCCCATGGAACAAGAGCCTCCACCTCAACAGCAAATTCCACAACAACAACCTCAACAAGATCAGCAACAGGCACAACAACAACAAGGAGAAGTGGAAATAGAGAAACCTCATGAAGAGGTAATTGATGAAGTTAAAAATGCAGAGGGCACCAAGGAAATTCATGCCTAGTTAGGAGAGGAAATAAGAAAGGAAAAGAAAGAGGTACAATTGGTACCAATTGACATCAAGAGTTTGTTAGGTGAAAGCACACTAAGGAAAGAAAGAAGAAAGGCTAGGACAATGTCAGCTATCCAAATAGGTCTAGGTGGATCTAGGATGTTGAATCTAGCCATACCTCAAAAGGAGAAAGTAAAAGGTGAAATAACCCTAGAAGAGTATAAGATACTGAATCTTGACCTTGGGCATACTACAAGGGAACAACACATGAATGAATGGGAGGATATGCACCAAGTGACAGCAGAGATGCTGAGAAAGGACAAGGACAAGCAAGAATACTTAAAAGGACACATTGTCCAACTACAACAATTCATTAAAAGGATATTTGATCCCAATACCACAGTCCCAGAACTACCCAGTGACATAGCAATTGTATCCAAAGAAGAAATAAGCGACATGGAAAATAAAAAGCTTAAGGCCAGCACATTTGAGGAATGGTTTAATAATTTCATGAAGGAGGGTGAGCAAGTAATAAATCATGCAGTGGAAAGGTGGGAAGTAACTACAAAGGAAAAGAGTAGATGCAATGTACTTATACATAATTGCCAATTCAAAAAAGAAGAGTGTAGATTTGAATTGAAACAGATAATAGAAATTGATGAAAGAATAGAAGAATTGATAAATGAAGGAGTAATTACACCTTCAATGGCAAATCAAGTGTCATAGGTGAGGTTGGAACTGAGGTTTGAAGAAGAAAATCTTAGAAAATGCATAGCCATTGCTCACGCGTTAGAAGAAAAAGTGAATGACATGATTAGAAAGCATAAAAGGATCATAGAAAAACTACTAGATCATGAATGCATGGATGCATCAGTGTATGACATAGATAGGGTTTTAATAGAATTTAATGCCATTTTCACACCATGCATGGAAAATCCAAATGCATATTTGAGCACATAGATGATTGATTCATTAATGGAGGAGAATTCAAGGATGAGAAAATACAAGAAAACTATGGATTCAGATAAGGAAACAAGGAAATTGAGAGATGAAATTACAATGCAGGAATTTATATGGACAAAGAGTCCAAGGGGGGATTGCACTTTTGTAGAAGGTGTGATCAACAATTTCTAAATATAATTAAAGGAGTGAAAAGGTAAAGGAAGCAATAGTTTTGGAAAGTTAAGTAAAGAGTATCAGCAAGCAAAAGTCAAAGAAAGGGGAATCTTATTTTTGAAAAGATTCCAATAGGATCCTTTGAGAGGGAAAAGATGTGATTTAGATATTTTGGCAGACGGTTAGAAATAAATGTGCACCATTGATCAAAAAGGGAAGGATCTCAACCGTAGATGAAGTTTGTAGCCGTAGCAATGAGAATTTCAAAATCTATATAAGGAACTGAGCTACTTGTAAATTACTTACACAGGGATTTTTAGAAGATAGCTAGCAATTGTAATTGGTTTGAGCATTTTGAGTAGGAGTATTTTAGTTTAAAGGAGGTCACCTGTGTCCGCATTAAGGAATGCGTGGAGAATATGGCTTCCTTATTGTATCTGTAAAGTGTCGTAAGTTTTCTGTGAATTTGATTAATGAAGCTAAGAGTCATTCATACATTGTAAATCATATATGACTGTGTGTTTTAAATACAAATGAATCTAAAATTCTGCATCTATATTCAGAGTGTCTTCTGGCTCTTCTTTGTATTGGAAATAATATCTCTTAAAGCTCACAATCTTGAATGTATGTTCATGAAAATACTCAGGGCATTCACATTTAATGATTTAGTCTATTGATTTGATCAAATTTGTTGTATTCCTTATAACGTGCATAATAGAACATTTAGATCTTGTAGCAGAATGAAGTTCAATTTAAATTTCTCTAGCTTTTCGCAAACAATTTGAAATATTTAGCTTAAACATAAAATCTAAAGGAGATTGTCTGATATTTGAGGGAAACATGAACAATTGAGTTAATATTTGACAATTTTCATAATATTTGAAAAGAAAAGCTTGTGTTAATATAAATCATATAAAGCTTTTGTGATACAGTAACAAATTTTATGCAAAGAGATAGATAATATGTTGATATTTGTGATAATTTGCATAATTCAAGTCTAGTGAGTCATAAGTCACTTTAAATCAAGTAAGGCCCCTTGCATATTACAGCTTCACATCAACCTACTGAGTTGCCCACAAGGTCAAGACCTGACCATAAGGAAACTTGGGATTAAGTAATCTGAATTGATTTCTTCATATCTTTCAAGATACTTAGGTTCATTTTGTGAATTTTAACTTTTGTTATGAATATGTAAAAACAATCATCAACAATAAGGTATTAGATAATAATATTGCCCTACTAACAAGTATATGGTATGAAGATATCAAGATTGAGTGTGATGTCATGGAGAAGTGTAGTGGCAGGCTCAGGGATATTAGTGTCAAACTACACAGCATGATGGCATATGAGGTAGAAATCCTGGAGGCCTTGGAAGGGAAAATAGAAGGTAAAATTGAGAATCAAGATGCAGATTTTGCTATTAAGGCTTTGCATGATAATTTTAAGCTAGTAGCAGATGACCCTCTCACCCACTTTACCAAAGAGGTAATGAATAGAATTGTGAGAATAAAGGTTAAAGTGGAGACATACAATGAGACATTAAATAGCAGGAAAGGTAAACTGGAAGCTCTCAAGGCTAAGTTTCAGTCTCATAAACATGCAATAGAAAAACCTAAAATCCAGGACAGGGGAGAGGTTGATAAAATAGTTCAAGCATATGAACATATCAGGATGCCAGTAAAGGTCCACATACAAGAGAATGTGTATCAAAGTGATAGTGATGATCAAAGTGATGAAGATGAAGAGAATGATGAGCAAGAAGAAAATGAAGAAGAAGGACATGAAGAGTAAATGTAGATGCATCACTAAGTGAACATATGCAAGGGATACTTAAAAATAGTGAGTCATACAGATGGTCACCAGCTAGCAACCTGTGCCATGAGAGAAAGGTTGACTAAGTCATAAGAGAGTTGTCAGCCATTGATCTAAACTGATAAATCTTGACCGTTGGTCAATTGTAACTGCCTCCTCACCTTATTCTATAAAAGGTGGAGGGGTGCAATCTTTTAGTCATTCGAAACTTAATTGAAATATGATTGCTGAAGAATTCAGGACTTATTTCAAAGTTATTGTGAATATACATGTTTTGCATACTTAATGAAAGAGAAGCTATTTTGATTACAAATCATTGTAAATTTTGAGTAATCTATGATTGGAATCTAGATATATGTATTGATTAGTTGTGTCCCTTGGAGTGCTTTTCAGTCTGCATACATTGTTTTCATTCCTTGTTCCTTTGAAGTTAGCATCAACCATACCTAGCTGTGGAACAACCTGGTGACTTATGGTTTGATCTCTTCTCTCCATGAATATATCTTGTGTTTATGTGATTCAATAACTAAAGGTTCACTAAAATTAGAAGTATTCTTTTCAATTTCTTTGAATTTCATTACAGATCATCTCCATAATTGCAAATAGCACACAATCAAAAGCAAATAAACATGAAATATGTAGATATCTCGTAGGCAATTGAAAATATATAGAGCATATTTTGAATGAAAGTATGTCAAATTGATAAATATCATGCAAATATAGATAAATATCCATTAGGAATACATAAATATCCACTTATAGACACACCATTTGAATAAATATGCAGTGTAGAAGAATGTGTGAATTCATAATGATCAATGATCAGAAGAATTGATCAAACTTACAAATATCACAGTAATCTTTGGAAATCAAGTAGAATTAACCTCTCTGTGGAGTGAATTTACAGAATACAGTGCAATACTGATCACCTAGGTGAATGTAAGACCCTTGAAATGGAAAATAGCATATCACATCAACCTCTGAGTAACATTAGACGATCATGACCTGATCAATGGAGCCTTAGAGTCATCAACTTATCTTAGGTTGATGGTACTTTGCAAGATAATAAAGGTTTGTTGTGCAAATTTTTATACATGTTGTTATGACTAATCATCATCATCAACATAAATTGGTGCTAGAAGGAGGGCTTGAACCTCCTTCTAAGGGTGATTCGGTGACATAGAAGAAAAGGTAATACTCACACAGCTTTGTACTTCAAGTTTTATGCAAAGATTTGTTGTTTTGAGTCCATTCATGCTTGTCCATCACAAAGTTTTTAAAATCAAGCGTAAATATTTTAGGCTTTGCAGTTGATCATTGTGATCCTTGAAAGATAAGTTCTCTTTCAGGTCTTCTTACTAAAGCTTTAAAGTAATTCACTTAAGATACCTGATATCTTGATGCCAGTGTCTAAAAGTCTCACATCACCCCATATTTGCATCATTTCTGCAAATATTGCATAAATATCCAGTTAGTTTTAGATTCTGATCATAAATACATCCTTTACATGAGTGTTTTAGCTGACCTTTATAGTAAACAAGCCAAATTTTCTTAAATTGAAGAAATCCTGGCTCTTAGGCCAAATACTAGGTCCAGATCCAGTGGACTCTTTGAGGAATTGCCTATCCAGGGACTCAGACCTAGAACAGTAGATATTCATCATTCTCCTAGTTCTAGTGCGTTAGGAGCTTCACCAGAACACACTCCAATAACTCCTATTGGGTTGCAAGTACCTATAGGACCACCTATAACGCCCCCAATCCAACCTCCACTAGTCACAATGCCATTCTTTACTACAGAGTCACCTCTGATTTTCACTACATATCATCCTTTACCTAAAAATCTTGACAAGATTTGTCCTAAATATCATCCATATCAGGATGCTGATGATCACATTAGAACATTCAAGGAAGCCTATTGTAGAGAAATAATTGAACATCAGGATGTGGTATGCAAATTATTTCCATTTTCCTTAGGGGAAGAGGCATATAATTGGTATATCAGTCTTGTTCAAGGTTCAATTCATTCATGGGATGCCTTGGAGAAAGCCTTTAAGGATAGATTCAAAATACCTATAGATCCTTCAATGAATTATCATCGGTTTGCCACAATCAAGAGATTTGAAGGAGAACCTATTGCCAATTTCAATGCAAGATTCCAAAAGATGCTCTCAAAGCTAGTTGCTCCCTATACTACAGCAAATGAAGCTGCTAGAAGTATATACTACTCAACATTAGATCCCCTGACTTCTATGTTTATCAGGAGAAGACATCCTGGTGTCACAACCTTGGCAGGAGTTTTTGAGGAAGCCGTAAAAGTCAGTCAACAGTTGATTCCTACTCCCACACCAAATATTGCATTTCCTACACTTCTTGTTTATCCTACATATCCTAATCAATAGCAAACCAATGGAGCTATGATACCTTCAGCTGTAATTCCAAGCCCTTTACAGGTACCTTCACTTAGCATCATGCCACCTCCAAATGGAAATGGTCAAATGTTGCAGTATCCAGGACATACATAGGTACCTCAGGTTGTAGAACAGCTTAATAATAATAACAATGGCTCTTCCTTTTTTAAACCCCAAATAGAGAATGTAGTAGCCAAGGTTCAAGAAGAAAAGGAAGAAATTAAAGAGATATCAACACAATTGAGGAAACTCACTACTGAGATCACTCATCTGAGGAGTCAAAATTTCTATTCTCAACTAAATCAAAATAGAGGATATACCAATGACAGATCTGGTTATCCTAATAGGGGATAATAACAACAATAATCACAACAGTGGTAACAATAATCCCCCTAGACAACCTAGAGTGTGGAACACTAGGCCAATCAATGGTTCTCTGCCATCACCCCTAGATAATCAACCTTCTAGTGAACCTAAACAGACCACTAGAGTGAACCTGGCAGAAGTAGCCCTTACAAACTGGTGTAGGATACATAATACCAGTGCTCATGCAGAGTTGGATTGTCCACAGTTTAGGATAGCTGCTAGTATATTCCAAGCTGAAGTATCTAATACTACAAGTAATCCACCTTATGTTGAAGGAAATGAAATTATCCCCTATGGGTATGATTCTATTCTTGTATTAGAAAGTTTCATCAATCATCCTCATCAGTAGATAATGTCACCTCATGAGAATTACACCTTAGCATGTGAAGAATCAGCTATGGCTTTTGAAACCAATTATGTTTTTCCATTTGAAGATGAAAACGAGCCATCAGTTGAACATGAAGAAGTACATGCTTATCAGCAGCAGTATCAAGGTAGACATAACTACAACCTAAGGAATAACTCCAACTGACCTACTGGTCCTTTGACTACATCCTTGCCTCCAAATAATTTTAACACTCCTCCTGATCCTAAGGCAAGAAATAACCCTGGATTTCCTAAAGTTAATGCTAAGTACTTAGCACCACAAAATGCAGTGCCAAGAACTGGTAATCAATTGTTTGAGTTTGATAAATTGGTCACATACTTAGCAAATGAAATGAAAAAGATCAAAATCAATTTGTCATTGTCAGAATTACTTAAAACCTTGGCTATTAAAAAAGCCTTCATGAAATCCTTAGATGATCCTGCTCTAAAAGAGGACAATCATACCTCAAGTTAGACTTTGAATAAAGATCATATCACTAAGGATATTAGTGTTAAGTACAAAACTCTAGCCACTGTTCAAGCTGCAGAAACTTCACACATGACTCTTTACAGAGATAAAACTGAATCACCTCCTTTTCTCCTTACCATAAGGATGTTTAGTAAGAATTTGCATAATTGCTTAGTAGATTCAAGTGCATCTACTAATGTAATGCCTTGTCCATATGCAACGCCCTAGGTTTACATCCTAACAAGTCATAAAGAAGGTAACACAGTTAGACAAAATAGAGGTGAGTGTCATAGAAGAATTGACTCACATCCATATGCAATTAGCGTCAGGTCCAAGAATTCAATACTACATCGATATCTAGGTAGTAGATATACCAGACACGTATGGGATGTTGTTCAGTAGGGACTGATCAAAAACACTCAATGGATACATGTCCACTGATTTCAGTCACATGTGGTTACCTTGGAAAGGAATACCTAACCAAATAAGGATAGATGTTGAACCTCACATGAAACATATGATCACTAAGTACAATAAAACTAATGAGATCATGTATGTAGATGTTTAACTCGGAGTCTATACCATCAGACCCCAGACCGTCAAGATAGAGGAGATCCTCATGTATGATGTTCATGTTCATAATGACAATCTTCAAGATGATAGAATAATTATAGAGTCTGATTATAGTTTTGAAAATGAGATAGAAGTGGATCACTTTAAGAACTTTGAAATGCACTTGTCCAAAGAGGTGCAACATTGCCAATTGTTAAAAATGTCTGTTGAAGATGTTCTAATTGAAGGATGGTGCAGGTTACATGATGAAGTGCATTCTGAAAAGACCTATGATGCTTGCTTAGATATGATGGAGCTGGAACAAGCATGTAGTGAGAAGGCATCATCATCATCCATGGTAAGTTTTGCAGGTAGTGACAATGATACTGATTCTTGTCTATCATCTGCAGAAACAGAAGAAAGCACATATCATGATGAAAGTCCTATTCAGAGGATAGAAGAGATATTGGTGTGCAACGAGAGTAATTCTAAGAGTAACAAGGATATCACCTCAGGGACTAATTGCTTGTTTGAGTCAGATTATGAGATATCTGATGAGGATGGAGATAGTAATTTGACCAAGTTTGAGGAATTTTTATCAAAACAAATTCAGAAGATGATACAACAACACACTTCTCCACAAGATGTTCTAATTGAGGGATGGTGTAGGTTACATGAAGCACCACATTCAGAGACTACTTGCTCATTATGTTTACATATCCTGGAAAAGCAGATGATGCCTTGTTCAAAAGATCCTCCTTCTGATGACAAAGAAGAAAAAGGAATATCAGCTTCACATTAGTCAGATAACGTGAAGTTTGTTAGGATTGAAACACCAAAATTAAGATGGATATCAAGTGGTGCAGCTACTAGAGCTAAAAAGAAAAGATAAGGTCCAAACAAACCTTTAACTGAAGAGAAGCCATGGATCCTCAAGTTTGATGGATCCAAATCAAAACAAGGGGCTGGAGTAGGAATAGATCTTATTGATCCAGCTGGTAAATCCTACTTGGCAGCGTATAGATTACAATTCCCATGCACAAATAATGTGACAAAATATGAAGCTCTAATTCATCGGATATTGTTTGCACTCAGAAAGAAAGTAAAGATTCTGCATGTCTATGGAGATTCAGAATTGGTAGTAAGACAAGTAAGAGGTATATACTCTTGCAATTACAAGAAGTTGTCTAATTATAGACATAAGGTATGGGATTTGATAGAATATTTTGATGCATTTAACATCACCCATGTGCCTAGAGAACAAAATCACAAAGCAGATGCCTTGGCCCAAGCCGCGAGTACTTTGGAGCCATTATCCATATCTGGTTTGAAGAGATTTTCAATTGAATTAGTGTCAATACCCTCTGTACCTGATAATGTCATTAACCTTCAAGTGTTTGATGATGATCAACACATTTTAGACTTCATATCCAATAGAGATGTGTTTGATGCACAAATCATAGATGAAAGAAATGTGGAAGATCATACCTGGGAAGAACAAGAGATCATGGAGCTACCCAGTAACAAATTCCTAAAGGAATGATAGAATTAGATAGAGCATTTGATTTAGATAACATGCTGAAACAGAAAGATCTCCCTAAAGCAGATGGAGGAGAATATTCACTAGTCAACATAGGACATGATGAAGAAAAAAGGAATGTCCTGACTGGAAAGGTGTGTATAGAGGAAGAAATGGTAGGGATAACCCAAGCACTTAAAGATTATATTCATGTTATTGCCTGGACATATGATGAGTTGAAAACTTATGATAACTCAATCATCACTCATACTATACCATTAAAGCCAAATGTCAAGCCCTTTAGAAAAAAACAAAGACCTGTTAATGCTTTGCTGGAGCCATCATTTTTGAAGAAGTGAAGAAATTACTTAATGCTAGAATCATATTCCCTGTGAGACATTCTACATGGGTGGCTAACTTGGTCCCTGTAAGGAAGAAGAATGGTGACATTAGGTTGTGTGCAGACTTCAGAAATTTAAATAGAGCTTCTAAAAAGGATAATTATCCTTTGCCTTTATTGGATGAGATCTTACAAATAGTAAATGGTGCAAAGATGATGTCATTTTTAGATGGTTTTTTAGGTTACAACCAAGTGATGGTAGATAAGATAGACAAATTGAAGACAACATTCACCACTAAGTGGGGAATATTTGCTTACAGGTGCATGCCCTTTGGATTGATAAATATTGGGGCCACCTTTCAGCGAGCAATGGATATAGCCTTCAGGGGGTTAATTGGTAAATGCATAGTTATATACATGGATGACTTGAAAGTTTTCTCTAAAGAGAGTGGGAATCATGTAGAAGACCTCAGGAAAGTACTAAAGAAGTATGAACATTATGGAATATCCCTAAACCCTAAGAAATGTATATTCGGGGTAACCATAGGGAAGTTATTAGGTTGCCTGATAAGAGAAAATGGGATCATCATTGACCCTGCAAGAGTGGAATCAATCATGAAGATACAGCTTCCTGGGAGTAAGAAAGAGCTCAAATCTTATTTTGGTAAGATCAATTTCGTTAGAAAATTCATTACTAGTTTTGCAGAGATTGTCAGACCATTGAATGTAATGCTCAAGAAGGATGCTAAAATTGAGTGGACACCTGAAGGCAGAGCAGCTTTTGAAGATATCAAAAAAGCTATATCTAATTCTCCTATTCTAATTAGTCCAAATTATACCAAAGATTTTTAAATATACTCATTTGCTTCAGAGCATATGTCTGCAGCAATACTAACACAAAGAAATGAGGATAAAGAAGAAAAGCCTATAGCTTTCATGAGTTACCATTTCAGGGATGCAGAGCTTAGATATATGGATGTCGAAAGACAAGCGCTTGCTCTGGTTTGAGCGGTCAAGAAGTTTAGACATTACATCTTGAGAAGTAAGGTAATTGTTGTAGTACCAGATGCAGCAGTAAAGATGCTTTTAATGCAAAGTGAACCAGGTGAAAAGAGAGCCAAATGGATAACTATCCTCCAACAATATGATATGGACATAACACCCATGAAATTAGTAAGAGGACAAGCCCTGAGCAAGATGATATCAGAAATTGATCCTAACATCATGAGCCAACAATATGTTATAAATACAAAGGAAATTGGAGAATGGTATTTAGATATCAGGCATATCTTGATTACTGGAAGATGTCCCTCAAAGTTACAGGCCTCACTAAGAAGAGCCTTGAAGATAAGATCACAAAAATACATGATAAAAGGAGGAATTATTTTCAAGAAGAACTATGAAGGAATATATCTTAGATGCCTAGAAAGGCAAGAGGTAGACAAGGTGTTAACAGAATTACATGATAAGTTTGGAACCGCACACAGATCATACTTATCTACTACTCATGCTATCCTCAGAGTAGGGTATTACTGGCCCACTATCTTTAAAGATACTGTTGAACACATCAAATGTTGTCACATGTGTCAGGTTGCTGCAAATAGAGAAAGATATTTTTCTCATCCCTTGCAACCAGTGATGGAGATGCGCCCATTTGCTCAATGGGGCATGTATTTCATAGGACCCATCAATCCTCCATCATCCTCGGGCCACAAGTATGTGTTGACTATTACTGATTATTGTACCAGGTGGATTGAAGCTGTTAGTAGTAAGACATGTAATGCTGAGGATGTGATCAAGTTCTTGGAAAGCAACATAGTAACCAGATATGGAGTTCCTTATGCTTTAGTATGTGACAATGGATCTGCCTTTGCATCAATAAGATTATCAAGTTGGGCTTTTGACCATGGACTCATTTTGAAGTTTTCTTCAAATTACTATCCTCAAGGGAATGGACTAGCAGAGTCTACAAATAAGAACTTGTTGAATATCATAAACAAATTGATAGAGAAAAACCCAAGGGAGTGGAACACCCTATTAAAATATGCATTGTGGGTAGATAGAACCAGGGTGAAGGCTGCATTAGGAAATTCTCCTTATCACCTAGTACATGGGGTGGATCCTATCCTCCCTATTAACCTAAAGATCCCCACATTGCAGTTTGCATAGGAGTATCTAGGTATAGACAATAAACAAGAAGTTGGGTTACTTCAGTTAATGCATCTAGAAGAAAAAAGAAGTAGAGCAATTGATCAATTTGCTAAGCATCAAGCTGTTGTCAAATGCTAGTTTGACAAAATACCCAAAGTTAAGGCTTTTAGAATTTTAGATTTAGTCCTTATGTGGGATAAAGCACATGAAAGAAAAGGGGATCATGGTAAATTTGATAAACTTTGGATAGGTCCTTTTCAAATTTCAAAAATCTTAGGAGACAATACCTACAAGCTCAAGACTTTAACCGGTGAGGATGTCCCATTACCAGTTAATGGATAGTTCCTCAAACATTATTTTCAAGCTTGAAACAATGTTATGTAGGTCAAATGTATCATAATGTGCATATTGTATAGTTGTTTGTACAATTTTGTTTTGCTTATTTGTTTGCCTATTGAGTTTTGTTATGGTTAGTCAAGATGATGCAACTTATCACCCTAAGAAAATAACCAAGTTGTTAGGATTCAAGTGGTGAGAACAAATTCCTATATAGGTTATGACTCATTTTGAGAAGTATTAATGATCAGGCCTGTGATATCCTTTTCATCATGGTGCCTTTTCTTAACTAAAGTGATTTTTCACAATGACTCACCTAACAGCCTTGGTTTTGTGGAACACATAAGTATAGGTGTTAAGTGAAAAATCTAAAGGGGCTCCCTTGCTACCAATGTAATCTCCAACCTAAATCAGCAAGTGACCATACCTTGCACATTAAGCTTACATGATGACATCATATGAACAGAAGGAATAAATATTGAAAATCCAAAAGGAATAAAATTAGGCCATCTAAGTAACTCTACCGAGGCTATAGACGCCTGCTGGCAATGGGGCTCTACTTAGGGGGATTGTATAGATAACCTTGTCGGGGCTATAGATGTCTACTGCCAACAAGGCTCTATCCAGGTTGGCTATGAGGGATGATCTCAAAATATGTAGCTCAACATCAATTACTCATGTTTTCAACTTACTTTCAAGATGAGGATAATTAATCATTTGCACACACCTGATCCTTTGCTAGCATTGTTGCAATGATGAAAATCCTATCATTTAGAAAGATCATAATACTTATACTTAGAGAGAGTTAAAATGCTATGTTAGAATGTGATCACATCACTTGAATCATTGGAATTTGGTTTTTTTTGGTGGCAAGTTGTTGTGTGGTTACACAACACGCCCCATTTTGCCTTGACAAAATAGGGACCCAACTTTTCTTGCTACTTGTGGCTTGTTTGTTTTCTTCTTTGGGTGGTTTGGTAAAATTAGTCATGCATGTAACCTTGTAAGGGGGTGGATTTGCCACTATGGTGAAGTCAGTTACCAAACTTAGTAGTTCCCATTATTAACTTCATGGTTGGAAAGTACACAAAATTCCAAGTATGTTTATCTTTTAGATCACCCCAAAATCATCTAAGGGAAGAAAGTTATGTGGAGTCAAAGTTTAGTCAAACCTGATATCAGGGGCAGGGAGTCATATTTCTAACATCAGTATATTTGATAAGATCACCTAGATATAGGATCGTCACCTGATAATCGCCAGGTGTGCGATGCATAGACATCAAATTTAAATAAGAAATGATACCTACCTGTCAAAGGACTTTGCATATCCCGCGGGGGGTCATATTTCGAACATTAGTCATCTTATGAATATCACCCTCTTTGCAAATATCACCCTATGTCAATATGATAGTGATGTCATCCGATTCTAATGAATGAAAGAAATCACCCTGATGATGACATCATCGCTCCATCTAAACCACAATGGGGGTATATATCCAATATCCGTCATATTCCTTAATATGATGATGATGTCATTAAAACATAATAATTAAATGACGTCGATGACATGATTATGTCACCCTGATCTTTTCCAAGGAAGGGGGGTCATATTTTAGATACCCCTGATCTTAGTTCCCTGACTCGATATACACCATGGTCAAACGTTGACTATATCACCCGATTCTTTGCACTTAGTTACCAAGCACAAAAGAGAGGGGGTCATATTATCTGGAGGGGTCATATTTCTGAATATCTCCTAATCTTTTGAAGATCACCCCCCTTTAACATTAAATGCAATTAAATGCAGTAGATGAACTCCTGCTGATTACAAATGCAAGTTGAACACTTGGCGACATCTATGGATTCCTTGCAGATGATCAATGGATTTAATCAAGACAATGCATTTTTACCCTAATATGTCCTATTGATCTGTTTTAAAGGTAAAATTTAAAGGTCATTTTCATTCACCTTGCAATAAATCAAGAAATTACAGAGCTCTGAAGTCAAACCCTCAACAGCTACATGTCAACGGATTGGATCCTTCAGCGTAATAGAACGGGTGATCTTACGCGTTTATAGTCTTTCCCCGTAATCACTCATCTAATCCAAAAGAAAGCATTGTCAGGTAAGTAACTGTAAACCCTCCCATTGTCATTTTTTGTAATTCCAAGTAGACTGTTTATTTTTACTGGGGTCTAGCCTTCTGGTAATATGGAGAAAGGTAAAATAGGGAGTAATATACAGAGTATACATGATAGAGGTACATGATGTTGTAGGAATGCATATGGACACCATAGGGTAAAATATATCATGTTTATTGTAGGAATCCATGGCAAATCTCAGGAGAAATAGGTTTGAGGCAGAGTTCTTCAAGCCCATGTTTGTGTAGCCTGAGGGAATACAATTCAAATATGGAGTCATTGGTGATACGCACCAAGGGTATACAGATCTGGCAGTATGGTCGACAAGATTGGACAACGATAAGGATAATCCCATTCTGGATGGGGTGTTTGTCTCAGGTATGTGGCATGCAACTAGTTTCCCCTATGCTATGGATTCTCCAGAGCTAGTAGTGGAGTGTCAGAAAAATTACAACCATGAAACCAGGCAAGTAGAGAAGCATGGGAGGATATACACCGACTTCTCAGTCAAGGGCATTACTACCACTTTCAATTTTCTAGTTGGAAAAAAGATAGTAAATGTGGACTTGCGTAAATTGGAAATAGAGTATAACAATAAAAAGAAAAATGCAAGGAAGAGGATGTATCAATGAAGATCAAAGAGTAGTACATATACTGCCTCAGCCAAGCTACCCACACATCTGTACAAGTTTGATTTTGATGATGAGTACCAATATATGATTGCTCTGCTGAGTAGGATGGCTGGCAGGCCTCATGCTGGAAATTTTGAGAACTGGATGTTTGGGATTATCTAGATGGTCTTATATGCAGACAACTAGCCCCTATGGGCTAAGATCATCAATGACTCATTGGATGAGGAAATGAGGAGCCTAGGAGGCCAAACATGTTTATTTTACATGACTTCATAAGTCGTGTACTCTTGTGCATATAAAGGAATATTTGATGCATTGAAAATAGTGGGTAAGGCTAGTGCTGATGCTGATGATGCACACACATGGGATCATTATCCCCAATTGCAAAGGAAGGTATACCTCCATGACTATAAATTGGTAAATGATGCATTCTCCATGCATCTGGTTAGAACTATGGAGGAGGATGGGACTAAAAGGCTAAGCAAGGAAACTAAAGAAATTATTTATCGACATGGAGCATGGCTTATCCAATTTGCCACTTTCTCATACATTAGGATTGAGGAATTTGAGGGACAGCCTCTTATGTTGCCAAGATACCCCACTGATTGGGTCACCTTGATGGAATTTGTTACGCAGGTATCTACAATAGTTGAAGCCTATAAGGCATAGAAGAAGATACCTCTAGTTTTGTTTCCAGTAACCATGGGCTGGTATCTGTGCCCAGATTCAGAAAGTATAAAACATGTCATCAGGGGGTTGAAACTGATGTATCTACAACCATTTCATCTACCCAGATCATATGATCCTTATGGCAGGATGCAGAAGATACTAGGCAAACAAATACATCAAAAGCATCTAGAGGACTTTTGGACTGATTACGATGATGAGGCTGAGGTGAGAAGAAGGAAATATCAAAGACTCACCTTGAATCAGATCAAAACCTTTGACTGTATCCCGGTGCTAGCACAACTACGTAAGGATGATGGGAAAATCATGTCCAATGAATATGAGGACAAAAAGGTGCATAATGACACCATATTGGCCCCAGATCTCACACAACAGGAGGACATATCCTTAGATTAGCTGATGATTGGTGTGATCCAGCTAACCCAGGCTTGGGTGGATACAGAGATATCCAAACTAAAGAAAAGGGGCGTTGCCCTTGCGATTGATACTAAGAAGAAGAGACAAGAGGTGTCTGATGAGGAATACGATGATTTCCTCACTGAAAAGAGAAAATCCAACAGGGAAAGATTGCCTATAGAAAAACAAAAGAGGATCCCCCCTAAGGGTAAGAAAGGTGAAAATGAACCAAAGGGGGTGATAATAGAGAGGATTTACACTACAGTTGTAGGTGCATCTACATCAGCTCAGGCATCTATGTCATTGACACAACCTCTAACAAAAAAAACCAAAAATTAAAAGAATTTTGAAGCCTACTGTTGGAATTACAGAGATGCAGGTGGAAGGCTAGATCCTGCAACATGAAGTGGAAGAGGGAGACCCCTTGGAAGAGGAACAACTAAATAAAGAACCTGAAGATGATGAATTGTTGGTAGCTAGCAAGAAGAGGAGGGGGATGCCACTGATATCACCGCCTAAGAAATAGAGAACGGCCATGAGGGGAGATATCCATGCTGACCACATCATGTTGAGAGGAGAAGGTGGTGAAGTTTTCAAGAAAGAGCTACAGCATGATGTCCCTCTTCCCACAATAATCAAATTCAAAACCGAGAAAGCGGAGGAGCAAATAAGAGAAACACTCAGGATGAGTAAGGGGGTTCCTTTCTTTTTAGATGAAATAGTATATTTATCTAATGATGAGGTGGTCCAAGATGTGACCTCTCAACAAATGGAAACTCTGTTTCCAACACCCAAATGACTCCCCATGGAACTCCGATAGCCCAGATGAGGGTGTTGGAAGAAGTAAAGAAAATAGAGGAAATAAAAAAAGGTAGCCCAGAAAGAGCAGCCCAATAGATAGGGCTGGACAGTTTGGTTGAGCAGGTTACTAGTCCTGCAGCCATACACTTAACGTATAGGGGTGATATAAGCCCAAGAAAAAAAGAGGGTGCACCCGAGGAACCTAAGAAGACTAGAGTGGCAGAGCATACAGAGAAGGATAGTACTACTCTTGCTCACAGTCAGCAATAGCATGAGACACCCACAGAACCAAAAATATCAGAAGTCCAATAGAAGAGTGGGGGTAATCAGGATATATTAGAAATTGGTGTTGCTCAGACTCAGGGAGGTTCATCATTGCCTTAGGATAAAGAGGATCAGGAGGTGTTACTTAGAGAAGTCCCGAGAACAGAAGACAAACCAGGTCAGAAAGACCCCAAGCCACAAGATATCAATGCACCAGGTGGAGAACATGAAATGACCCATGATCAGGGTGATCCTCAAGGGTGGAATACACAGGCCTCCCAAGAGGTTAATATGCCACAGGATGAGAAGGATAACAAAGAAGATGAAAATCTAAAGGAGGGAGCACAGAATGAAGCACAAGATCAAAATGTGGAAATTCTAAAGGATCCTCCTTTGTAGAAGGCAACCCCTCAACAAGAAGAACTCCAACAAGATCCCCCTCATGATGAACTACATGAGGATGAAATCAAGAAGGTGCCTTCCCCACCAAGGATAGAAGCTAATACTGGGGAGCTGAACACACGTGATTTAAACAAGAGCCACCAAGAATCTGGAGGTGATGTACCTCATTGGCTAGGAAAAGAAATATATACAGAACAAGTGTCAGAAGTTCAAGAGTTTGATGTCTCTACCTTATTTGCTGAGAAAATGATGAAACCAAGGAGGAAAGCCTGATTAACATCTGCTATAAAATGAGATCCTACCACAGGTAGAAGAACCACACAGATAGCCCTTCCCACAGTTGAAAAGGAAAAAGGCAAAAAAGCCTGGAGGAATTCTAAATCACAAATGTTGATCTAGGTTTTGCCAATGAAGACTAGGAAGGTCAAGAGGGGAAGGTTATTATTGATTCTTTAACCCAAAGGGTGAAGAAGGAAAAGGAGAAAAATAAAGTACATAAGAAGCACATTGCTCAGTTGCATTGTTTCATAAAAGGGTTAATTAACCCTGATCATACACTAGTTGATCCTATAGTCCCATTGACTGTTATATCACAAGAGGAGGTTACTAAATTGGACCTGATGAAACATGAAGCAATGGTGATGGAAAAGTGGATGTTTTCAGCGCTCACTGGGGCTGAAGATGTATTGAGAACCTCTTTGTAGAGGTGGAATTCTTTGAGCAGCCTAAAGAGGAAGGTAGACAAAGTGCAGAATGACACAAGAAGATGGTCATTTCAATTGGAAAGGGACCTGAGTGCTCTGAGCGAGATGAAGAGAATTGATTCACAGATTTTGATAAGTAATAAGGTATTAGATAATAATATTGCCTTGCTAACAAGTATATGGTATGAATATATCAGGTTTGAGTGTGATGTCTTGAAGAAGTGCAGTGGCAAGCTTAGGGATATTAGTGTCAAACTACACAGCATGATGGCATATGAGGTAGAAATCCCGGAGGCCTTCGAAGGGAAAATAGAAGGTAAAATTGAGAATCAAGTTGCATATTTTGCTATTAAGGCTATGCATGATAATTTTAAGCCAGTAGCAGATGACCCTCTCACCCACTTGACCGAAGAGGTAATGAATAGAATTATGAGAATAAAGGTTAAAGTGGAGACATACAATGAGACATTAAATAACAAGAAAGGTAAACTGGAAGGTCCCAAGGCTAAGTTCCATTCTCATAAACATGCAATAGCAAAAGCTAAAATCTAGGATGAGGGAGAGGTTGATAAAATAGTGCAAGCATATGAACATATCAAGATGGAAGTAAAGGTCCACATACAAGAGAATGTGTATCAGAGTGATAGTGATGATCAAAGTGATGAAGATGAAGAGAATGATGAGTAAGAAGAAAATGAAGAAAAAGTACATGAAGAGTAAATGTAGATGCATCACTAAGTGAACATATGCATGGGATACTTATAAATAGTGAGTCATACAGATGGTCACCAGTTGGCAACCTGTGCCATGAGAGAAAGGTTGACTAAGTCATAGGAGAGTTGTCAGCCGTTGATCTAAACTAATAAATCTTAACAGTTGGTCAATTGTAACTACCTCCTCACCTTATTCTATAAAAGGTGCAAGGGTGCAATCTTTTAGTCATTCGAAACTTAATTGAAATTTGATTGCTGAAGAATTCAAGACTTATTTCAAAGTTATTGTGAATATACATGTTTTGCATACTTAATGAAAGAGAAGCCATTTTGATTACAAATCATTGTAAACTTTGAGTAATTCGTGATTGGAATCTAGATATATGTATTGATTAGTTGCATCCCTTGGAGTGCTTTTTAGTCTACATATA
Organism: Cunninghamia lanceolata; assembly: GCA_027924645.1. Taxonomy (NCBI): domain Eukaryota; kingdom Viridiplantae; phylum Streptophyta; class Pinopsida; order Cupressales; family Cupressaceae; genus Cunninghamia; species Cunninghamia lanceolata. Next base: position 275,713 of record BSBN01001002.1, read on the forward strand.
TTGTTTTCATTCCTTGTTCCTTTGAAGTTAGCATCAACCATACCTAGTTGTGGAACAACCTGGTGACTTATGGTTTGATCTCTTCTCTCCATGAATGTATCTTGTGTGTGTGTGATTCAATAACTAAAGGTTCACTAAAATTAGAAGTATTCTTTTCAATTTCTTTGAATTTCATTACAGATCATCTCCATAATTACAAATAACGCACAATCGAAAGCAAATAAACATGAAATATGCAGATATCCCGTAGGCAATTGAAAATATACAAAGTATATTTTGAATGAAAGCATGTCAAATTGATAAATATCATGCAAATACAGATAAATATCCATGAGGAATACATAAATATCCACTTATAGACACATCATTTGAATAAATATGTAGAGTAGAAGAATGTGTGAATTCATAATGATCAATGATTAGAAGAATTGATCAAACTTACAAATATCACAGTAATCTTTGGAAATTGAGTAGAATTAACCTCTTTGTGGAGTGAATTTACATAATAGAGTGAATACTCATCACCTAGGTGAACATAAGACCCTTGAAATGGAAAACAACATGTCCCATCAACCTCTGAGTAACGTTAGACGATCACGACCTGATCAATGGAGCCTTGGAGTCATCATTTTATCTTAATTTGATTGTACTCTGCAAGATAATAAAGGTTTGTTGTGCAAATTTTTATACATGTTATGACTAATCATCATCATCAATAGAATGCAATACCTGAGCAATGTTGAGTCAAGAGGGGAGACTAATAGCATATTTTAGTGATAAGATTAATGATGCAAGAAGGAGATACTCAGTATACGATCAAGAATTTTATGTCATAATTCAAGCATTGAAGAAGTGGAGAAATTAGTTGTTGCCACAGGAATTTAGGTTGTATACAAATCATCAAGAATTACAATACTTGAACAACCAAGGTAATCAGAGACATATGAGATGGGTTGAGTTTTTACAAATTTATACTTTTATGTTGAAACATAAGAGTGGTAAGTGAAACAATTTTTTTTATGTGTTGAGTAGGAGACATAATATTCTAACTAAAATGACAGTAGAGATGGTTAGATGTGAAGAGTTGAAACATTTGTATGAAGTTGATATTGATTTTGTAAAAGCATGGAGAGAATATAAAGAACTAATAACTATGGATAGAAGTAAGTGGCTTGAATATTTGATTCAAAATGAAATGTTGTTTAGGGGTAACCAATTGTGTATTACAAGAAGCTCAATGAAAGAGAATTTTATCACAGAGAAGCATAGTGGTGCTTTAGTAGGACATTTTGGGATAGATGAGATAGTGGCATTGGTAAGTGAACTACTTTTAGACATAAATATATATAAGGATGTGAGGAAATGTGTTCAAGATTGTAGAACTTATGAAGTACCAAAAGGAAGTAGTCATAATCTTGGGTTTTATTAGCCATTACCAATTCTAAAGAAACCTTGGGAAGACATAAGTATGGATTTTGTATTTGGGCTACCTCAAACACAGAGAGGACATGATTTAGTATTTGTAGAAATATGGATAGATTTTCTAAGATGGTGCATTCAGTCCATGTAAGAAGACTAATGATGTAGTACATGTAGCTAATTTATTTTTTAGAGAAGTTGTGAGATTTCTTGAGTTGCCAAGGAGTGTTATTTCAGAAAGAGATGTTGAGTTTTTTGGTCACTTTTGGAAGATATTGTAGAAGAAGATGAAGATGAATTTGAACTTTAGTTTAGCATATCACCCACAAACCAATACGCAGACAAAATTCATGAATAGGATTTTAGGGAATTTGCCAATGTGAATGGCTAGAGAAAAGACAAGAAATTGGGACATGCTATTAGCATGGGTAGAGATTGCATACAATAATTTAGTAAATAGCAGTATAGGGAAAACACAATTTTTGGTTGCATATGGAAGAAATCCAAAAAAGTATTAGAGGAGAGATGTCAACAATGAAGAAAAGAGGAGTGCAGAAATAGAAGAATTTTTAAAACATATGAAAGAATGCAAACAGAAGTAAGGAGTCATTTGGAGAAGATGAATGGTATATATAAGGATAAAATAGATAAGAAAAGAAGACAAGGATTTTGTGATTGGCGATGAAGTAATCGTGTATCTTAGAAAAGAAAGATTTTGAGTTGAGACATATAATAAGTTGGAGATGAAGAAGCTTGGTCCTTGCATAATTATCAAAAGGTTTGATTTAGGAAATTCATATGAAGTTGACTTACTAGAAGCTTTGGGTACATCACATGTATTCAATGTTGGTAAATCTATATTAGTATCATAAAGGAGATCCAAGAGATAGCATTTAAGAAGTACAATGGTAGAAGAAGATACAACAATTGAAGAAAGAGGAGATTGAAGAGATTTTGGATAGTAGTATTGGAAGAAGTACCAGGAATATAGATAGTATGAAAAGTATGAATTGTGAAGTGGAAAGGAAGACCTAAAGAAGATTCATCTCAGATTTCTAAGACTAAGGTAGACTATCTTGGTTTTTCTCTAGCCATAAAAAAGTGAGGGAATTAATTTTCAAATCACCCTTAGTGTCTAATGTAGGGGCATCCTAAGGTGTAAGAACAATCTTGTATCACCAAAAAGTATTTTCTTTTATTTGTTTTATTTTCTTATGACTTTTCAATAACAAATTAATTGTATATCCTACCACATTTCACTGCATTTACATATTTCACCTCATAGTTGGGAATACATGTTCAACATTGATCCTTCAATATAATATTCACTTCCTAGAATATTTGGATCACCATAAAGGCATAATTCACTTCTAGGATCACTACTAACATAATAGGAAGACATCCAGTTTGATTATTCTTAGTTCTTGGTAATTTTTCAAAGTGTATGGAAATAAAGGAATACATTTTTAGGTTCATTGGACCTAGGAGAGATTATGTTGCAAACTACATTGAATTCCATTGATCCATCATCACCACATTTCTAGAAGGTTCTTTCTACATGTTTGGCCAAATACCCATTTCATAAAGCATTGAGTTTTGCACCATCTTGTAGCTGACAAGAATTAGAATCCTAAGGCTAGTAACTACTATATAAACATTTATCTTGATCATTTGAAGCTATTTAAGATAGTTAATCTTCTTCTAGAGCTTGAAATTGGATTATATTATAATATCATTCAAATTCTATAATTTGTACATTTGTAATCAAACCACTAAGGTTTGGCATGTTAGAAGCCCATGTGGTGGAATTGTTCCTAAGGATAGTAAATATTATATAAAAATTTATCTTGATCATTTGAAGGTAGTTAAGCTAGTTAATCTTATTCTAGAGCTTAACACTAGATTATATTGTAATATCATTCAAATTATTCTATAATTTATACATTTGTAATCAAATCACTAAGGCCTATCATGTTAGAAGCCCATTATGGTAGATTGTAATTCTATTATAAATTAATAAAGAACATATTTTGTTGTTTCATTAAGTTCCATTGTGTGTGTTATTTCATTTGACTACATGGTTGGATAATCCTTCATTGGATCCTTCATCTATGACTACATCACCTCGTTATGTGATATATAAATTCTTCTAATGCCAAACTTTTTTTTATTATATCTATCAACTTTGATATATTCCCTAGATTACTACCATATATTATTTCAAATGGTGTTCTTATGTACTTTTGTTCACTAAATTATTATAATGTAACTTAGCTTGCACTAAAACCATATCTCAATTTCACACTTTCTCTCTTGATAAACACCTCAACAAGTTACCTAAACTTATAAATTTGCCTCTTCTTTTTGTCCATATATTTTTGGGTGATATGTTGAATGAAACTTCAACTCTATCTTCATATTTTTCCACAATGTCTTTCAAAAGTAACAAGAAATTTTGTGTCTCTATCAAATACTACACATGTTTTTTTTAAAAGGTGGTGGACCACCTAGACATATATTGATTAATATGAAACAATTTTACATAAGAAAACCAACCAGTATACACTCTATTCTATATTAACAAAGCCAAAATTCATACATTTCAAGCCCTATAATGGCCTGAAGTGACTATCTTAGAAATGGTAATAGACAAAACAATATTAAGAACAAAAAATAAAAACAAGACAGCCTAGAATTTTAGCAGTCAAGTGGGGGAAGAATCCTGACCCACTATTAAGGGTCCTCCCTCTCACTCTCCTTGGGTCCATGAGTAGACACTTGTGCATCCACCAATTCCATCATGCTTAGCCTGGGCATGTTCGGCATATTTGAGCTTTCTGGCTCGTTCTAATCATCTAGGGGAGATATATCTTCATGGTATGATAGAGCTTTGGAAAGGTGGGGGGGCTAGTCGGGGGCATGCATCCTGAGGAAGCAGATGGAAGTAGACACATCCCTACACCTCACTTTCATCTATTTGGAGAAGTTGTGGTTGTATCCATGGAGGGCCCTGTTGAGTCCACTTATGGACATGCACCCCAAACCTCTCTGTATTGATTTAACTACTGCGAAGGTTCTTAAGGTTTGCATCAAGAAAATACCTCCCACCATAGCTTCACCCTTCATCAGGTCATAGTCCTGCAGTGCAGGTCTCCATCTCTCCAAGCCATATAGGTAGTCAAACACCAGGACCATTGCTATGGCATGAACATAGTGTCAATCTTGGACTATGTCTGTGATGTTTGATAGGAGGGTGGAGACAATGTCTGACCAGTGGAGGATTTTATCCTCTGTTCCTTCGAGCTATCTCTAACCATAGATGTTTCAAATTGCAAATTGTGCCATCTTGTAGTCGGTGTTGAAAATATGATTCAAGTCCATTATTTTAACTCTTCCTCTAATATCTAGCTCCTATGGTATGGCTGGAAACATGAGATGTTGGTTGATGCTTTCGTTCTCAATCTACACACCTACAGGAAGAAAAAAAATAGAAAGAGAGCACGGAGAGAATGTCTTGTTGTTTTGATTCATGATAATACACATCGCTAGAGTATGATATAAATAATAATATGTGAAGCATCTTAGTTTTATTCCTTATGTCACCGTTGTAGTCTTTTCACCTCCTGAGATGGAGTCATTCATTAAGGATTGCTGGATTTTGTTATAAAAGATAGAAATCCTTTCTTGATTTGGAACATATAAACATTTATAGCTCCAATTTGTTTCTATCCCTTCAACATTTACAATCTATCCTTCTTGTGTTGATGTGGTTGTTGGATCCATGCCAAAGTCTTAATTTTTAAATGTGATTGATTCATTCATTCACCTCCCAGCTCATCTTTTCAAACAAATATGAGGATAGGGATCTCTATTGTGTAGGTGGCTTTCTAGAGATTTATCGTACTATCTAGATCTTGGGATTGAAGAAATTCCTGGCAACTCTGTATAGCTAAGAAGCCTTTGAATTTACTTCATATGCTTATCATTAATGCTTGACGTCTTCTCATGTTTTTGAAGATCTAAGCTCATTTATTATATCTGTTCTTGCTAAAGATTGTTTAAGCATACCGGTCCTTGTCAACTAGGATAGCCATTCATGTCTTTGGTGTCTTGGAGGATCCATGTTGTCATCCGATTAGCCAAGTCCCTTTGCTATGGGATTAAAACCATCTCCTCTTTAGTTTGGTCAATGGCTCTGTTAGCCAGAGCGTCTGCCACCCGATTTCCTTCCTTATAGCAGTGAGATAATTGAAAAGTGTTTAGATTTCCTATTAGAATTAAGGATTGCTATATGATGTAATCTATTTTCTAGTTCTTCATTTTCCTTGATTTAATTGCATTTATAATGTTCATCGAGTCTCCCTCTATCCATAGGTCTTTATAGTTGATATCTAGAGCCAATTATAATCCATAAAGAAGTGACCATGCCTCTGCTTCATTGTTAGTTCCATCTGGGATTGTGATGGATTTAGCCAGTATTAATTGTCCTTTATAATCCCTAATGATGCATCCTGATCCTGATAGTCTTGGATTTTCCCTACATGCACCATCAAAATTCAATTTCACAAATCCGTGTAGTGGAGTCCATTTTACCTTATTCCTATCCACTTTATGTAGAATGGCCTAAGAAGATTCCCCATTTGAGATGGGTTCCAAGTTCTTTCATTTTTTAACAAAAGATTATCCCAGTTTGTCCACTTTGTATTCTGATTTATTGATCTTCTAGATTTTTTCATGATGACCTCTGAAATTGCTCTCTAATTCCTGACAGACTTTTTGAATCGATTGGGTCTTTTCTTGAAAATGTGGAAATTTCTCTCCCATAAAATGTGCCATATAGGTGATTTACGGGCTCACTTCCCATATGCATGCAAAGGTTGCTTCAGAGAATAACGTTGGCCAACTTTTAAAAAGTTGAAATAGAGATTCTAGAAAATGTGAAACCCAGTCTAATTGTCTGAATAACCAGTGCCAACATTGATCGCTGAAAGAGCAATGTAGTAATAAGTGATCAATATTTTCTTCACATAGGACACACTTGAAGTTTGTTCCTATGTTCATTTTTTGCATTCTATCTCCTATGAGAATTTTTTGTTTAATGCTAGCCATGTGAAAGCCCAAGTCTTTGGGAGGATCATGTCGTTCCAACATAGGTGGGTTGTCCATTCTATCTTCTTGGTTGAAGATAAGCTTCTGTATCAATGCTTCACCTTGTATGATGCCAGATTCTCTATTGTCCAAATGATCTCATCTTCATGATTAGAGGTAAAAATTACCCTTGACTTTAGTATGTTTTGGAGACATTTTTTCTGATCTGGTGGGAAGTTGCATTGCTCTAAACTCTTACATTTTACTTTTTGAGGTTTTGTTCTTGAGTCCGGATTGATATAGACTTATACCTAGATACCCTAGTGTTATTGTAGATGTATTTTGGCCTCTTTCAAGTATTCACTTAAAGAGAATTTTGGCCACCCATTCCAGGAGTCCTCCTAGAATTTTGCTTTAGTTCCATCATGAACTATCCATGTAATTTTATGTAGTAATACTTCCCTACTATCTTTGATGAAGTTCCATATGGAGGAGCCTTTAGGAGGATTCTTTGCCATGAAGATCTTCTCCTTTTCATTGTTATCCAAATACTTAGATTGCATTCATTGGACCCATCTTGAATGTGCCTTCCTATACATGTTCCAAGCTAGTTTGGCTCCTAATGCCTAGTTTTGGAGATTTAGATTAAATAGTCCAATGCCCCCCAAGTGCTTTAGCTTGAAAATTTTTTCCCAAGCCATGAGGTGCATTTTCCTCTCCTATGTTGATCCTTGCCATAGAAATTATCTGCATAATTTCTCCATCTCTTCTAGAATGCCCTTCAAAATTAATAGGGAGGACATCATATAAGTTGGTATGGCTAACATAACAAATTTGATCATTGTTAATCTTCCAGCCAATGTGAGCCACCTACCTTTCCATGTTCCAATTTTATTTTTCATATTATTTAAGACATCATATCAACATATTATTTAAGACATCCTATCAATGATCCTTCCTATGTCGTCTATTGAACATTGGAACTCTAAGGTACTTGCTAGGAATAGACTCTCTTTTAAAGTTGAGAATTGTTGATATCTTCTTTTGATTGGCTGTGTCTGAATGAAAAACAGTTTTTTTTAATTTAGTTGAGCTTATTCGCTAACCTGATGCCATTAAATATTTCTCAATGGTTTCTTGATGGTTTTTGCTTCCTTCTTTGTGGCTTGTCCGAATAGAATGGTATCATCTGCAAAGAGTGCATGAGTGAATGGATTTTTCACATATCTCAGATATATTCCTTTCCAGATATTTCTATTGTTTACATCTTTGATTGCACATGTGAGAGATTCCACCATCAAAATGAAGAGGTAAGGGGAGAGCCAAACTCATTGGCGTAGTCCCTATTGGTTATTTTCCTAGACTGGATGCTTATTCCCAGTAATCCCTACAAAATAGCCATCAATGATCAACAAGATTCCCAGGCCAGGGGCCAACAGTATAGGAGATAGACTCTATAAATATCTCCTCTTCTTCTTTAGGCTCTACAGAACCAAGGGGGGTATTCTCTACTCAACATCTATAAAATGCATCTATGTATTTGCTGGGATGTTGACATAAAGTAGATAGATCCTCTCTTATGCAGACCAAAACTGTAAGATAAGTGCAAAGGGGCTAGCTTTGGGCCTATATTTAGTTGCAGACAGAGGATTTCATCCTAAAACTACTAATATCCTAAAGGTTTGTATATGAAGTTTGAGTTTGATTTATGTTTGGATGCAAAACTAGGACCTTGGTTGCAACCTCAATACAAGACTGGATCAGTGCCTATCTCAAGGCTCGAAGTCAATAGACATACACATGTGAATGTACACATAAACCTATATTAATGACTGAGTTTCAAGAGGATTGTTTAATATCTGCCTTACAGATACTTCCCAAAATTGAGTATTTGGTTACCTCTGCTTAGGAGATCCTCACTGCAATATATTCTTCTTAACACTTAACCTAAAACATTTAATCTACTCCTTGAGCAGAAGTAAAAGACCAAGCATTCAATATAGCAAATCCATATTCAAGAATCTTAGACACCCCTTAGCTGTTTAGATTCAAAAGAAGAATACATTCCATTTGGAGACAAGTAACACAAAACATGCAATGAAGCATTACTCATTTAAATCAACATGAAACTAGTAGATTTATGCATTAAACATACAACATGAGATTCATAAACTCACAAAAACATCCAAAACAGGGCCACCAATGAAGTTGTATCTTATCACAGCACCAAAAATGTTGTCCAATTTTCAACAACCACAATAAGTAACATAGTTTGGCTTTTATACCAAGACTGCGTAGCCAACAAAAATTAATTACATGGTAGGTCAAAAAGTCACTAGATTCAATACATTAGAAATGGTGCTCAAAATCATTAAATGTAGCAGAGAGACAAAGAGGAATGAGCAGGTGAACTCAGGATTCATACCACCGTCTAGAGATCATCCTCATAAAATTAGGTAGTTGGACCGTCCATCATCGACCCATACTGCTGCAACTCCACCATTAATGCTTCAGCTACCCACAGCTCCTTCCTAGAATGTAGCAGTGGACCCATGGAGTTTTCCAGCTCAAAAAATGAACGCAGACACAAGGAAAAATCCATCACTGAAGGTTCAAAACCCGACCATCGATCTAAAATCCATCACTAAGATCAACGGTTCAAAAACATTAAAAAGTCGCCAACCAATGATTACGTGCCATGTAGGCACCCTGACCCTCTATCGCTGACTTTTTTTCTTTTTATTTTGCCTTTACCGCCTCTGTATATGTGAAAACTTATGCATATACAAAAGCCACTGTTCACCTTTCAAAATCCCCTTGTATATGCAAAATGCATATACATACAACTACTTAATATACAAGGCAGACCCCAAATATTCATGAAGCAGATTAGAAATTTATTCGGGTCTGGCTTGTATCCCTTTCACTTGTACTTCATCTTGTATATCGGCATATACAAGTGCCTTATACAACCCACGGACCTCAAATTACTATTCATTGTATTTGACTCCTCCTTCGCGTCTGGGTTGCATATTTCTTCATTGTATGTTTCCTTGTATATCGCATTATACAAGTGCGATATACATACAAAGGACCTCTGCCCCTTATCCATTGGATTCGAAAAACCCTTGAAGTCCTGCATGTTTCCCTTCCTCTTGTATATTTTACTTGCACATTTGATTGTATATCGGACATACATTCACCCTTTGTTTGTCCGTGGGCCCCACCACATGCATCTCCCCGTTGCACTGTAGCAAAAGTATATAGGCACCTTTGTATGTCAAACATACAAACCTTCTCACATACAAACAGGGAATCTTCAAGGAATATTCCACCCTTGTATATTTTTCCTTGTATCTTTCAAATGCATGCAGCCGATGTATATTAGGATGTACAACAAAACACATACAAGCAAACCCGATATACAACAGCAGCATATTCCTGGAATCTTGTGGAAGATTCCCCCAATGTACATGCATCCTTTTGAACCTGATATGCATTTGGAAATGCATACAACTACAGAATATTCTCAGGAATCTTTGAAAGATTTCGCCTTTGCATATGCAACCCGATATGCATCTAAAATGCATATAACTCCTTTTTTCATGATTTTTTGGAAGTCGATTGAAATTTCATAAGCCCGCCAACATACAATTTGCACTTGCATATTAAAGACTTAACATTTCTCTCAGGCGTGATAGGAAAAAGCGGTAAAACACTGCATGTAGGGGGAGGAACAATTAAACCAAGGCACTAAGGGTTTGAAGGAATACACACAGGAACTTGCAAACTTGAATTCAAAACCCTAACCCTAGGTAAACACCACCAGTGGCTCCGACTGGGGACATGCAGATGCAAGACTGTAGCGAGAACCAAGCAACTCCGGGATAGACCAGACAAAACACAAAACTCAAAATACGACTGACTATACAAGGCACGTACAAAATATTTACATCTAGTTTACAGTGTGCACAGAAGTTACCCATTTATGAGAAGTAGGGCTTCAGGAACTGACCATGCACAGGCAATTCCAACAATTCACTGCTTAGGGCCTGGAGAAAATAGGAATCTTCTCCATGAGTGTTGCTGATTTGGTACGGGCCCATCCATAAGGGCTCAAATTTACCATGCTTGCCCTTGTCCTGGTTCCTTGCATTCCAAATAAGGACCAAATCACCTATCTGAAACTTTCTCTCTATAGCCTTTTTATCAAACAAATATTTTACCTTTTGTTGCCTTTTGATGTTTGTTTTCTGTGCCTCCCTTCTCATTTCATCCAGTGCAACCCGCTGATTTATTCTTTCAGTCATTGGGTTTTCAATCTCCTCCTCATTTTCTTGTATGAATTTATAAACTGGTAGGAGGTTGTTGACAGGCAATCTAGCTGTTGTACCATATACTAATTCAAAAGGTTACCTTCCAGTTGCTTTCTTCACTGTTACTCTATCAGCCCATAATGTCATCTTCAGCTTTGAATCCCAAGCTCTTTTGTTTTTACCTACCATCCTCTTGATGATTTTCATGAGGCTTTTATTTCTTGACTCTGTTTGACCATTTCCATGTGGATGGTATGGTGATGCACGTAACAAATTTATTCCATAATTGTTGCAAAAATCAATAAACTCACCAGACCTGAAGCACATTGCATTGTCTATGACCAATTTGGCTGGTTCTCCAAATCTGATAATAATATTTTCTAGAATGAAATCCATCACCACTTTGCTTGTAGCTTTTTTAGTTGGAATGGCCTCAATCCATTTAGTGAAGTAATCAATAGCAACCAAAATCCAACTGTGTCCTCCACTTGATTTTTCTGAGATTCCCCCTATAAAGTCAATCCCCCATTGGTGAAATGGAGCTTCTACAGTTATAGTCCTAAGGGGCAATGCACCTTCATATTTTAACTTTCCTGAGAATCTCTGGCAAGGATCACATTTTCTTATCATTCTATGTGCATCTGAGAAGAGAGTTGGCCACCAGTAGCCTGCTCTGAGGATTTTGTGGGTTGTTGTATGGGTAGCATAGTGTCCACCACACACTCCATTGTGCATGTCACTTAGAATATCCTTAGCCTAATCTTTGTTCACACATCTGAGTAATACACCATCCAGATTTTTCCAATACAACTCTCCTTGAACAATGATGTATTTAATGGCATGTAGCTTCAAGGTCCTCTTCTGATTGTCACTAAGATGGGAAGGACAGTTCAAATTCTGCAAATAATGTATTATGTCCTTATACCATTCAGATTCTGACATGTTTATAATTTCATTATGCACTACATTCACTTGGCATGCCTCTAGATTTGACTGTGTCATCAATTTTGCTAAACCTTGTCCTCTTACCAATTTTGTGATCTGTATTTCAATGTTGAACTCTTGCAATTTATTTATCCATCTGCATCTTCTTCCAGTTACCTCCTGTTGAGTAAAAATATCTTTGATTGCTGAATGAGGCACATATGCAACTATGTGAGAGCCCACTAAATATGGCCTGAAGCTCTTGATTGCTCTAACTAGTGCATATGCTTGCTTCTCCATGATGTCATACTTCAATTCAGCAGCTTGCAATGACACACTAAAGAAAGCTATAGGTTGTTCAAAACCTTCTGTATTTTTCTGCAATAAACATGCAGCAATAGTATGGAAAGAAGCAAATGAGAATAACTAAAATGGCATAGAAAAATTAGGAGACTTCAGCATAGGAGCCATCTTTATAGCCTCTTTTATGTTATGGAATGATTTAGTTGCTTCATCCTCCCATGTGACAGTTGCACCTTTCTTCAACATCTTGGAGATATCTTTTGTGGTCTCTACAAAGTTAGGCACAAATCTCCTAACAAAATTAATTTGTCCAAAGAAGGACTGAACACCTTTCACTATTTTAGGGATCTGAATTTTATCAATTGCAGCCACCCTTTCAGGATCAATCCTAACCCCATCCTTGGAAACAATATGCCCAAGCAATTTTCCTTCCACTACCCCAAAAGCACATTTCTTTGGGTTGAGTGAGATGCCATACTCCAATGCTCTAATAAAAATCTACTCCAGGTGCATGCAATGTTGCTCCTCCTTTTTTGAATAAGTTGTCAAATCATCCTAATACACAGCCAAGATTGAGTCAATTAATCCTGCAAAAGCAACATCCATTGCCCTATGAGATGTGGCACCTGCATTTGTTAGTCCAAATGGCATTCTTACATATACATAGGTTCCCCATGGGGTAGTGAAGACAGTCCTGAACTATTCTGATTCTTTTACTTTCACTTGATTGTATCATGAAAATCCATCCATCATGGATAAGAGTTCACAGCCAGTCACCTTCTGTAACATGGCTTCCATGTTTGGCAATGGATAATTGTCTTTCAAAGAAGATACAGTTAGATTTCTAAAGTCCACACACAGTCTTATGTCACCATTCTTTTTTTTGACTGGGACAAGGTTAGACACCCAAGTTGAGTGTCTGATGGGCATAATTATTCCTGCCTCCCTAAGCTTCATAAGTTCTTTTTGCATCTTAGGAGCTAAAGTTGGGTTGATAGGTCTGTGTTTTTGTCTAAATGGTTTAGCTTCGGGCTTCAAAGGGATTTCATGCTAAAATAAATCCTCTCTATAGGCTTTCAGGTCCTCATATGACTAGGCAAAGACATGCTTATATTTTCTTAGTAGTGCAATCAACATAGTTCTGATATGTGGCTTGAGCTGTTTGCCAATGTATACCTTTTTGGGGGCATGAGATGTCCCCAAGTTTATCTCCTCTAAGTCATTCTTGTTTGTTGGAGATGACTTTGTAACAAATTGGTCCCTATTGTCAAAAGCTCTCTCTAAAGCAACCAGCCCTCTAGGGATTTTATTTGTCTTGAGTTGAATTACCTTCTTCCATAAGAGAGTTTCTTTTCCATCTACAACTTCTACAAAGTTCTGAAAATCCATTTCCTAGTTCTCATATTCATCAATACAATGTAGAAATCTGAGCAAATCCTTATCATCATCAAATAGTTGCTAGTTGCATACATTATCTAGTACTGCAGGTCTAATTTTGACCTCAACATTTGTAACATCTGACAGAGTTATATCATCTGTCCTTATGGCTACATTAGCTAGAAAATCTGCCCTGACATTTTTTGATCTCTCTATCTAGTTTATTGAAAATGCATCAAACAATTCAATTGTATCCCAAACAGCATGCTTATATTGTTTTAACCTTTTATTTTTTAATGCATACTTATCTCTCACTTGGGAAACAACTAACTCTGAATCACCAAATACTTTGAGCATCTTGATTCCATGCTTTAGAGCAACATTCAATCCTAATAGTAGAGCCTCATACTCTGCAATATTATTTGTACAGGCAAACTTCAACAAGAATGAGAATTTTAGAAGCTTACCGGTTGGAGACAGAAATACAATGCCAGCACCAGAGCCTTCCTTCGAACAAGCTCCATCAAAGTACATGGTCCAAAGACCCTATTGATCAGACTCTTGAATGCACATGTTTCCCTCTTTACCTTCTTTAACATCTGAGACAGCTCTGAAATTATCACAGTCAGTGTCCACAAAACATACATGCTCCTCTGATTCCTGATCCTCCACTATTTTAGATGATCTTTCTTCTCTGATCAATTTGACATCCTTGCCATTCATTGGGATCATGGCATATGACAGGTCCAATTGCATACTTCCACCAATTAATGCTGCCCATCTTCTTGATAACAACATGCCATATTGTGGCTTGATATCAACAACTGTTATGTTCATTTTGTAAGTCCTTTCTGGATATGCCGCCAGTCTGAAATCTACATCTTTCATAATTCCAATGATAGGTATTTCTCTAGCATCCATGGCATAGCATTTCCCACATGCCTTATCTATCTCTAATCCAGCTTGCTGCATGATAGCCAGAGGCATGATATTTGTTGATGCTCCTGAATCAAGCATACAATTCTTAATCACTTTTCCATTTATGACAAGGGAGACATAAAATGGTTCAACCTGTGAAGGGCATTTTGTTATGGTCATCTCAAGATATACTTCAAGAGTTTCTTCCTCATCCATACACATAGCTTGTTTCTTACCCTGAGTCTCAATATTCTGATTAGATTGACAGGGTACTCCTGAGATCAGGGACAATGTTTTATTCTTGAATTCTTCAACTTTCATTAGCTCCATCAATGGAACAGAGTCCTTTACCTGGGACAAAACTTGAGCTATGTTAAATGGAGCATAATTTTGTATGACAGTTGTAGCCTGATCTATAGTTTTATTTTTATCCTGGTATGATCCAGCTTTAATTTTTATGGCTCCCTGACTGTCATTCTTGTTCTAAAAATTTTTGTTTTGATCCTCAACCTGGGGAATTCTATTTTCTGGTCCTTGAGAATCATGACCAGTTTTTTGCTTAAAATTTTGCTTGTTATTGCTCCACTGTTTCTTTTGTGATTCAGTCCCTTTGTGACTATTCATTGGCTAGCTCACAAAAGTATTCTCTAGTTGGTGTGAGTTACTTACCTGAGCTTTACCCCTGAGATTGTAATTGATTTTGACTTGAACCACTGCTGCAGCTGTGAGGGCTCTAATTTCTTCATCAGAAGGCCTCCTCAAGTTATTCAAAAAGTTGTGTGAGTCCTGAGCATAAGCATAGTTGTCTTCATCATCTTCATCATAGGGAAACTGCTGGCAGACATGAACCTCATTATTTATGCTTGCATCGACATCAGGAAAAGGATACTCCCTGTTTGTAAATAGCATATTTACATTATCATCCTCCATGCAATGTAGCTTATTGCACCCATCACAGGCAACAACATTGTTATATAGAGACTAAGCAATCATACATTGTGACTGTGAGTGAGGCATTTGGCATATTATACACCATGGGGTGTCATCAACCATATTAACATTTTTCTTCAAAGGGTCAGGTGTTTCCTTAGCATTTTGAGCTCTTTGATTTGTATTGCTGTACGGGAGGATGGGTTTACCATTATGCCAATTGGTATGATATGGCATGTCATGTAATGATGGTCTTCTTTCTTGCCTTTGGTAAACTTGTCTGTTAGGACCTATCCCCTTTTCATTTTTAGCCATTCTATAGCTCAGGTCCTTGACAATAGTTGTCAACTTATCTAATTTATCCTCAGAAGTAGATGTATTGCCTTAAACACTTTGAGATTTAGTATTTGGATTTTGTAGAATTTTCACATCATCTCTTTTGTTTGTCTTACCAGACGCTTTTCTATTATTTTCAATATTTTTTGCAATTTTGAAAGCATCTCTAAGGCTATGAGGACCCTTATCTCTTAATCCATAAGCAGTTTTGGCATCAAAAGCATTTATGTACAACACTATGCACATAGGTTCATTAGGCCTCAGGTGATGTGGCAATTTGTTCAATACTTTTGTGAATCTAGCATTGAAATCAGCAACATGTTCATTTGATCCTTTGGTAATGCCAGTGAATTCATTAATGAAAAAACTAGGATCAGTCTTGTCACCATACTATTCTTTGAAAATTCTTCTGAAGTCATCCCATGATGAAACACTTCTGTCAAGCAGACCCCTGTACCATTCTCTGGCTTCATTAACTAATGATTGCATAAATAATTTCATAAAAACATCCTCATGCTCAACCTCAAAGTTGTCCATGATATTCTAAAAAACTTTTAAATGGTCTTCCCCTAACACAGTATTATTTCCTAAAAATTTAGGCACTTGCAGCCTCACATGTTTGTCGATAGGATTGGGGTAACTAGGAATGCCATCAAAAACAAGCTGTCTGAATCTGTTTAGCTACATTGGCTGTCTACCAAACTGATTAACATTGGCATTTCTGTTTGCATTCTAATTTCTAACATTATTTAATGGTATTCCAGCATTATTTGCATTCTGTCTCTGATCATTATGCTGATCATGCACTTCATTTCTTTGCGATTTCTCTGCATATTTGCATTTTCAAGGGTAGGAATTGAATCGTTCTGAGCAACTCTCAGACCTTGCACTTTCTATTTTATGTCATCTCTAATTTTTATTGCTTGTAGATACTCTAATTCTGCTCTTAAACTTTTGATTTCTTCAACTAATTGTTCCTCTTTGGGCATAGAAGAGGATGGTCCCATTCCATTTTGGTCATCATTATCTTCATCCCTTGGAGACTCAACCTCTTCAAATCTATCACTGGGATCCAAGAAAGGGCATTCTTGAAAAACTTCTGACCTTATTCTCAAATCAACACCCTGTTGTCTTTCATATACGTTCTGGATTTCAACCTCAGTGTTTGAAAAATAAGGTATTGTCCACTCTAAAGATCCTGGATTATCTTGAATATTATCATTACTTCTGGGAGAACCCTCTTGACTGGTTTGAACAGTCCCTTTTTTCCCGTACATCATTTTTTTGGGTAATTCTACAAATAGAGAATTATGCAGGGATCTTCTACCTTGCATACAAATTCTTACTTTACCAGTTGGGAGATTGGTTCGGAGTCGCCACCTATAACTAGGAATTGTTTTCTTTTTTAATTAGGGTTCTTTCACAAATTTCCCAGCGGAGTCACCAACATTTGTTGCAACTCAGATGGGCAATAATTTACTAGGGATGAAAAGATAACACTTTCACTTCACTTCCCCAGCGAAATCGCCAAAATTTGTTGGTTATTTTCCCAGACTGGATGATTATTCCCAGTAATCCCTACAAAATAGCCATCAGTGATCAACAAGATTCCCGGACCAAGGGCCAACAGTATAGGAGATAGACTCTATAAATATCTCCTCTTCTTCTTTAGGCTCTATAGAACCAAGGGGGGTATTCCCTACTCAACATCTATAAAATGCATCTATGTATTTGCTAGGATGTTGACATAAAGCAGATAGATCATCTCTTATGCAGACCAAAACTGTAAGATAAGTGCAAAGGGGCTAGCTTTGGGCCTATATTCAGTTGTAGACAGAGGATTTCAGTCCTAAAACTACTTCTAATATCCTAAAGGTTTGTATATGAAGTTTGAGTTTGATTTATGTTTGGATGCAAAACTAGGACCTTGGTTGCAACCTCAATACAAGACTGGATTGGTGCCTATCTCAGGGCTCAGAGTCAATAGACATACACATGTGAATGTACACAAACCTATATTAATGACTGAGTTTCAATGGGATTGTTTAATATCTGCCTTATAGATACTTCCCAAAATTGAGTATTCGGTTACCTCTGCTTAGGAGATCCTCACTGCAATATATTCTTCTTAACACTTAACCTAAAACATTTAATCCACTCCTTGAGCAGAAGTAAAAGACCAAGCATTCAATATAGCAAATCCATATTCAAAAATCTTAGACACCCCTTAGCTGTTTAGATTCAAAAGAAGAATACATTCCATTTGGAGACAAGTAACACAGCACATGCAATGAAGCATTACTCATTTAAATCAACATGAAACCAGTAGATTTATGTATTAAACATACAACATGAGATTCATAAACTTACAAAAACATCCAAAACAGGGCCACCAATGAAGTTATATCTTATCACAACACCAAAAATGTTGTCCAGTTTTCAACAACCACAATGAGTAACACAGTTTAGCTTTTATACCAAGACTGTGTACCCAGCAAAAATTAATTACATGGTAGGTCAAAAAGTCGCTAGATTCAATGCATTAGAAATGGTGCTCAAAATCATTAAATGTAGCAGAGAGACAAAGAGGAATGAGTAGGTGAACTCAGGATTCGCACCGCCATCTGAAGATCATCCTCACAAAATCAAGTAGTTGGCCCGTCCATCATCAACCCATACCACTGCAACTCCATCATTAATGCTTCAGCTACCCACAGCTCCTTCCTGGAAGGTAGTAGAGGACCCATGGAGTTTTCCCGCTCAAAAAATGAACGCAGACACAAGGAAAAATCCATCATTGAAAGTTCAAAACCCGACCGTCAATCTAAAATCCATCACTGAGATCAATGGTTCAAAAACATTGAAAAGTCGCCAACCAATGATTACGTGCCACGTAGGCACCCTGAGCCTCTATCGCTGACTTTTTTTCTTTTTATTTTGCCTTTACCACCTCTATATATGCAAAAATATATGCATATACAAAAGCCACTGTTCGCCTTTCAAGTCCCCTTGTATATGCAAAATGCATATACATACAACAACTTAATATACAAGGTGGACCCCAAATATTCGTGAAACAGATTGGAAATTTATTCAGGTCCGGCTTGTATCCCTTTCACTTGTACTTCAGCTTGTATATCGGCATATACAAGCTCCTTATACAACCCACGGACCTCAAATTACTATTCCCTGTATTTGACTCCTCCTTTGCATCCGGGTTGCATATTTCTTCATTGTATGTTTCCTTGTATATCGCATTATACAAATGCGATACACATACAAAGGACCTCTACCCCTTATCCATTGGATTCAAAAAACCCTTGAAGTCTGGCATGTTTCCCTTCCTCTTGTATATTTTTCTTGCACATTTGATTGTATATCAGACATACATTCACTCTTTGTTTGTCCGCGGGCCCCACCACATGCATCTCCCCACTGCACTGTAGCAAAAGTATACTAGAACCTTTGTATGTCAAACATACAAACCTTCTCACATACAAACAGGGAATCTTCAAGGAATTTTCCACCCTTGTATATTTTTCCTTGTATCTTTCAAATGCATGCAGCCGATGTATATTAGGATGTACAACAAAACACATACAAGCGAACCTGATATACAACAGCGGCATATTCCTTGAATCTTGCGGAAGATTCCCCCAATGTACATGCATCCTTTTGAACCCGATATGCATTTGGAAATACATACAACTGCAAAATATTCTTGGGAATCTGTGAAAGATTTTACCTTTGCATATGCAACCCAATATGCATCTAAAATGCATATAACTCCCTTTTCATGATTTTTTGGAAGCCGATTGAAATTTCATAAGCCCACCAACATACAATTTGCACTTGCACATACAAGACTTAACATTTCTCTCAGGCACGACAGGAAAAAGCGGTAAAACACTGCATGTAGGGGGAGGAACAATTTAAACCAAGGCACTAAGGGTTTGAAGGAATACATACAGGAACTTGCAAACTCAAATTCAAAACCCTAACCCTAGGTGAACACCACCAGTCCCCTTGAAGACTCAAATGTGCCTGCATCCATCCCATTTAATAGGACTGTGAATCTTGTGCCTAAAATGAAATCTTTTATCCATTTCCTCCATTGATTAGAGAAACCTAGTTTGGTTAGGATATGGATTAAAAATTGCCAACTAACCCTGTCATATGCCTTGGCCATATCAAGTTTGATTACCATGGACGATATCTTATCTTCTTTGATCGTGTGGAGTATTTCATGTGTAATTATGGCCCCTTCTTCTGCATCCCTTTCTGGCACAAATCCTCCTTGTGTATTTGTGATTAGATATGGTAGCATAATTGATAATCTCAATGCTACCACCTTGGTGATGATTTTATAGACGTAGTTGCAGAGTGAGATTGGTCTAAATTCTTCAAAAGTTACAGGTGTGTTGCTTTTGGGGATGAGAAAAAGGTTGATATTCTTCATTTCTTTAGAACATTTTTAAACTTTCTAGACTCTTTGAATGCCAAGAATACAACTCTTCCTACTGTGTCCCAACATTTTTGAAAGAAAAGTCATGAGAAACCATCTGGGCCTAGTGCTTTATCTCCTGGCATTGAAAAAATTGCCTCCTTGATTTCCTCCATTATGAACTCTTTCATTAGGTTCTTATTTTGTTCCTCTAACACTAAGTTGGGAATGTTAGCATTGAAAAAATATCTATCTGGGAGGGAGTTCTATCCTCCAAAATTAATTTCTTGCAATACTCTACTGCTTCCTCTTTTATTTCATTTATATTTGTAGTCATTAAGCCATTTCTTCTCCTAATATTCTAAATAGAATTTGTATTTTGTCTAATCTTAGTTGAGATTTGAAAGAAAGATGTATTCTTGTCCCCCTCTTTCATCCATGTTTCCCTTTATTTTTGTTGCCAAAAGATCTCTTCTCTCATGAGAATTTCCTCCAGGTCATTTCTCAATATTTTCTCCTGGTCATATCTTTCTTCATTCATACCATGATGTAGAATTGTGGTAACTACATTATTGAGGTCTTGTTGTATTCTAGCTTTCTATTTGAATATATTTTTAAAATGTGATCGGTTCCATTCAATGATTTTGGTTCTCACATATTTTAGTTTGGCCAGTAATTGAAACATTCTTGATCCCTTGACAAAAGGGGTTATCTGTCACCATTCCTGGATTAGTGGGACAAAATTTGGATCCCTCAGCCACATATCCTAGAATTTGAAGTGTCTATGTTCGGGGCCCAAGTCTTCTCCTATCTTGAGGCTTACTAGGAAGCGATCTGAATTGCTGCACAAGAGGATATTTGTTGTGCATTCCCAATTATTTTGTAAGCACTGGCTCAAAATTATAAATCTATCTAGCCTTTCTACTATCTTCGTAAAGTCCTTTCTTTTGTTTGTCCATGTGAATCTCCCCTTCTTTGGTCTATAGTCCAGTAGGTTATTGGTTTCTATAAAGTTCTTGAAATCCTCTTGAGATTTGGAGGGGTGGGAAATGTCCCTAGTTTTTCATCATCTTCTTCTACTGCATTGAAGTCTCCTCCTAAGACTATCTTCTCATCTTTTATTAGCCTCATTAGTTGACTAAAGTGATTCCAAAGATTACATTTTTGATTTGTGCATGTGGGTCCATAAACACAAAATACCCATAAATCTTTTGATTGTAAATTTTTTGGGAATTTACCTAGGATCTAGTTCACTCTTGTCCCTATGATCTCCATTCATGGGAGGTACTTCTTCCATAGGCTAGCTAATCCTCCTAATGCACTTGCTATTGGGGACATCACTACCTCCCATTCTTTCCATAGACTAAAAATTTTCTGAGCCTATTTTGCAGATAGTTTGGTCTCTTGAAAAAATATAATATCTGCTATCACCCCATCAATCAAATTTTTGATGAGGCATCTTTTGTTAGGGGCATTTGGGCCCCTACTATTCTAGGTTAGAACTCTCATTGTCCCTGAGGAGAGCTTCCCACTCTCCTCTTTCTAAGGGCTTTATCTATGGTAGTTTGAATTCCTACTACTATTTCTATTTGGGTCTTGTTCTTTTTTCCCTCATACTCTTTCTTGAGGAAGCAGGTGTGGTTCTATCCATTTTTATTTCTAGTGCTATTTAAGAGATACCTAATGGCTATCTTTCTTCCTCCTCTTCATTCTCTCAGAGGACTTCTTCTGCTATGTCATCATAGATGTCATTGCTCACCTTAGTTATTACTTCCTCTAGTAATGCTTCTAGATTGTGTTTAACCATACCTTTGGCCTCCTCTTCTTCTTCATTATGAAACCATATTTCCCATGTTTCCCTAGTTTCATTATTGTTTTCTTGGAGAAGGGTATGTGTCCCTTTATCCATGTCTTCACTTACTATGTCTGGTTTAGCTGTCTCCTCCATGTTCTCCCCTGTTGGTGTGAGTTCTCTATATTCTTGGTTCAGTTCTTCCTCTTCCCCTTCTCTTAAGATTTTCCTTGGTGAAAGGGAAAAAACCACTTGAAGATCAATTTGGTTCTCCTTTTCTTGTGGATATGTCCTAGTTCTACCATTTGGAAGGGTTGTTCTCTCAGCTTCAAGATCAATCTATTTGAAGTTGGTAGCTTGATATCTTGGGAGAACTTTTTTCCTTCGGGTTCTTTGGTGTCGGTTTCCAACTCATTATTTCTTATTTCCACTTCCTAGTGTGTGTAGGAGTTCACAAGTTTTTCTCCTTCATAGAAAAGGTTTTGTTCCCATGTGCCTTCTGGTGTCTCAAGTGTGATCCTTTATGGGAATTTCTTGTTTGTTTCCATTAGGATTCTGATTCTAATCATAGATGACCAGCAGTTGCTTTGTTCATGCTCAATTTATTGGCATGTTCCTAAATTATTTCCTATCTTTCTTAGGATTTCTAGGTCCCTATATTCCATGGGGAGATTTGGTATTTGAACCCAAATCGGTAGGAAAGGAATCTATTATGTGGTGGGGTTGAAATTAGATTTCCATGGTTGGTAGTAGATATTAGTTTCTTGAAATATCCACAATTTGTTTTGTAAAATTTTTATCCCTTTCTCCTTGGTTTGGGAAAGTAAAAACAAAAAAACCTTCTCCCATCTCCACTAATTCTTCCATTAAAGACCAATGTTGAGACACCCATTTTTTTAAAGCAATGAAAGAGAAATGACATGAAAGGACTTTACCTATTAGTGCTTTCCCTTGTAGTAGTTCTATCCTTTTTGTGATTGCATTCTTTGGGATCTAGATATGGGTCTCATGTGTTTCCTTTCTTCGTGTTATTTATTTGAAGATGGGCTTTGGTACATATTGTCATTACTTTACCCTTCCAACTTCTTTGCGGAGCCCCTTTTATCGCCCTGGCTATCGCATCCTTGGTTTTGGGTGCCTATTTTGATGTCTGGATCTCTTGTGAGTAAACAAGGGCCTCTATTTATTTTCCCCCCTTTGTGATGTTTTCCTTGATGGATCTTCCTCGTGTTCGAAAAAGTTCATCCTGTGGTCTGAGAGAAAACCTTCTTTGCCAGATATTTGTGTAGTTACGACATTGTTTTTCTTCACCTCATCTCGGTCGTATTATCCTTTTTGTTCCTAGATTGAAATTGTTGGGTTTTGTCTAGTAAAAACATTTAGTTTTTCCTTCTTGAGACAAAAATTTCCTTGCCAATAGTTGGTTCTTGTGTTCCTGTACTGGTTATCCCTATACCATCCTTCTCTGGGTTAATTGTCCTTATAACAGTCATCACTGTAGTAAAGCACCATAGCCATTCCTCCCAATCAGATATTACACTTGTTAATACTTGTAATCCCACAACTTCCTTTAAAAATAGATTAAATGAATGTATCATGTCATTTTTCTTCTTACATGCTATGATATTTTCCATCTTAGAAAAAATTTTAACTACCAAAAATATAGATCATTACTTCTTTGTGTTCTAGAAAACCTAATACAAAATTCATACTAATATTCTCCCAAGTTTGTCTAGAATTAGTAATGACTTGTATAATCCAATGTTCTAACTATTACCTTTCTAACTTGGTAAATTCTACAATTCTAAATATACCTTTTCACATCCTTATACATTTATGTAAAAAATATTTTTCACTCAACAATGCCAATATCTTATCTATTCCAAAATGTCATGTTAAACCATCGCTATGCTTCTCCCTTATCAAGTTATCCCCCATTGAGCTTCTAGGAATACATTTAACTAACTTCCTTTAAACAAATATATAATTCTAAATCAAATAATCAAGCCACTTAATTTTATCCATACTTATAGGTTCTTTACATGATTTCCATGCTTGTGAAAAATTAATATTAGATTCATACAAATGTTTCACCTTCTCAAATCCAACTACTTCAACTATCATCTCTATCAACAAATTCTATCTTCTAATCAATGCGTATGCAACTCTATTTGAATTTCTAGTCCTATATTTAAATAAAATATATATATTTGTATAAAGTCAACCCATCCTACATGTCCTTTGTTTAACTTATATTGACTATTCAAATATTTTTGTACTTGATCTATATACAACACAAATTATTTCAACATGTAACGTCTCTACTTCTTCAATGTTTGAATTATGACATAAAATTCCTAATCATATATTGAGTATCTCTTCCTTACATCATTTAACTTTTCCTTAAAATATGCTACTGGTCTACCTTCCTAACTTAACACTACTCCAATTACATTTGTACTTGCATTGAAATCTACTTGGAATACCTTATCATAATCTGGGAATGCTAATATTGGCTAGTTTGTAACTTTCTTTTTCAAGATCTCAAAGCTTCTATGTGCTTCTAATATCCACTTGAATTATTTCATGCACAAATACTACTTAAATTCCTAATGAGTTTCATAAAACTAGCCAACCCATGAATACTTCTTACCTTTGCAACATTTACTAGTGTAGTCCACTTAACAATTACTTTAATGTTCTCTTGATCCATCTTTAAACAATTTTTTAAGATTACAAATCTAAAATATACCAATTACTCCTTCATGAAACTAGACTTCTCGACATTGATCAAAAATTATTTTCTCTCAATCTCTACAATAATAATCTGATATGATCTATATGTTCCTCCCTAGACTTACTAAAAATTAAAATATCATTCCAAATAAAAAAATACAAAATTACATAAATATGGCTTTAATACCTCATTTATTAATATCATAAATGTGCATGGTGCATTAGTCAACCCAAAAGGCATAACTAACTATTTTATACTCCTTTAGTCTAGAATAGTGTTTTCCATTCATCTCCTCTAATTCAAATCTAGTGATAACTACTCTTTAAGTCTACATTGGTAAGTACTTCATTCCACTTAAATAGTCCATCAAGTCATCCATCCTTAGTAATAGAAAACTATACTTAATTGTGATCTTATGTAAGATTTGCTAACCAAGATCAAGGAGCTCCAATGAAAGCATAAAGATACCCAAAATGAGAATAATTCTATTCTATCAAAGGGTGCAAATATACAAAAGAGATTGTGAAATTACTTACAAGAGTACATGAGGTTGATATATATGATACACCACCAAGAGATGTGAATCTACAACCAATGTGGGTAAAAGAGATGTACTCACATGTGTGTAGTATAACTCCACCAAATTGGGAAAGTACAAGTCACATGTGAAAATGCAACCTACCTAAGTAGATAGCTACCCAAGAAAGCTTATCCTATCCTAGGTGTGCAAATATGGAATAAAATAAATAATTAAATGCAAGAAACTAAATTTGCACCAACGTCCCCATAAGTAGATACTTACCTAAGCAATCTTATCCTATTCTAGGTGCAAATATACAATAAAGTATATAATTAAATTATGCAAGAAAATAAATATGCACTAACACCCCCCATAAGCATAGCTTATGTGGGTGGAAAGGATAGATGGATGGGTTCCAACAAATGTGTAGCCATGTTAGGTACCCATGTACAAAATGATGTCCCTCGAAAGATGAGGATAAAACCCATAGGACAAACCCACCCCAAAGAGAGGAAAAAGAAGAAGAGTGACCATTTAACCCCCAAACTGTAGTTCATATGCCAATGGGTGAGTGCAAGATCATGATGGACCAATCAATACCCCTAAGTGGCAATGAAAATGCTAAAAATAGACTTAAGTAATTTCACATCAAAAATTGAATGAGTTATCTAGATAATGTGAAAATAAGGTAGTAATAAAATTTCTAGGAAATTGTGAATGGAGTTGTGCTTGAATGGCAAAGGCCAAAGGTTCTCATGATGGAGATCCAAGTTTGAATCCCCCAAGTAACATCAGTGGCTTATGTGGCTTCTAATTTGATTATGTGGTTTCTATGTTGATGGGGAGGAGGTCCCCCTTGTGACCTCCACGCTTACCAATCAAAAAAAAATCTAGGAAATTGAATCTAGTTTATGGCCTACTACTTTTTTAAAATTTTTAAAATTATTTTTTTGAATATTGGATATTCAATGAGGCACTACTACAATTTTTAGAAACACATAAAAAGTAGGTGTCATTTTGGCCAACCTAAGCATGAGAAAAAGAAAATATTTTTTCTCCAAACTTTGGATTTAAGTAAAGGACATGTAAGCAGATGTGACACATTTTTTTGAATTTTTTTAATAAATAAATGATTTTTTAATGATTTTTTTACTATGAATTTCTAAAAATGTTAAAAACTACTTTTCCGGCCAATCTAACTTGCTTATAAATATATGAAATTCTATTTTTTAAAAACCTATAGCCAATAAAGCCTAGAGTGTGACATATCTTTTGGATTCAGAAGGAGATAAGTAGTTTGAAAATTATGAATGGTTTTTCATATGAATCTCAATTAGGAAATTAGACATAGTGTATGTAGAAAATTAAAATAATTAACTATTGAAATTATGACGAGGCATATATTATATTTTTAGAATCTTGATAATTTCCTCTACAAACCCTTTTTTTTAATTAAATTTAGTTACAAAAGTGTCTATCAACTTCAAGGATGAATTCATCGAATTTTTTTAGGATAACATTAAATAAGTGGTTTTGCAAGTTTCTTTGGCAAGTTTTAGAACTCCCACTTGCCTAAATCGAAGGCAATCCCAAGGCACCTTTGGAAGGAATCCATATTTTAGATAGAAATATTAACACTTTTTCCATCCAAATATAAATATGTCTAAATGTTAGCACTTTTTCATCTAGCATGATTTTCTAACTTTGCCACTATTTGGCCCATCATGATCTTGCACTTACCCAATGGTAGATGCTTCATACTAAAAGCTAAAGACAACCCATGATCATAAAATAACATTTACCCTCTTAGGAAGAAATAAACACAAAGGAGTATGTAAGATATCCTCTCATTTTGATAAGGAATGTGAGGGAAGAAAGATCAAATGTATGATGTCTCTGAAAAGTGCTTAGGTATCACCATTTTAGTGTAGAGAGGTACCACAATCAAGTGAGGACTTCTAAGACTAACTGAAGAAAGTGACAATCCAAAACCTAGTGGAAACAGATGTACAATAAGATTCAAATATTATGAGACAATAGATGTGATGGAATTATCATCAGAGAGGATATGAATGTCCTCAAGTGTGTCCTCCAAATCTCAACTATGGGACTCACAAAACAAACTTGGTATTTATGTCAAGTACTCATCCCAAGAATTTATATTTGGAAGATGATGAATATGATCCTACTATGTTATTGTTGAATCATTCGAAGCAATGTTGAACTTTGAAGAAGCACAAGATGGAGGAGT
This sequence comes from Cunninghamia lanceolata, assembly GCA_027924645.1. Lineage (NCBI taxonomy): Eukaryota > Viridiplantae > Streptophyta > Pinopsida > Cupressales > Cupressaceae > Cunninghamia > Cunninghamia lanceolata. Next base: position 303,068 of record BSBN01001002.1, read on the forward strand.
TGGGAGTTTGATGTATGCTATGGTCTATACTATATTATACATTGCTTAAGCAGTGAGATTCTTAAAATGCTTTATGTCTAATCTTGGAGATGATTATTGGATGCACTTAAGAGGGTCTTTAGACATTTGTAGGTTACCTTAGAGTACTATTGTTAACATGATGATTCTACAAGGGACCAACACTTAGTTGATATTTGTGTATTTAAAGATTGGGTAGAAGATGTTAATAGTAGAAGATCCACCAGTGGATATGTGTTTAGTTTATTTGGTGGTGCTATTAGTTACATGAGAAAGAAACATGATATGGGTACTTTATTCACTATAAAGGTTAAAAATACGGTAGCTACTCATGCCTATAAAGAGGTCATCTAGCTTAAGAGACTATTTATATGTGGGGTTGAGTTAGAGAGCTATTATAATGCTTTGTGATACTCAGAGTGCCATATGTCTAGCAAAGAATCTAACCTTTCATGTGAGCATGAATCACATAGATGTATAGTATAATTTTATTTATGACATGGTAGGGGATGGGAGCATGATCTTGGAGAAAGTTGACACTTTGTAGAATGTTGCAAATGCTTTAACAAAGCTATTTAACATAGAGAAGTTTGGGTGGTGCAATAAGTTTGTGGGCCTCTTGGACCCTAGCAAATAGTTGATAGTGGGGTAAGTGCACAAATATGGGGGACCAAAAGGGGGTCTTAAGATGCCACTTTTTTTTTAAATTAGAAGATACTGATGTTGGATGAGAAATTGAAGATAGTTACACTCAAAATTTGAAGATGCAACAAAAACAAGAGTCATAGTATTCTGAATCTAATTTCTAAACTACTAGTTTTTTTCAAAAATGGTTGAGATTAAGGGGTTCAAAAAGGGGGCCACACAAATTGGTCCTATTTTTTCAAAAAAGCATAACATAGCGTCTTGTGTGGCCCCCCTAAAATGTTAACTTTTTTTTAGTATTTCAAAAATTGCTTTGGTGAGAAATTAGCTAAGACTATGTAGTTTATCCTCAATTTTTCTGATAATTTTTTCATGACTAATTGATTTTTTACTAATTTTCAAAGTGGACACATCATGAAAAACAAGAAATTGAGCATGCTCTCCCGTAAAAATTTTGAAAACTAATCAAAAATCTAATTTTTTTTAATACGTGTAGAATGGAGTCTATTTTCTAAAAATGTAATTTATTTGAAATTTTGATGAACAGTTAAAAATAAATATAAAATACCACACTGGTTTTTGACAAAAAATGGATACACTAACAAAAGAAATTAAAGATAAAAACCTGAACATACTCAAAATGTGAAAAAAATTATATGGTTAGAAAGCTAAGAGAGAGCTTAAGATTATCATGGTATTTTTTTGACTTGTCATTGAAACAAGTGCAAACTTGATGGGGAGCACGCTTCAGATTATGTAATTTTTTACAATCTACAAAAAAATGTCTTTGGACATTTAAAACTCAGTCCAAGCCTTTGGGTTGGAAGCCCAAGGAAAATCCAAGCCAAAATTACCAAAGCAAACAATAACGCAAGCGTGTTATAACACGCTCACATTATTGTGAAATAAAATCATCTCACCCTTACCTTCTCTCTCTCTCTACTTCTTACCCTCTCTCTCACCTCTCTACCTCCCTACCCACTTTACATGCACTTAAAACACTTATAACTTTCCATGCATGACAATACTTAAAACTTTACATGTACAACAACACTTAAAACTTTCCATGCATGACAAAACGCGCTCACGTTATAATGTGAGCACATTTTGGTGAACCAAAAAAATGGATAAAAAGCATTTGGGATCCGTGAATCAAACTCACATACTCTTTTATTCCCTACTTTTCATGCATTATCGAACAAAAAATGCTTTTTCATGGTGTTGACATTTTGACAATCATTGTTTATTTAATCCACCACTTTTTTTGGTTTTTCAACATAGAAGAAGTAAATTAGATGTTTTTAGACATAATTCGATTATTTAAACAAATAGTTTCATGTTTCATATTGTTTGAATGCTAATTTTTGTGTATTTAGATTGAATTTGATGATATATATTTGTTTTTCATAAATTTGACTAATCCTACTACAGTTATATAGAATTCAACATTGAATACAAAGGAACTTGTCAAAAAGATCAAATTTTTGAGGATTTTGAACCCAAATTTTTAAGGATTGGGCAACTCGAATCTTGAAATCTAAGGTATGTTATTTATGTATTCATTTACTTTAATTTATGATTATGTTAAAGAATGGAATCTCATGTTATAGGACAGTCATGAGGGAAGTGAGAGGATTATCGTTTTGACAAGTTAAATTATCATGACAAAGTGAAATTTTATATTTATTTAAGATAACAATCTATGACAACAAGCCATATCACCATGGGAAGGAAATCATCAAGATAGTATTGGTATATATTTATGAAGGGAGTCTTATCAACATTCAAGGATAATCCTAAAATAGAGAAAGGCCATGGAAAGACTTTCACTATGGAGTAGATGTGCAATCATGTTGCTATTATCCTGATTTGATGACCTGATTTGTTGTTGTTCTAAAAAACCAAGCTCCATACAATTTTATCTATAAATATGAGAATAAAAGAAGGTAAAAAAGGTAGAGAATTATTATATTGATATAAGGAAGTTGCCTTTCTATTGAAGATTTATGATAAAAGAATGAATACTACATGATTTGAGGATCCTTATAGAACAATTTATGCTTCTCAACTAAAGTTGTTACCTTGGAAATTGCATTCTCAATTCACCTAGGTGAAGGAGACAAGCATGTTTAAGTAGATATGTTAAGAAAATGTGAAATTAACCTAGATATTGTGCCTACCACCATTTGTAAATGTTGACCATATCCTAAGAGACCCTTATTCCAATGATGGAGAACTCTTGTAGCCAAAATGAATTGAGTTTAACTTGAGATCATAGGACTAAATCTAAGCCTTAGGATCAAATTAATCTTTGCCATTGATGTAATGCTTCAAACTTTACTCTATTGTACCAAAGTTAATTTATCTATGTCTTATTCATGATGCATATAGGGGTAAGTGCAAGAAGATGGGGGGCCAAAAAGGGGTCTTAAGTGGCCACTTTTTTCCTAAAATTAGGAAATGCTGGACTTAGATGAGAAATTGAGCATAGTTACACTCAAAATTTTAAGATGCAACAAAAACAATGTTCGTAGTGCTCCAAGTCTACTTTCTAAACTACTATTTTTTTTTTGAAAATGGTATAGACTAAGGGGTTTAAAAGAGGTAACCATAAAAATTGGTGTTGTTTCTATCAAAAAACACAACATAGCATGTTTTGTGGCTCCCTCAAAAGGTTAATTTTTTTTTGGTATTTTTAAAAACGCTTCGATGAGAAATTAGCTAACATGTAGTTTATGCCCAATTTTTCTGATAATTTTTTAATGAATATTTGATTTTTTACTAATTTTCAAAGTGGACACATCCTGAAAAATAGAATTTTGGCCGTGCTACCCCTATAAATTTTGAAAACTAATTGAAAATCAATATTTTTTAATATGTGTAGAATGAAGACTAATTTCTAAAAATGTATTTTTTTAAAATTTCAATGAACGGTTAATTTACAATGAAAAAAAGACCAAACACTGGTTTTTGCCAAAAAATAGACACACAAACAAAAGAAATTAAAGATGAAAGGCTTAACATTGTCAAAATGTGAAAAAAATTGCATCGTTAAATAGCTAAGAGAAAGCCTAACATTACCTAGGTGTTCAATTTGTTTGACCTTGAAACACGTACAAATCTGAGGGTTAGCACGAATGAAGTAATGTGAAATCCTGTAGAATATGCAAAAACACGTCTTTGGATGTTGGGAAGGCACTCCAATCCTTTGGGTTGGAAATCCAAAGCAAATCCCAAGCCTAAGGTTTGGGATTCCCAAAGCAAAATATAACGCGAGCGCGTTATAATGCGCTCACGTTATGTTTTATTTTTCATTTTTTCCCTTTTCGCAAAAGTTTGCCCAATGTTTGTCATGTTTGACATAATGCAAGCGCATTATAACATGCTCACGTTATGTCTCCCTTGGAATGTTTTATGTTCAAGGTTATTAAGCATGTATGTATGTATACTTGTATGTATGTATGCATGTATGTATGTATTGATGTATGTATGTATGTATGCCTATATGTATGTATGTATGTATGTATGTATATATGTATTCTTGTATGTATATATGTATGCTTGTATGTATGTATGTATGGTTGTATGTATGTATGCATGCTTGTATGTATGTATATATGTATGCATGTTTGTACGTATGTATGTATGTTGAAGGTTTAGGGTTGAGCGATTAGGGTTTAGGGATGAGGACTTAGGGATAAGGGATTAGGGTTTAAGGTATAGTGTTGAGGGTTGAGGGTTTAGAAATAGGGATAGTGTTTACGGTTTAGGGTTGAGGGATTAGGGTTTAGGGTTTAGGTTTGAGGGATTAAGGTTTAAGGTTGAAGTTTTAGGGATAGGATTTAGAGTTTAGGGATAAGGGATTAGGGTTTAGGACCGTGAGGGATTAGGGTTTAGGGTTGAGGCTTTCGAAATAGTGTTTAGGGTTGAGGGTTTAGGGATAGGGTTTAGAGTTTAGGGATAAGGGATTAGGGTTTAGAACCTTGAGGGATTAGGGTTTAGGGTTGTGGCTTTAGGGATAGCGTTTAGGGTTGAGGGATTAGGGTTGAGGGTCAAGGGATTAGGGTTAAGGTAGAGTGTTGAGGGTAGAGGGATTAGGGATAGGGTTTAGGGTTGAAGATTTAGGGTTGAGGGTTTAGGGACAAGGGATTAGGGTTTAAGGTATAGTGTCAAGGATTGAGGGTTTAGGAATAGGGATAGCGTTTAGGGTTTAGGGTTGAGGGATTAGGGTTTAGGGTTTAGGGATAAGGGATTAGGGTTGAGGGTTGAGGTATTAAGGTTTAGGGTTAAGGGATTAAGGTTTAGGGATAGGGTTTAGAGTTTAGGGATAAGGGATTAGGGTTTAGGACCTTGAGGGATTAGGGTTTAGGGTTGAGGCTTTACGGATAGAATTTAGGGTTGAGGGATTAGGGTTGAGGGATTAGGGTTGAGGGTTTAGGGATAGGGTTTAGAGTTTATGGATAAGGGATTAGGGTTTAGGACCTTGATGGATTAGGGTTTAGGGTTGAGGCTTTAGGGATAACATTTAGGGTTGAGGGATTAGGGTTGAGGGATTAGGGTTGAGGGTTTAGGGATAGGGTTTAGAGTTTAGGAATAAGGGATTAGGGTTTAGGACCTTGAGGGATTAGGGTTTAGGGTTGAGGCTTTACAGATAGCATTTAGGGTTGATAGATTAAGGTTGAGGGTCGAGGGATTAGGGTTAAGGTAGAGTGTTGAGGGTAGAGGGATTAGGGATAGGGTTTAGGGTTAAAGGTTTAGGGTTTAGGGATTAGGGTTTAGGGTTTAGGGTTTAGGGTTTAAGGTATAGTGTCAAGGGTTAAGGGTTTAGGAATAGGGATAGTGTTTAGGGTTTAGGGTTGATGGATTAAGATTTATTGTTTAGGGATAAGAGATTAGGGTTAAGATTTGAGGGATTAAGGTTTAGGGTTGAGGGATTAAGGTTTAAGGTTAAGGGTTTAGGGATAGGGTTTAGAGTTTAGGGATAAGGGATTAAGGTTTAGGACCTTGAGGGATTAGGGTTTAGGGTTGAGGCTTTACATATATCATTTAGGGTTAAGGGATTAGGGTTGAGGGTTGAGGGATTAGGGTTAAGGTAGAGTGTTGAGGGTAGAGAGATTAGGGATAGGGTTTAGGGTTGAATGTTTAGGGTTGAGGGATTAGGGTTTACAGTTGAGGGTTTAGGGATAAGTGATTAGGGTTTAAGGTATAGTGTCAAGGATTCAGGGTTTAGGAATAGGGATAGAGTTTAGGGTTTAGGGTTGAGGGATTAGGGTTTAGAGTTTAGGTATAATAGATTAGGGTTGAGGGTTGAGCGATTAAGGCTTAGGGTTGAGGGATTAAGGTTGAGGGTTGAGGGTTTAGGGATAGGGTTTAGAGTTTAGGGATTAGGGTTTAGGGTTGAGGCTTTATGGATAGCGTTTAGGGTTGAGGGTCGAGGGATTAGGGTTAGGGTAGAGTGTTGAGGGTAGAGGGATTAGGGATAGGGTTTAGGGTTGAAGGTTTAGGGTTGATGGATTAGGGTTTAGGGTTGAGAGATTTGGGATAAGAGATTAGGATTTAAGGTATAGTATCAAGGGTCGAGGGTTGAGGAATAGGGATAGCGTTTAGGGTTTAGGGTTGAGGGATTAGGGTTTAGGGTTTAGGGATAAGGGATTAGGGTTGAGAGTTGAAGGTTTAAGGTTTAAGGTTAAGGGATTAAGGTTTAAGGTTAAGGGTTGAGGGTTTAGGGTTTAGGGATAGGGTTTAGAGTTTAGGGATAAGGGATTAGGGTTTAGGACCTTAAGGGATTAGGGTTTAGGGTTGAGGCTTTACGGATAGCATTTAGGGTTGAGAGATTAGGGTTAAGGTTCGAGGGATTAGGGTTAAGGTAGAGTGTTGAGGGTAGAGGGATTAGGGATAAGGTTTAGGGTTTAAGGTTTAGGGTTGAGGGATTGGGGTTTAGGGTTGAGGGTTTAGGGATAAGGGATTAGGGTTTAAGGTATAGTGTCAAGGGTTGAGGGTTGAGGGATTAGGGTTTAGGGTTTAGGGATAAGGGATTAGGGTCGAGGGTTGAGGGATTAAGGTTTAGGGTTGAGTGATTAAGGTTTAAGGTTGAGGATTGAGGGTTTAGGGATAGGGTTTAGAGTTTAGGGATAAGGGATTAGGATTTAGGACCTTGAGGGATTAGGGTTTAGGGTTGAGGCTTTAGGGATAGCATTTAGGGTTGAGGGATTAGGGTTGAGGGTTTAGGGATAGGGTTTAGAGTTTAGGGATAAGGGATTAGGGTTTAGGACCTTAAGGGATTATGGTTTAGGGTTGAGGCTTTAGGGATAGAGTTTAGGGTTGAGGGATTAGGATTGAAGGCTTAGGGATAGGGTTTAGAGTTTAGGGATAAGGGATTAGGGTTTAGGGTTAAGACTTTAAAAATAGCATTTAGGGTTGAGGGATTAGGGTTGAGGGTCGAGGGATTAGGGTTAAGGTAGAGTGTTGAGGGTAGAGGGATTAGGGATAAGGTTTAGGGTTTAATGTTTAGGGTTGAGGGATTAGGGTTTAGGGTTGAGGGTTTAGGGATAAGGGATTAGAGTTTAAGGTATAGTGTCGAGGGTTGAAGGTTTAGGAATAGGGATAGTGTTTAGGGTTTAGAGTTGAGGGATTAGGGTTTAGGGTTTAGGGATAAGAGATTAGGGTTGAGGGTTGAGGGATTAAGGTTTAAGGTTGAGGGTTGATGGATTAAGGTTTAAGGTTGAGGGTTGAGGGTTGAGGGTTTAGGGATAGGGTTTAGAGTTTAGGGATAAGGGGTTATGGTTTAGGACCTTGAGGGATTAGGGTTTAGGGTTGAGGTTTTAGGGATAAAATTTAGGGTTGAGGGATTAGGGTTGAGCATTAAAGGATTAGGGTTAAGGTAGAGTGTTGAGGGTAGAGGGATTAGGGATAGGGTTTAGGGTTAAAGGTTTAGGGTTGAGGGATTAGGGTTTAGGGTTGAGGACTTAGGGATAAGGGATTACGGTTTAAGGTATAGTGTAGAGTGTTGAGGGTTTAGGAATAGGGATAGAGTTTAGGGTTTAGGGTTGAGGGATTAGGGTTTAGGGTTTAGGGATTAAGGTTTAGGGTTGAGGGATTGTTGTGTGGTTACACAACACACCCCATTTTGTCTTGGAAAAATAGGGACCCAACCTTTTGTTTGGCTTGGCTTGTGTTTGCTGCTTGCTGGCGGTCTGATAAAAGTAAGTCATGCAGATCATCATGCATAGAGAGGCTGGGTAAGTCATCATCATGAGGTCAGTTTGTCAAAGTTCATATTTTATTCTAGTAGCCTCATATCTAGATAGAGCATCAAAATTCATGCAGGTTTGCCTTTTGCATCACCCTGATATTCGCTAGGGTGTGAAAATTATGAATGGTCAAATTTTGAGTCAAACCTAATAGTCACAGCAAGAGGATCATATTTCTTAACATCAGTCATATTACAGAAGGTCATCCTGATCTAATTTATCACCCGATAAATCATGCGGTCCAAATATTCAGACATCAATTTTAGGTGATAGTGACCTTTACCCGTCAACAGCCTTATGTATTTCGCGAGGATCATATTTCTCAATGTATCCCGATTTCCAAATATCCTCCTGCCACGAAATATCCCCCTAGCCATTATCCTGATGATGTCATTCAAGTTCAATAAACAATTAAACAATCATGACGATGACGTAATCATCATATTTTCCTCTCGAGGAGGATGATCATGATCCTGCTCACATAATATGACGATGACGTCATAGTGCCATAACGTTGAACCAAGTTGATATCCCGATGACGTCATCATGATATTTTGACACTGGGTCATTTTAGTCCAAGGGGATCATCATCTTGAAACATCACCCAACATTTCTACATCACCAGATCTTTCGATGTAGGTTTTCCCGCTCAGAGGCGGATGATCATATTACACCAAGGGGATCATCATATTTGAACATCACCCGATATCCAAATATCACCCTGCTGCAGAATATTACTCTGATTTGCTAACATGACGATGACGTCATAATGACATAGTGATAAATGAGGTCTTCCATCTGCTGATGTCCTCTTGATTTTTTCCAGGGGGTCATTTTAGTTGTAGGGGTCATATTTCAGATCCTCCTGATTTCTTAGCATGACCATGACGTTAGCCTTTCACATTTTAACGAAGCCTGTCCATGATGATGACATCATCATCATATCCTGATCTATGAAGAGAGTCATATTAGTTAATATCCCTCATATTAGCTAATGTACATACCTGGACCTGATAGTTTTATTCAATGGAATTTAGTGAACAGAAGCACATGTATTGCATATGCATGATCTTATGCATGCGATAACTGAAAATGTAAGGCTTGCATATCATATGAAAGGTCCCCATCACCCTTGGAATACAAAAAAGGCTACCAGAAGGTGAAACTATTTGCAAAAAATTTAGAGAAACTCAAAAATTAGGAAATTTTTGACCTTCCCCTTGGCAGGGTCATAACTCCTAGCCATGTTATCAGAATTTAAACTTTTTGGACTCATTGGAAAGATAAACTAGTTATCTAGTTTGAGTTGCCCAGTCACTTAGGCTTAATGCCAAGTTAACGACAACGTGTTGAGCCCTAATTTCACTCCAAAGGCCTCCGAAAATGCAATTTACTAAGATGTAGAAAATACAAAAAAAATTACATTTTCAATATTTTTGTCAAAAATTGCTCAAATGACCCTGGCTAGACCTGATCAGATATTGAAACTATTTTAGGGCCTGACAACATGTTTTCTAGTCAACGATAGTCACCCAGACCCTCTTGACCACCTATGTGGGCATTTAGTTGCGTGAATTTTCTCAGATGCTCAATATTCATAACCTGATATATATAGGATGTTGGAGCTATCTGAAGTGGCTGAAAATTGCCAACTGGTAGGCAACATGAACCAGAGCTGGGGAGGATATTATCAAATATGTTGTATGCCAGCTGGAAGGTGGACTAAGTCAAAGATACCAAAATATTCTCTGCCAGCTGTGTATTTGCCAACTGGCAGGCACGTGCTGTTCATCTGGACCATTGATTGTTCTGGGAGGATCCTCATCCTTGGATCATTGTAACTATTTTCTGGCCTTTGTTCTATAAAAGGGCGGAACTTCTCTTCATTGAGTATGGGAATATCTGGCAAAAATAAGGCCAATTACTGTAGAATCAAATAGGAGATCGGATTACTGAGACTAATGAGGATTGAATTGTTGAAATGTCAAGGTTCTTTCTTCAGATCGTTGTAAATGTACTTATTCTAAAGCATACTAAATGGAGATGAAGCTTCAGATTACATCTTGATTGTAAACTTTACGTAATCTTCAAGTTGATTTCTGGATATGTAATGGTGAATGTTGTGTTCAAATAGAAGCGCTTTCATTTCATTGCATGTTGTTGTCAACTTTTCCTTTGAAGATTTGCACTGGATCATGCAGATTTGTGGAATGTCCTGGTGAAGTATGATTCTAGTTTTCTTCTCTTCATTGCTAAATGGGAACATGTATGTGGATCAGTGATCTCAGTTAAGTAATTTTGGGAATCTCATTCTCTAACCCTTTTTCTCATTTTAATTTCATTGAAATCACTTCCATAACTGCAAATCATGATAAATAACAAGCATAACAAAGAAATATGCTGACATCTCGTAAATAATTGAAAATCCTTAGCATATTTGAGCAAAGTGCATGTAGTGTTGAAAATATCATGCAAAGAATTGCAAATAATGGTAGAAATCATGCAAATATCAACCTGTAAGCACATTATTTGACTAAATTCACAGTGCAGAGGTAGAATTATTGGAGATTTATGCAGAGCAGACATATAGAGCAGGATATTTGGAGAAATAATGATGAACTTTGTAGAAATTACTAAAGAATGTAAGGCCCCTGAATGATTAACAGCAACACACATCAACCACTGAGTAACGTCAGTAGATTATGAACTAATTAATGGAGACTTGGGATCATGAATTCTTTGAATTCATCGTATCTTTCAAGATGAATAAAGGTTGAGGTGTAACTTTTATTCTATGTTTGTTTATGACTAACATCATCACCAACAGGGATTAAGGTTTAAGGTTGAGGGTTGAGGGTTTAGAGATAGGGTTTAGAGTTTAGAGATAAGGGATTAGGGTTTAGGGATCAGGGTTTACTATATAGGGATAAGGAATTAGGGTTGAGGGTTGAGGGATTAAGGTTTAGGGTTGAGGAATTAAGGTTTAAGGTTGAGGGAGAGGTAGAGAGGTGAGGGGGAGAGATAGATGAGAGGTAGAGAGGTGAGGGGAGAGATAGGTGAGAGATAGAGGGGTGAGAGATAGAAGAAATTCATGGAGAAATGAATAATATGGATTTTTCTATAGTAGGCCAAAACACGTTCACGTTATAATGCGAGCGCATTTTGGATTTCTATAGAAATAGTAAAAAGGCTTGAATCCCCATGATCCAGGCCCACATACTCTATTTTCTTTTGTTTATGCACGTGTTCTGACAAAAAAAAGTGTTTTCATGCTGTTGGGAAGTTCACATGCACATTTTTCACATTCTACCACCTTTGCATGAACTTTCCACCACCTTTTTCTACTTTGCCAACTTAAGAAGGGGGAAATAACATAGTTTTGACATCAAATTTGATATATATCAATTCAAGTTTCAATTTTTGTAGTGTTGCAATGTTAATTGTGATTGAATTGTAGGAATTTAACATTATAGATTGCTTAATAGTATTGGTGTTACTAATTCTATTTGAGTGTTTTTCAATTTAATGTTGAAAAGGAAGCAAGTGGTGAAAAACTCAAATTGTTGAGGAGTTTGATGCAAGAAGAAAAAAACACTACATAATTGGGTACTCTCTCCATTTGAATCTCCATTTTTTAGGTATGTCAAGTCTTTACATGCATGTTCTTTACATTCTCCTTAATTCTATTTGAACTACTTTATCATGCTTTATCATACATGTCTTGATATGTGCCAGACAACTGAGAAGGGGGGGTGAATCAGTTGTCACAAAACTTAAACACTTTCTGCAATTCAAACATTCATCACTCATCCACAATTATTATGATTTAACAATGAGAGCATGAAATCAGAAACTTAACCACAGATACAACATCAAACACAAGACACACTAGATTTACGTGGAAAACCCCAAGGTGGGGAAAAACCACGAAGAGGATTAACTCTCAATATATATTGCAATCTTGAAATAGTGATGTTCAGGCTTGGTCACCCCACGGGCCTACTAGTAGGCTCATTGCCACAACCCTAAACCTAGAAAGATTACAATAAGGGCTGTTAAACCCTATTCACTGCCATGATCAACACCTTTCACTATTTTTAACTGAAGTATAATAATTTCTTGCTCTGCCTTTCCTCTGCTCTGCTCTTCCTCTTTTCTTCTCTTCCTCTTCTTTGCCCCTCCTTTGCTCTACCTTTGGACCTTTCTTAATATAAATTCATTTTCACTCAAGGACACCTTTTCCATGACTCAACTACAAGTATTTATACACTACATCAACCTTGGAATGATCATTAAGGTTGGCATCAACCATTGGAATAATCTCCAAGGTCAGTATTACAAACATGTACAAAATAGGTCCTGACCTATTGCAATATCATGCAAAGGGAATGAAATGTAGATCACGCCACACCTTAGCTAAGACTCAAACACGATCTTTGATGCCCCAACATGCTTCCACAATCTTCCAGAGATCTCTGCAATCACTGGGATCAACCAGGTCGGCCAAGACTGGTTACAGGTTATATTAACTGGGAACAATCTTCACATATCACCACAATTTCTTAACGTGGACCAAAGTCTAGATAGGAACATGATTAGGAGACATCCACAAGCACATTATAATCATCAAGAGCAATAGCACAAACCTTAACCACTTTATCCATAGGAATCTTCTCACCGAAACACATGAACTTCACTATCTTCAATTGTCATAAAAGAAAGATAGCTTGCGGACCACCAAACCATGAACCATTGCAACTGTAGGCACTTATCATCATCCCAGACTTCCCTCTAAAATTGCAGAGCAAAATACTTTAGTGTGGAGGAATCTAGAGCCAAATATTGTCTTCCTATCTCAACTGAACTTACAAAAAAAGCAGGCTTCACTGTGGTTAACACAACTCACTCAGATCTTCATGTGGATGACTCAAACCCAGAATGTAGCATCCTCAGACATACTTCTAACTTACTTCCAATCTACAAACCATGATCTTCAAGCAGGAATAAATGCAGAGCAGTTTACCAGACTGTTCTTTAGCATACAACTCATTGTTTGTACTGCACTTCTCTGTAACTCACTTATTTCTTCCGGAGAAGCTAATTTTCTCAATATCCTCAACATACAAGTCCTCTAAACAAGTAATAGAATAAGATATAGTTCACACCAATGACAATAAGAATATGTTGACATCAATGACATCACCGATTAGGCACATACTTGCAACAATCTGCCCCTTTGTCATTGATGGCAACATATGATGTGAAAAACTACAATAGCCATCAAGACAAGATTCTCCCCCTTTCTCTTTACACACCTGCACTCTTTCTTTCTCAAAATTCTCCCCCTTTCTCTTACACATCTTCACTCTAATTTTTTCACATGACTTCTCTCCCCCTTTGACATCAATGGCAAAGGGCACATACTTGGACTCATCTTCTCTGATCTAATCTCTCTTCTAAAGTTTTTGACTACTCCCCCTCAGAAGTAGCCCTAAAAAGAATCAATCTGGGCCTCTGAACACCTCCAGACTAATGCACTATTATGCATCTTAGTTTAGAGTAGGCAGGGTGATGACCCCTAACTTTTCTCTGAGATACTCAAAAGTATCCTTAGGCAGAGGCTTGGTGAAAATGTCTATAATCTAATCCTTGGTAGAGACATACTCCAACTTCACTTCATTCTCTGTCACCTTTTCTCTCAAAAAATGATACCTAATGGATATGTGCTTTGTCATTGAATGCATCACTAGGTTCTTTGATATGTTGATGGCACTTGTATTGTCACAAAATATTGTAATTGGATCTTCATACACAACTCTAATGTCCTTCAACATCTGCTTCATCTATAACACTTGAGTGTAATTACATGTTGCTGCAATGTATTTTGCTTCTGTAGTAGATAGTGATATTGAATCTTATTTCTTGCTCAACCAAGATACTAATCTTTTTCCCAAGAAGAATGCACCTCCACTTGTGCTTTTTCTGTCATCGACATCTCCAGCCCAATCTACATCAGTATATGCACTGAGAACAAAGTCTATGTCCCTGGGGTACCACAAACCATAATCTATTGTACCTTTTAAATATCTTAGAATGCTCTTGACTTCCATCAAATGTGATTCCTTGGGTTCTACCTGAAATCTTGCCACAAGACACACTGCATGCATTATGTCAAGTCTGGTTTGAGTCAGATAAAGTAATCCTCCAATCATAGATCTATACTTTTTCTTGTCTGCCATGGGTAAGTTATCATCTTTGCTCAACTTACAACCAGTTATCATAGGTGTGCATACTAGTTTAGATTCTTCGATCCTAAATTTCTTTAACAACTCTTTCACATACTTAGACTGAGAAATGAAGATACCCTTATCTGATTGACTTATTTGCAGACCTAAAAAGAAGTTCATCTCTCTAGATATAGAAATTTCAAATTCACTTTGCATTTCTCCAACAAAAATTGAGAACATACCTTCATTGCCTCCAAAAATAATGTCATCAATAAAAACTACAACAATCAAGGTTTGTTCATCATTGATCTTGAAATAGAGATTACTATCTATCGTACCTTTACTGAACCCTATCTATATCAGGTACCTATCCAACCATGCATACCATGTCCTAGGAGCTTGTTTTAATTCATACAATGCTTTCTTCAATCTACATACCATGTCCCCTTGTTCTGATCACTGAAATCCTTCTGGTTGTTCAATATAGACTTCCTCTTCCAACTCTCCATTTAAGAAGGTAGACTTTACATCCATTTGATAAACCTTGAAATCTTTGTATGCTACAAAAGCCAGAAACATCCTTATTGCTTCAATCCTTGCTACTGGAGCAAAAATTTCTTCAAAGTCTATTCCTTCAACTTGAGTGTATCCTTTGCAAACCAACCTTGCTTTGTTTCTTACCACTTCACCATTCTCATTCATTTTGTTTCTAAGGACCCACTTGGTACCAATTACATTCTTGTCTGCTGGTCTGGGAACAAGATCCCAAGTTTGATTCTTCTCTATCTGCATCAATTCTTCTTCCATAGCCTTTATCTAATTCTCATCTTTGCAAGCCTCATCCATAGTTTTAGGTTCAATCTTAGAAATCAAACAGAAATTTACTTACTCTTCTACATCTTTTCTTCTGGTTAAGATTCATTCTCTTATCTCCTATGATTTAATTTTTAGAATGACTAACTCTTACATATCTTGGAGTTTTGGTACCACTTACCAGAGCTTGTTCTTCTTCATCTATGTTGTCTTCATGCTACACCACTTCTAAAACATCTCAATCATCTGACTCATATCCACTTGATTCTGAAAACATTTCCTTACACTAATCAAATTTAACATTTTCACTTTCAATGATCTTATTCAACCTCTTATTATAGCACCGGTAGGCCTTACTCTTGGTGGAGTAACCAAGGAAGATTCCTTCATCACATCTAGCATCAAAATTGCCTAAATCTTCTTCTCTTTTGATGTAACGTCTGCTACTAAACACTTTGAAATATTTCACAATAGGAACTCTACCATGCCACACCTCATAAGGAGTCTTTGAACTGTTACCTTTTACTTGAACTTTGTTTAGAATATATATTGCAGTGTGAATTGCCTCTCTCCAATATGTTTCCAGAAGATGAGCTTCTTTCATCATGGTTCTAGTAGCTTCTTGAACTATTCTATTTTTCCTTTCAACAACTCCATTTTTTTGTGGAGTTCTGGGTACAGATAGTTGTCTCTTTATTCCATGCTCTTCACAAAAGAAATTGAATTTATTTGATGTGAACTCTCCTCCTCTATCAAACCTCAAACATTTGATTTTCAAATCCATTTCATTTTCAACCATTGCCTTGAATGCCTTGAATTTATCTAGAGCTTCAGCTTTCTCTTTCAAAAAGGTGACCCAAGTCATTCTAGAATAATCATCAATGAGCAGCATGAAATACCGGTCTCCTTGCAAACTTCTTACTCTGGTAGGTCCACACAAATCTGTATGTACTAGTTCAAGTAGTCCTCCAACTGATTGATCCTTGGTTTTGAAACTTGTTCTTGTCTGTTTCCCAAATTGACACTCCTTGCAAACCGGATTAGCAGGCTTCACAAGCTTAGGCAAATCTCTGACAATCTATGTAGTACTTATCCTCATAATATTATCAAAATTTATGTGACACAACCTTCTATGACATAACCAACTCTCATCAATCTAAGTCAACAAGCAATAGTTCTCAGTTCCTTTCAAATGATAGATATTACCTCTAGTCTTCTTACCAGTTGGAATGACTATTCTGGAGCTTTCCCTAATCTTGCATCCATTATCCTTGAATCTTAAGTCATAGCCCTTGTCACACATCTAACTCACACTCAGAAGATTGTGCTTTAATCTTTCGCATACAAGACATCTTCAGTATTATGCTTGCCATCAATAGAAATAGATCATTTTCCACAAATCCTACCAGTTGTATCATCTCCAAACCTAACTAGTCCACCATCATATCTTTCCAAACTTACAAACTTACTTTTGTCACCAATCATGTGGTGAGAGCAACCACTATCAATAACCCATTCTTCTTTGTCCTTAATGACCTACGCAGCCAAAGCACTTTCCACTGGTTTTTCTTCCTTCATACAACTAGAAGAATTAGTAGACACAAGATCTTCCTTAATAGAAATGAACAAGCATTCATTTATAGAGGGATTAGCATTATCTGGTACTCCTTCATCATCATCAAAATCTCCAACATAATAACACTTCTTTTGGGTCCTAGGCTTGTTCTCATATCTTCTTCTATTTCTTTCAATTCTTTCAAGACATCTGGAAGCAAAATGACCTACTTTACCACATGAAAAACATTTGAAAGATAATTTGCCTTTATACTTACTAGATCCTCTTTGCATCTTGTCCACAAAGTTGGCTTCAACTTCATCTATCTCATCATCAGATTCTACTTTATACTTTTCTAATCTAGAAGTACTTTCAGGAGTACTGGCTTTGAAGGCAGTCTCAACTTTTGGCAAAGCATCATCTAACTCCCTCATTTCAAAAGCAATAAGCTTACCAAGCAACTGATCCCTATTAACTATTTTTACTTGCATGAATTCTTCAATCGCAACCACCTTGTGACAATAGGACTTAGGTAGAGATCTGAGTATTTTCATGACAATTTCCTTTTCTTCAAGAGTTCCTCCTATGGCTTTTATCCCTGTAACAAGTTCATCAACTCTTTGCATAAAGGCTGATATGTTTTCATCATTGTTCATCTTCAAGCTTTCATATTTCACTTTCAGACTTTGCAACTTGGCTTCCTTCACAGAGTCATCTCCTTCATACAGATTTTTCAACTTTTCCCATACCTTATTTACAGTTTCAAGATCCACCACTTTCGTTAGTATTGAGTTGGTTAATGATCTTAGTAGAGCATCCCTAGCCTTGATATATATCTCATGTTCTTTGATTTCATCTTCAGTCATTGGACCATTTTGATATATGGTGTATTCTGTTTCTGCAGCTTTCCAAACTTTGACACTAAGAGAAAGAAGATGGTTTTTCATCTGAGCCTTCTAGAGAACATAATTTGTTCCATCAAAATGTGGTGCTTCCTTCTTGTAAGACATTTTGGATCTTCCTCAAGCTGTTAAAATTTCTTCAAAGGAACCTTGCTCTAATACCAATTGTTGATATGCGTCGGACAACTGAGAGGTGGGTGAATCAGTTGTCACAAAACTTAAACACTTTCTGCAATTCAAACATTCATCACTTATCCACAATTATTATGATTTAACAATCAAAAACTTAACCATAGATACAACATCAAACACAAGAGACACCAGATTTATGTGGAAAACCCCAAGGTGGGGAAAAACCATGGAGAGGATTAACTCTCAATATATATTGCAATCTTGAAATAGTGATGTTCAAGCTTAGTCACCCCATGGACCTAAACATATTGGCTTACTGCCATGAAGAAAAACTAGGTCTAGCAGGCTCACTGCCACAAGCCTAAACCTAGCAACATTACATTAAGGGTTGTTAAACCCTATTCACTACCATGATCAACACCTTTCACTATTTACAACTGAAGTATAATAATTTCCTGCTCTGCCTTTCCTCTGCTCTGCTCTTCCTCTTTTCTTCTCTTCCTCTTCTTTCCTCTGCCCCTCCTTTGCTCTACCTTTGGACCTTTCTTAATACATATTCATTTTCTCTCAAGGACACCTTTTCCACGACTCATCTACAACCATTGGAATAATCTCCAAGGTTGGTATTACAAACATTTACAAAATAGGTCATGACCTATTGCAATATCATGCAAAGGGAATGAAATGCAAATCACACCATGCCTTAGCTGGGACTCAAACACGATCTTCCACACCCCAACATGCTTCCACAATCTTCCAGAGATCTCTGCAATTACTGGGATCAACCAGGTCAGCCAAGACTGGTTACATGTTACATTAACTAGGAACAATCTTCACATATCATGACAATTTATTAATGTGGACCAAAGTCTAGATAGGAACATGATTAGGAGACATCCACAAGCATGTTATAATCATCAGGAGTAAGCGCACGAACCTTAACCACTTTATCCATAGGAATCTTCTCACCGGAACACATGAACTTCACTGTCTTCAACTATCATAAAAGAAAGATAGCTTGTAGACCACCAAACCACAAACCATTGCAACTGTAGGTACTTATCATCATCCTAGACTTACCTCTAGAACTGTAGAGCAAAATACTTTAGTGCGGAGGAATGCAGAGCCAAATACTATCTTCCTATCTCAACTAAACTTACAAAAAAAGTAGGCTTCACTCTGGTGAACACAACTCATCTAGATCTTCATGCAGATGACTCAAACCTAGAATGTAGCATCCTCAGATATACTTCTAACTTACTTCCAATCCATAGACCATGATCTTCAGGTAGGAATAAATGTGGAGCAGTTTACTAGATTGTTCTTCAGCATACAACTTGTTGTCTGTACTGCACTTCTCTGTAACTCACTTGTTTCTTTCGGAGAGGCTAATTTTCTCAATATCCTCAATGTACAAGTCCTCTAAACAAGTAATAGAATAAGATACAGTTGACACCAATGACAACAAGAATATGTTGACATCAATGACAACACCGATTAGGCACATACTTGCAACAACATGTTTATATCGCTTGTATGGTTTACATATTTTGTGTTTATATCAATCTCACTTTTTTGATTTTATAGTTCATCTGCCTTGTCTATGCTTCCACATTTTGCATACATGTCTTACATTTTGCATTTATAGTTCATCATAGTTCTTACTACCCAAAGAGCTTAGTCATCACACACAAATGTCCTTATAATAGACTATGTTTTAAATTAGTTCATGGTATGCATAATAAAAGATATCTCAAAGGTCAACATTAATTAAAATAGATGCAATCACGATCAAGAAAGAAGCCTACAATCTCACATGGTGCCATGTATATTTTCTACACTTGGGCTCTTTAATAATTATGAGCAATAATGAATTAAACAAACCTTTACATACCGACATGTCAAACTATACAAGAATAAATCCTTACAATATATAAATATACAATCCCTTAAGCATAATGAAATACTATTATCTTGTCATAACAAGTTAAAATACAAATGAATAGGTGCTAAGATCATACAAGTAAATCCTAATAGGCTTAATCCAATCATAATCCATGCTATCCTACATTATTCTTTTTGTTGATAGTTCATACAAACCTTGTATACCAAATGTTTCCATTCCCATATCTATGACAATGTGCCAAGTTAAATACTACAAATCAGTCACATTGCCATGGAATTGATATAGGGTCTCAAGATAGTTCAGTCACAACAAAGTGCAAAGTTCAACATGAGTGTCTCCATGAAAATCATAATCCTTAAGGTTGATCCTCTTGGTTGTCATTTCATGATAATGTGAAGATAAGGGACTTCTGTCACACATCAAAAAATTAGTCCTTACCTCATGCCCTAGTGTGATGTCTCCCACGATCTCAATCATCTCTCCTTTCATGAATAGATGGTTATCAACAATTTCTGGCCCACGAGACGTCTCCAAGTGAAAATCAAGTGTATCATGTGTCCTAAATTCTATCCCATGGCTGTAAGCTTAATCTTCATGTGTGAGGAGATGATCTCTATCTGCAAGTAAGTGTAGGTAGTTTAATGCCACTAGCACCAAGGCCTCCCCCACATCTTCAACCTTGAGGTCAACATGAAGTCCCATGTACTCTTCACTTGTAGCGTCAATAGGTGACTCTTCTTTGCCCTTATCCTCATAGGACTAAAGTGAACTTTGTACCATAATGCTTTGTATGGCTGCAATAACATTGTGCAATAATGCTTTGTATGGCTGCAATAATGTTTTATATGCTTTGTACCTATTTTGGTTGAGTGACATTTACTCTTCTACATGATGATTGTATGTACATTTTGTATGAAGGGTTGAATGATATATATTTCATTTATTTGTATGGATTCATTTCTTAGGAACTAAAATTTGTCTCTTTATCATGCTATAGATAAATTCTCTGTCATGCCGAGTAAATGATCAAGAATTAAACCAACACAGGAAGAGATAGAAGGTAAGAATGCAAAGAAAGTAGCGGCTATGAGGGAACTTCGTGAGAAGAGGAAATTGGACACGATAAATGAAGACATCCCAATTGAAGAGGAACCACAACCATCAAAAAGAGATATGGTATTGGTGACACAAAGGGAACAAATGCAAAAACTTCGTGCTATGAGAGATTTGAATACCGTAGTTGGAGACACGTCCTCTACCACAAGTCAACATGTAGGGACACCATCTATCGCATCTCAAGTTGAGAGTACATCATTACTCACATGTGAGGAAGGAGGTACGCCATCATTCCCACCTCAACTTCAAGGTATGTCATCTATTGCATCTTCGATCGAAGGTATGCCATCTAACCAATCTCATTTATATATTGATGAAATTCCTAATGTTGAGATGAATTTACCTATCTTAACACCACCTAGAATTTTGCATAGAAAGCCCAAGTATTTGATTGATATTTATGAGAATATTTTGTAGCCAATGGAAGGTAAGATTCCAAAATGCACTTGTAGAAGATATGCTCATAAGATTTGGAGATTGTTCTTTGAAAAGTTAAATGAGACTGCAAGATGTCAACTATTCGTTGAAATGATGTGAAGTATAAAGTATAGGTCCATCATGAAGATTCTTGGGTTGAGAACATCAGAGGCTTCAAGTGAAAAATCTATTGTCAAGAATCTAATGAGTGCATATGAGAGTGTGGGTAACACCTCACGCACAAAAGATAGTAATGCAACACGACATGTCATTACATCGACTATAGTAAGTAGTCAAACGAGTAAAGATAGTCTCATTAGAAAGATGAGTCAAGCATTGAGAATTAATAGGAAAACTTTATCAAGAGTCGTTGGAAGGTGCCAAAGAATTGAGGACACCAATGCTAATGAATTATGGGTGTTCTCGGGGAGACTACCATGAAAAGATAAACCAATTGTTGAAGCATTGAGATCACTAAGTGAAGACTTTTGGAAGAATTACACAAGGGTATCTCTAAATCAAAGGGATGTGGTAAGAAGGAGAATCGGTATCCGGAACCGTGAGCCACATCCAAAGCATTTTTTGGATATGAATCAAACACAATTTTTTGGTAAATTTCTAGAGATGTATCCTCAAATTAAAATTTGTCAAAGATATTTTAAAATGCTAAAACCTTTCTATGTCAATATAAATCACACACGCACTACTTGTTGTTGTATATTACATATTGAATTTTCTAACCATTTTGATGTTTATCGGTCTATATGTTTAGATTTGCATACTTACAATGTTTTGCAGGATTGTGGCATACATGCCCCACCAACATCTTCAAGAGACTTCATATCAAGAATTTTATGTGAAAGAGGAAGGTTAAATATTCTATAGGAAATTATGCTTGGATGACACATGTCAGCATTGTGGTGGCTTGGATGTTAGTAATTGGGTAAGGAATGTATAATTGTGCAGGTCTATTGGTTGTCTATTGTTTGATGATACCATTATGCTTTCAGGATATGTTTTTGGGTTTTGTGATATAAAGACACTTGCTTCTTCATAGAGTATGTGATGTGATGCACAAAGTTGTAGTGCTTCAAGACAAGGCATGAACTTGAATAGTGAAGATCTCACTCAAGCAGTGGTATGAACTTGACAAGTAGTGGTATGAACTTGATTTGTTTGCTATGGTATACATTTGATGTTTGCATCATCATCATGTTATGCTTCATGGGGTTAGATCTAAGTGATGGATTAAGTTGATCCTTATTGGTCTTAATCCTATTCACTCATGTCATATCAAGATTCATGTCATAGGGTTGGATGTTAGTTCATAACATTCATGTTTATCATGTTACAGTAGCAAGACACAGTTTCTTTTGTCATTGGTTCATGCCATTGGATCATTGGATTTGGTTGTGGTTCTTCATCATAACATGTCATGCTTTCAGGAGTTGGATTGGGTTGTGGTTCTTCCTCATGACAGGAGTTTGTTCATGTCTTCATGCTTCTTTGTGCTCCATGTCTTCAGTGTTCTCAATGTCTTCATGTGCCATAGATTTCTTCAGTGTCCTCATGATGTTGATGTTGATCACAAAATATGGTGTTAAGGTCATGTTGATGTTGATTGATGAGTTGTGGTTGTTGTTGGAAGTTTTGGAAGCTTAAAGGATGTCATAGCGGCAGTGTTCATATCACAGCTACAGAGGTTAAAACATTCAAAACTAGTTAGGGTTTTTAAGTTAAAGTTATTAGTTATGTTTTAAACCCTAAGTGTATTGTCTTTAAAGACCTAGTTTGGTAAGTTTTGTTTGTGTTATACTCTCTGTTTAATCTGTCTCGGATAACCTTCTATGTTCTTCGTGTAGTCTTCAGCACTTAGGTTGTATTATGTTTAGGGTTATCTAGTCCTCAACCTCCTAAAAACCTTAGTATTTACTTTGATCTAAAATCTAAGTTAATACCTTACACCCATACCGGCGATATCCCTGAAGAGTCCAAAGTACAAAAAGGTAGCAATCTTTGATGAGCTGTTACTTGGAAACCTTGACACTTAGAAAGATTATGTCTGAGGCAACATGATCATGTAGAACCCCTCTACAATAACTTCTCTTAGTTTTTGGTATCTCTGAGGCATTTTCCTGTGGTGAAAGGTTTTCTACTGCCCCAAAAATCATCAGAAGGAGCTAGTGTAAAGTTGCAAAGGGGTGTAACTTTCTTCCTGCTCTTGATGTGACCAAAATAATAGTTCTAACACATCTAGATGGGTATGTTTAGGCTAGGCATGGTCCTCTTTTGCACCCAAACATGCCGAAACAGTTTGAGCTACATTGTACTGACGATATCTCTAAAGAGTCCAAAGTGCCAAAAGGAAGCAATCTTTGACGAGTTGTTACTCGGAAGCCATGACACTTAGAAATATTTTGTCTAAGAAAACATGATCATATAGAACCCCTCTACAATAACCTCTCTTAGTTTTTGATATCTCTAAGGCATTTGCCCATGGTAAAAGGTTTTCTACTGCCTCAAAAATTGTCAGAAGGAGGTAGTGTAAAGTTGCAAAGGGGAGTAACTTTCGTCCTGCTCCTGATGCGACCAAATTGATAGTTCCAACGCATCTAGATGGGTATTTTTAGGCTAGGTATGGTCTTTTTTTGCACCCAAACATGCTGAAACAGTTTGAGCTACATTGTACCGACGATATCCCTGAAGAGTCCAAAGTGCAAAAAGGTAGCAATCTTTGACGAACTGTTACTCTGAAACCATGACACATAGAAATATTCCATCTAAGGCAACGTGATCATGTAGAACCCTTCTACAATAACCTCTCTTAGTTTTTTATATCTCTAAAGTGTTTGCTCATGGTGAAAGGTTTTCTACTGCCCCAAAAATTGTTAGAAGGAGGTAGTGTAAAGTTGCAAAGGGGAGTAACTTTCATCCTTCTCCTGATGTGACCAAACTGATAATTCTAATGCATCTGAATGGGTACATTTAGGCTAGGCATGGTCCTGTTTTGCACCCAAACATGCCAAAACAATTCGAGCTACATTGTACCGGCAATATCCCTAAAGAGTCCAAAGTGCAAAAAGACATCAATCTTTGACGAGCTATTACTCGAAAATCATGTCACTTAGAAACATTTTATCTGAGGCTATGGGATCATGTAGGGTCCCTCTACAATAACCTCTCTCAGTTTTTGATATCTCTAAGGCGTTTGCCCATGGTGAAAGGTTTTCTGCTGCCCCAAAAATTATCAGAAGGAGGTAGTGTAAAGTTGCAAAGGAGAGTAAACTTCGTCCTACTCTTGATGCGACCAAACTGACAGTTCCAACATGTCTGGATGGGTATGTTTAGGTTAGGCATGGTCATGTTTTGCACCCAAACATTCCAAAATAGTTCGAGCTACATTGTACCGGAGATATCCCTGAAGAGTCCAAAGTGCAAAAAGGCAGCAATCTTTGACGAGCTGTTACTTTGAAACCATGACACTTAGAAACATTTCCTCTAAGGAAACGTGATCATGTAGGGTCCCTCTACAATAACCTCTCTCAATTTTTGAAATCTCTAAGGCATTTGCCCATGGTGAAAGACTTTCTGCTGCTCCAAAAATTGTCAGAAGGAGGTAGTGTAAAGTTGCAAAGGGGAGTAACTTTCATCTTGCTCCTGATGTGACCAAACTAACATTTCCAATGTGTCCAAATGGGTATGTTTAGGCTAGGTATGCTCCTATTTTGCACCCAAACATGCTGAAACAATTCGAGCTACATTGTACTGGTGATATCCCTAAAGAGTCCAAAGTGCAAAAAGGCAGCAATCTTTGGCGAGCTATTACTCGGAAACTCTGTCACTTAGAAAAATTTTGTCTAAGACTACGGGATCACATAGGATCCCTCTACAATAATCTCTCTTAGTTTTTGATATCTCTCAGGCGTTTACCCATGGTGAAATGTTTTCTGTTGCCCCAAATATCATTAGGAGGTAGTGTAAAGTTGCAAAGGGGAGTAACTTTCGTCCTGCTAATGCGACCAAACTCATAGTTCCAACGCATCTAGATGGGTATGTTTAGGCTCAGAATGGTCCTATTTTCCACCCAAACATATTGAAACAGTTCGAGCTACATTCTACCGACGATATCCCTGAAGAGTCCAAAGTGCAAAAAGATAATAATCTTTGATGAGCTGTTACTTGGAAACTATGTCACTTAGAAACATTCTGTCTGAGGCTACAGGATCACGTAGGGTCCCTCTACAATAACCTCTCTTAGTTTTTTATATATCTAAGGTGTTTGCCCATGGTGAAAGTTTTTCTGCTGCCCCAAAAATGGTCAGATGCATGCAGTGTAAAGTTGTAAAGGGGTGTAACTTTCATCCTACTTCTGATGTGACCAAACTGATAGTTCTAATGTGTCTGGATGGGTATGTTTAGGCCAAGCATGGTCCTGTTTTGCACCCAAACATGCCAAAACAGTTTGATCTACATTGTACCAGCGATATTCTCACACATTGCTTTTGCTATAACTGTTATAGTCTTCACATGTCAACATGCATCTTATGGTTGTTAACATACTTATTTTAGTAGTCAACACAGTCATATATGAACTACTTGTTCTTTTATCTTGGTTCACCTTGACTTTGTTCTCTAGTACTATCTCTATAGGGTTTGTTTTAGTCCTTCAATGCATTGTTCCATCACTGCAATCTTAAACCCCTATTAGGCTTGAAATAGACCTCTATTAGACTACTCTCCTAAACCTTAATATCATCTTCAAGTTGTCATATCCATGTTGTTCAACCCTCATCTTCTTCCACCTTTAGGTCACTATGTTATTAGGCTTGAACTTAGACTTTTATGATATTTGAAACCCTCTACACTTCATGGCTCTATCATTATGTAATGATCTACACTGCACCTATCTTGCTTATCATATTTCATAGAAATCTTGCAAAGAATTGGGGTAGTGGTATGCAACCTTCTGCGAGATTAATACAATGTCGTAACAAGGCTTTCAAGCTTAACAAGTTTTTGGGTATGGAATTGCTTTATGGAATTAGAGTCAAATTGGTAAATGTGATGACATGATACATATTAACATGGTGAGATGCAAAGTATACATTTATAATATTAACCACATTCTCAAAGAGATTGCTAATGACTTATGGAAGCCTATATCCCCAATGTTATGTTGCATACTCAAATTAGGTAAGACTCAATGTACTCTCATAACCTCACATTATATGCAAGAGTAATTACATTTAATAACCACAATGGTCATCAGGTGCTCATAAGCATATGATTTTGACTATCTTATTCAAGACAAAAAACATACTCTTTGCATCCCAATATGGTATAATAACAAGGAATTAAGAAATATTTTCAATTGAGCAACTCATAAAGAATGGATCAGCATACCAAGGAGCAACCATAAGAACATCCTTTTGGAACATAGGGAATTGCAATATCCCCTTGGTCACTTGCAAAATTAGATAGAGTTGTTTGTGAAACTATGAGACATGATCTTTAGTGTTGTGTAAATGGCACATTATCCAAAGGGTTGTGTAAGAATTATAGGGTGTCTTTTGAGTTGCACAAAATGATTCCTATCACTATGTGAATTATGTATGGTGCAAGGAACCATGAACTTTGTGTTGGATCAAGTGGCATTGTTTAGCTGGCACATGATGCAAGGACTTATGCACGAGGTTGTACATCGCTATGTGAGTAACTAAGGCTAACATGCAAGATTGTACAATAGCATGTAGATCATGATGTGAACAAAAAAACTTGCTTTTCATTTATCCATTTAACCAATCTTCCTTTCTCTATTTTCTCGGGCATGTATAGTTTTGAGAGACTAAAACTTTCAACCCAAAACTCAAATTCTCTTATCATCAATTGGGATGGATTCTTTGACAATTAAACTTTGAAACTTAGAGGCATACAAAAATGATCTACACTACACCTATCCATATTACATAATGATCAACAAAAATGATTTGTATTAACCAAATGTCTATATAGGCATACATCAATATTTGTCGATATAACATATATACAAAATAGCCATATAGGCTTACAAGAATGCCATATAGGCATACAATGTCAATTATATGCAATACAAAATATATGTCAACAAATGACATATAGGCATACAACAAAGGAACACAATAAAAAGTCATTCGCCTCTGTCCGGTGAAGAGGATAGAGCATGGGCAGTCTTTGATCTTCAAGCAGATGGAGACACATATGAGACTGGTCTACTACGAACCCAAGGGTTGCTCCTCCTATTTAGTTGTTCGTGGATCTGTAGTTACAATAAAAAATATAGACATTAATATATAGAAATTACATTATAAAAAATGAAACATTTAACAAAATAATCACTTACCGCTATCTAAAAATCTATCTCCTCATTTGCCTTAGTACCAAGATTAGGTTGTGGTGATTTTGTGTCCTATAGAAACCATCCAGATAGAAATTAAACTTCAAATCAATAATCATTTGATTTTTCAAAAATAATCAACTATAACAACGAATGTAATTTGAAACTTACTAATCTACCTTATACCCCCGTCAAAGGCATGGAGCTATGAATCATAGAGGACATGCCATGCTCCATTGCCCTATGAACTTCGAGAGGTGTCTCCATAGCCTGTATCATCTGAAAATAAAATAACATTGTTAGAATATATTAGGCTCATGATTCAAGATTCTAGTAACACCTCTTTGCAGCTCAAGATGTCTCTATTTTGACTCTATCCAAACATTTAGTGCCTATAAAAGTCCTAAGTTTGTCCCAAACATTTCATCCTACACAACTCCTTTTATGACAATGCCTCCAATGATTATGACAATCATAGCTCATAAATGACAACAAATCTCCTTCACCAACTTGGTCATGCATTCTTGTCCAATCATAATCTAGTCATTTTAACACAATTTTTAGAAGTTGCATGAAGGCTTCAAGGGTGCTTACTGTTGTAACAATCAAGGACTGTCATGTTCATGAGAAATTACATTAGTAATAGTAGTGAGGGATGCCATGGAAATCAAGTGGGTTAGAATATATTAGGCTCATGATTCAAGATTCTAGTAACACCTCTTTGCAGCTCAAGATGTCTCTATTTTGACTCTATCCAAACATTTAGTGCCTATAAAAGTCCTAAGTTTGTCCCAAACATTTCATCCTACACAACTCCTTTTATGACAATGCCTCCAATGATTATGACAATCATAGCTCATAAATGACAACAAATCTCCTTCACCAACTTGGTCATGCATTCTTGTCCAATCATAATCTAGTCATTTTAACACAATTTTTAGAAGTTGCATGAAGGCTTCAAGGGTGCTTACTGTTGTAACAATCAAGGACTATCATGTTCATGAGAAATTACATTAGTAATAGTAGTGAGGGATGCCATGGAAATCAAGTGGGTTAGAATATATTAGGCTCATGATTCAAGATTCTAGTAACACCTCTTTGCAGCTCAAGATGTCTCTATTTTGACTCTATCCAAACATTTAGTGCCTATAAAAGTCCTAAGTTTGTCCCAAACATTTCATCCTACACAACTCCTTTTATGACAATGCCTCCAATGATTATGACAATCATAGCTCATAAATGACAACAAATCACCTTCACCAACTTGGTCATGCATTCTTGTCCAATCATAATCTAGTCATTTTAACACAATTTTTAGAAGTTGCATGAAGGCTTCAAGGGTGCTTACTGTTATAACAATCAAGGACTGTCATGTTCATGAGAAATTACATTAGTAATAGTAGTGAGGGATGCCATGGCAATCAAGTGGGTTATGGATGTTGTCATCATGATAGAATCCTAGGGTTTATTATTTTGTTATTCAAATATTGAAGATTCCATGTTAAAACCCTAGGGTATTGTTTGAGATTATTATCCATTTTGAAAATGTTGTCATATGCATGTGTGTGACTATCAAGGTGGTGTAAATTTGAGTATTGTCTATATGGAATATGGATTAGAGCATTTGGTTGAAGTTTTTAGGCTGTCCTAACAATCTTGTTAGTGTAAGGAAGTACCAATCTATCATCCAAAAATGCAAATATGCCACATACATGATGGACTATACAACTACTAAGAAGATTTTCCTTCAAGTCTTCCATATGAAAAATTAGTTACCATATGACTGTTATGATTAATAGTACAGTCATTAGTGACCATCCATATTATGCTAGGGTCATATTTTAGGTTGCTAGGCAAGTTTTGAAGGACTGTCTTGATGTTATTAAAGTTACAAAGTGTGGTCATCAATGCAAACATGGTTATAATCCTTTGAAATTGTCATTTCTCAATGCTGATCAGTTATTTATGACTATTATAAATAGCACAGTCATGTTTTCAAATTGAAAATCATATGCTATAGATTTAGGGGATTGTCATCATGGGGGTTTTAGTATCTTCATGGGATTGATTATTAATCCAATGCTTGAGAATTTTCCCAATAAGACCTAACATGCATGTTTCTTTCTATGACAATGGAAGAGGATTTGTCACTCAACAAGAACACACATCATTCATTTTACAAAAGGACTATTCTACAAAATAGTTACCCAACCACCTTGTGATAGTCATGTTACTAATTAGTTATAGAAGCCATAGCATAGAAAATGGTCCAAGGCCCTATCATTGAGTTGAAGAAGCTATCCTTGTGCAAACTTTAAAGGTGCTACCATGTAAATGTTGCATAAGACTATCATAGATAGGACTATCATAAAAATGGTTATACATTTGTTTGACCTCATGTTTTACTAGATTATTATCATTTGTTATTTAGGGATTGTTCATACACCTAACTCATGGTCCTCTCATCACAAGAACAGTATTGATAGCTGAATTAGTACGTAAAATACCATGTAGACTGCCCTAGAAGACTATCACAAATAAATCAACAATAGGACTATCATAAGTTTAGAGGCATTAATGGCATTATTTCCATCTTCTTGTCATGGCATTCCATGAGACCACATTTCTTTGAGGCATTTTTTCAAATAACTATATTGTAATTGAAATTTTGTCATCTATCAACATCTAGTTATTAGTAATGCAATGTCTAGTAATGCTTTGAGTTTGAAAGATGTGCAATGCAATGTAATCAATGATATGAATATAAAATACAAAAATCTAGTAAGTACAATTCATTAGTTAAACTATTTATTTTATTACCTGAGTGAAGCTTTGAACTCCACCACCACTGGCAGGTGTTGCGATGAAATCTCCAAGATGAACCTATTCAACATCCAAAATTAGATATTAGAATACCATGCATATAAAAATGCTATTCACATGTAATATTTATAATTGTTTACTAGTTACATACCCCAACAGTAGATGTCATAGTGTAATATGTGGGTGGAGAATCGCTGAAAACTGCATCAACACTATGACCCTAAAATTTCATTAAAATCATCAAACTAAATTAGTTAATCTTGCATTTCAAAAATAAATTTTAATAAATTAAATTCAATGAACTTGCTAAGATTTACCTGAGTATCAAGGCTGAAAGTCCCACTCATGAGGGCATCTGTCATCACCATCTGCTCAGCTGCAGATGTAGCATGCGCACCTATGTCCTGACTATCCGTGGGGTCATAACCACAAGCTGACCCGCAATCCTGACAAGTATGGGGTGGAACCCTACTCAAACTATCACTTGGCCCACGTTGTGCTATAGGACTAGCATGCTCTATGATGCTCTAGGTCAAGGAACTAATGGACTAAAGTGTCTCAACCTCAACACTCTCCTTCACAGTGGAAGTGATAGACACATGCTTATGGGCTAGTCTGGCAAGTGCTTGTCTCACTGGCTACTGTGGGTCAACACATGCCCCTGGTCTATCATGTGCTGACCCCCCACCTCTACCCTAGAACTCCCACATATCAAAATAGTTTAGCACTTTATTTTTTACAAACTTGCAGTAGAGTTTCCTCAAAAAATATTACGGGACCTCATTATTGTTGCATGGAGGATGGTCAAAAACCATCCACCATCTCTACCTAAAATTGTCCCTTATCACTTGGTTGTTGCACCAATGGATAGGGAACCTCTTGCATGTAAGGGGTAGAGGTTGATTTGTTCATGGGTTTGTGAAAATAGAACACAAGTCCAATTTTGTAACTTGTTCATTTTTAACTTATTCATAGGACAACTTGCCTGCATAGAACTCTCTAAATTCTCTCCTCTTTTATGACCAACTAGAGATTTGATTGCTAATTGAATCTACATTTGATAACATAGATTCAAGAGATTGAGCAAGCATGGATCTATGCAAGGTTGAAGTTGCAGGTTCTTTCAACCTTCTAATTATGTCCTTAATTTATTTTTTATTGTTTTCAATTTGCCCCATTATATTTTCTTGTGTTCCAGGGGCATATTGAGGAATGAATGAAGGTGTTTGTTGTTGGGGTTATTCTTCAGTAAGTATTTGTTGTTTAGGTGATGGAGGATTTTGTGGATTTTCAGGAGGAGGAGGTGCATTATCAATTCCTATAAATTAAATAAATTTACATCAACTATTTGAACCTACCTATTTAGCAAAAAATTAACACAAGAAAGCAAATAGAACTTACTCCTTCAGCCTCCCCGACGTTGTGCCAGCATTTTGATGATGAATCTTGTTGACGATATGCCCTTCGATAACGCGAGCACGCTCTCTTTTGTCTCCAAGCCACGGGTTTGCTATGAAATGTTGTGAAACAATGAAATGAAATACATGTTTTTTTTAAATAGTAGAGCATAACGCGCTCGCGTTATAACATGAGCATGTTATGGCTTGGTGTTTTCAAGCCTTAGGCTCAACATCACCAAGCCATAATGCGAGCGCGTTATAACACACTCGCATTATGGCTTAAATTTTTTTAAAAAAAGTTGGCCACTTTTTGGCCCACAACTTTTTGCACCCGCCCATGTAGAAATCATCATCATGCTAAGGAAATGAGTAAAGACTCTAACACCAAAAGAATGTGAAGCTAAGAATGTGAAGAAAAGAGAAAGAATGAGGCAACTTCGCAAAAGTAGGAAATTGTCAACCATAGAAGAAGACATACCACTATTGCCAATTCAAGAGGAAAATGCATCATCTAATCAAGCTAAGAGAGAGATGAAATTGGTGGCACAAAGGTACAAATGCAAAACCTTCGTTTAATGAGTAAATTGAATCTCGAAGTTAGAGGCACTCCATCTTTCATAGGTCAAGTTGAAGGTACACCATCATTCTCTTCTCAAGTTGGAGGCACTCCATCTTTCACAGGTCAAGTTGAAGGCACATCATCATTCTCTTCTCAAGTTGGAGACACGCCATCATTCACATGTCAAGTTGAAGGTACACCATATTCTCCATCTCAACTTCAAGGCTTTTCATCTTTTCCATATCTAATTGAAGGTACACCACTATCCTATCTCAAGTAAATATTGATGAAATTCCTAATACTGAGTCAACTTTACCATTAAAAATGCCTCCTATAATTTTGCATAGAAAGCTTAAATTTCTAATTGATATTGATGAGAATGTTTTGAAGCCCATGCAAGATAAGATTCCCAAGAGTACTTGCCAAAGATATGCCAATAAGATATGGAAATTATTTTTTGATAACTTAAATGAAACTAGAAGATGTCAATTATTTGTTGAATTGATGAGAAATCTAAAATTTAGGCCCATTATGAAGATTCTCAGCCTAAGAACATCAGATGCTTCAAGTGAAAAATTAATTGTAAAGAATCTAATGAGTGCATATTAGAGTGTGGGTTCCACCTCATGCACCAAGGATAGTAATGTCACACGACGTGTCATTATGTCGACAATAGTAATCTATTGAACAAAGAAAGCTCACCTCATTAGAAAGATGGGTGAAGCATTGAAAATAAGTAGAATAACTTTAATGAGAGCCATTGGAAGGCGTGAAACAGTTGAGGACCCAAATACCAATGAATTGTGGCCATTCTCTGGGAGACTCCCACTAAAAGATAAAGTTGTTGTTGCAGCCTTGAGATCTCTCATTGAGGAATTTTGGGAAAATAACACAAGAGTATCTCCTAATGCAAGAGATGTTGTAAGAAGGAGAATTAGTTGTCGAAACCATGAGCCACATCCAAAGCATTTTTTGGATGTGACTCAAACACAATTTTTCAAGAAATTTCAAGAGATGTATCCTCAAATCAAAATTAGTTAAAGCTATTTTGAAATGGTAAAGCCTTTTTATGTCAAAATAAATTTACACATGCACAACTTGTTGTTGTAGAGTACATATTGAGTTTTCTAATCATTATGATGTTTATAGATATATATGTGTAGATTTGCATACTAATGATGTTTTGCAAGAGTGTAATATAAAGTGTCCACTTAGATCTTCAAGAGATTTCATATCAAGCATCTTATGTCAAAGAGTGGATGGTCAATTATTCCATAAGAACTTATGCTTGGATGGCACGTGTGATCATTGTGGTGGGTTGCAACATTTGACAATTTGTGAACATATGGAGAACACACATGCAATTAGAAATGAACTAGTAAGTTTTGGCAAATATAAGACTGTTGGCAAGAGACACTATGTGGCTTCATGAGTGTTGTCATTGATGGCAAAAAAGTCTATCCCACACATTTACAGCACATAGTATACCTATACCGGAAGTCAGATTGAAGATTGTTTTGGTCTGGTGAACAAGAACAGAGCATGCAGCAAGGTCTGACATTCAAGTCTAGATCTTTCAGATGGTATAACTCAGCAAGTTGCAAACTTGGACAAGTCAAGAGGAGTATCATGAATAATAGACTCCAGAGATTGAGCCTCTGGTGATAAAACATGGAAAAGATATGAGCATCTGAGTGTTGGGTTCCTGACAGGTAGAGTAGACTGAGGAAGAACTAACCGGCAGAGTATCAGACTTCAATCCGGATGAGTAATTGATGTTGATCAAGCTATTTGAGGGATCATACAATGTTGGCCAACATGATTGATGACTTCTATGTCTATGTTTTTGATACGCATCACAAATCATGTATGGATTCAGCCGACAGATCAGTATCTTGTAAATATCTTGAGTATTCTAGTTGCCGACTAGAAAGTTGTTGAAATCCTTGGTGCAGATATATATACCAGATGGTTTCTAGTATGAAGGAACATGTGGTTATAGAGGTGATGAAATAAGGTGCAAAGAAAGGCAAAGACAAGTGTGGAAGCAACAATACAAGTCTGGTATGTGATAGAGCAGCAGCACTAGAGCAAAGGAAGAATGAAGTGCATTAGATCAGTATATTGAGCCTAACTGGAACTAAACTTTAGCATTTGTGGATGCCTCTCATCAATTCAAACACATGGTTACCTTCTATAAACTTTGTAGACAGTAAGTCTTTTGTAGGCAATGTGCCTCTTGTGAGTAGTATGCTCAGGTAGTGAGCCCTAATTGGCAAGTCCCATTTTGTACTTCTTATTCTTTTAACAGAGAATACAATCTTGGGTTAGTCACCCCGTGGTTTTTCCCTTAATAGGGTTTTCCACATAAAAATCCTTGTGTTATGTGTGTTGACTTTATTTTTTCTCTCATGATTATGTATGCTTATATGTTTTGATATTGCACTAATTATTAAAGGGGAAAAGAAAGTAAAGATATTTGAGATAACTGATTCACCCTCCCTCTCAGTTATCTACCTTGTTTCCAACAATTGGTATCAGAGCTAAGTTCCTTTAAACAGAGCCTAACAGCTTGAGGAAGATCTGGGAATCTCAATGGATATGTATGGTATTAAGGAACAACTTTAGTCTGCCCTAGATGATCTTGAGCAATCTCACTCTGAAGTCAATAACTTGAGAGAAAGACTCAAACAAGCTGACGATTTCATAAATAAGCTAAAGGAAAAACTGAGTATCTCTGTGAAAAAGTGAAAGGAACTACTTCAAAAATTAGCAAGTCAGAGTGAAGCCAATGATACTTGTTGTCTCTCTGATTTGCACCCTTGCTGAGTTGTAAAACTTGGTAATCTGGAGAAACATGGGATCTTTCCAGGTCTGTGGGTCACCTGTGTTGGAAAGAACCTCCAAAGAATGTCAACTTCCTAGCTGGTAATCACCTAAAATCTACTGGACTTGCAGAGGAAAAATGAGAAGGAATTGTTTTGAAAATGAACGTTTAAACTGGAAACCTTGAAAATAAGGGTGATTCACCAAACTTGATAAGGTAAAATGAAACTCAGATGTGCATACACTTGGCCACAAACAACAGAAAATAAAACCTGCACAACCTATCACTGTATGTTTGGAAAAGCACTTCACAAAGAGGCCTAACTACATTAAAATCTTTAAAAGGAAGCTAAACTTCACAATTTAAAGCCTTATAACACTCTAAGACATAGTTTGTAACCTGCATAAACACAGCTTCTGTAGAAAAAGGGTATTGAAAAACATAAGACAGTCACAAGGAAATGAATTACCTCACAAATGACCTGATCAAACACTTAATAACACCCAATACTGCAAAACAAGAAGGCAAAATCTGACTGTCAATGGTATCCAAGGTGTTCTCTATATTTCATATGCTCAAAGAGTTACAAAAACATACTCAAACTGAGTAGGATTCAGAAAAAAAAAAAAAAATCACTAACTCAAGAATGTTTATGGAAAGAACTCCCTACAAAGAGTCAAATGAATGACTATATACTCTCCAAACAGCTGTAATCAGATAAAGATGAGCCATCTCTCTTTTTGTGGATCTCATAAATGTGCCCAAAATATTTGCTAAAAGTCCTCCAAAAAGGGTCTCCAAAGCAGAAATGGTCAAGGCGTGCCATCAACTATCATAAAGGCACCTAAAAATGTCTTTAAATGCCTTTAAATGATCTTTAAGGCCACTGAAAATAAGTCAAATATGTGCAATAACTCCCCTGCAGCATCATAAATGTTTGGATATTTTCACAAAAAATGACATAAATACATAATTTCTGCATTCATTTAACATTGACTAAGTGATTTATAATTACATCACCTTAGTTAATGTTTTGCAATCCAAAATTTATACAAACCTATGCAGAAAATAATGACATTTATGACATAACATTTAATTCCCTGATTTTGCATGATTTAGGGTCAATTAAATGTCGTGAAAGGATGACAAAGTAATCGAGAAGACTTACTTTATCGTTTGTGATAATCTGCCCAATGTTGCCTCTTTGCATTTTTATTACAAACGATAAGGTAATTATTAACTAATTACTTTGTCATCTTTTTACAACATCTAATATGTCCTTAGACTATACAAAAATGACAAAAAAACTTATAACCCCTAGGCAAAACAACATGACTCCACACTTGCATCGTATCTCACATCTTATAGCATCAAAAAATGTCTCACAATTCCCAACCATTTCCATTTTCGCATACATCTCTATCATGATGTGAGGTTCAAGGTAATACATTTCAAAAATAAACCCTTATGACTCCCATATACACGTCACCATGCCTTAGCTTCCACTTCATCCACCTTATATCTCTCAACATACATTTTTATTCACCATTTACCCTTTATCATCACCTTATAAATATACTATGACATGCCTTAGGCAAAATAAGGCTCTCGACCTTGTGATTCTCATAATACATTTTTGACTTTGGAAAAGATAAAAGCCAGAATTATATCTCACGGCCCCATGCACAATAATCACTAGGCTTAAAGACTTTCGAAGTCTTTACCACAGGCCTTGAATGGATTGCAATGATTTTAAGAAAAACAAAGTCAAAAGGTAAAAGAAAATGAAATGCTCATTCAAGCTCTAGCAAAAGGAAAGGGTTTTCAAAAACCTAAGCATCATTTGTATTTTCATTTCTCATCTCTTCTCTCTGTCGCACTGCCATTAGGGTTTGTAGAGGAAAAATGTATCATTTTCTGAGGTGATTTTGGTAGTTAGCAGGCCGATTCTCTGTGTAAACTGCAAAGTAAGTCACACTCTTTGAGCTTTTTACACTTTGAAGTCGATTCTAGGCCGATTTTCTGATTATTGTGCTTTGATGCATTTTCTATTGTTTCTCTATGGCCGACCATCTTGCATTACATTTGCTGTGTTGAGGCCGTTCTTGGAACACGAATCCCTCCATTCTCTATTGTTTTAATGGATGCTTCTTCAAAGATTTTGACTAAACTGCATAGGTAAGACACTACACAACTGGAAACTAGCATTTGTATATTTTCTGTTGTTAAGTCTGGCCCTACAGGCCACGAATTTACTAGTTTTGAGTATTTGTTTTGAGTTGAAATGGGTTTCATTTCTTCTCCAAATCTTTTAATTCCTTGGCTGGGAACCATTAGCCATTCCACAAGGTCCTCTATGTTTGGGATTGTAGCAGAAACAACAACAAATCTAATATTTGCAAGAGGGCATGAACTCATTCCTGGATTATGTGCAAGCATTTTTATTCTACTTATGATTGCTTCCAAAGATGCTCCTCGAGATTCACTAAGGAGATGGACTTCATCAATAAGTATGAGTGCAATATCCCCCAAAAAAATTAAACAACCATTCTTTATGCAACGCCTGGTAACTAAATCAAACTTCTCTGGAGTAGTCAAAATGATATATGTTTCTTACATATCCCATGCATCATAAGCTTCACTATCTCATGTAAGCTCCATGCACTTTACACCCAAAGATTGCCCAAACCTCTGTTTCCAGGACTGAAGTTTCTCCTACACTAAAGCCTTTGATGGAGCAACGTATATAGTCTTGAAAGCTCCAGGAATGAAGCTCAACTTGCCATCTGGAGTGATTGATCTTGAGAGAAGCCTTAAAATGCAAAGCTCAAAGAGTATAATTTTACCACTCCCTATAGGTGCTGATATAACCATGTTCATATCTGAAAGAAATGTCCTTGAAAAGCACTCACTGTGTAGAGAATTGATGTATCTGAAACTGAAAACTGACTGAAGCGACTTAGGTAGGGCAGAAATAGATTTCAAAACATCCAGATCGAAAGCAAAGATGTCCATGGCTTTTCTTTGCTCACTATAACAAAATGCTTTCAACTACTTGGCAAGATTTTGCAACTCCACCATTTTCTTTGTTGGCTGTGAGACTTTGAGCATTTCTGGGCATTTTGGTGTTTACAAATCAGCATTTGTTCTTTGTCGGCTATAGATTTGGCTCGAAAAACTTCATTTTCTGGGCATTTTATTCTGAAATGAGTTGAAACTTTACTTCTTTCTGTATTTGCACTTTTTTTCATTTTCTAAATTCTAAGGCTCAATCCGGCACTAGGCCGTGATTTGATGGCAAAAAAAGGTCATTTCCTGAGTGTTTCCAAATGATGCAGCAATACTGTAGTAAAATTTCCATTATATTCATTTGCAATTTGCTTCAATCTCTGTTATGAATTTTCACTCTTTTCACTGTTTTAGACCTTTATATATAAGATTGCTCCATCTCCCCAAATTTAATACCTCCATATCATTTTCTATCAGCAACTGGCTGTCAAGTTAAAGGATGAACAGGACCTTGATTCCAATATTTTAACTTATCGTCTGCCATATGTATGAGTCCCTGATAGTATGTGGGACCAATGAAAATCTTGGATTGCATTTTCTGTTGTTGTCATCATAGTCTGTCTCTAATGTGAATGTATGAAAATGCATGGTTCGAAATAGCCCTCAATCTATTGAGGCATGGTTTAAAACTAGAGAGTCTTCCTGGTCATATCCATAATGAACATTGACAACCACAATAGCATTTTGACCATTATAGAGCTCCACCTTCTTGAGACAATCAGAAGACATAGTCTTAAACAAAGTTTTCTGAGGATAACAATTAGTGTGAAGAGGTATCACATTTTGTATGAGAATTTGTTATATAGTATCCTATTCCTTGCCTTGAGTGCTTCTTTGATTGAAGAAGTGTTCTTGTTGCAAGATTACAGTTTCATCCTCTTCATCTTTGTAAAGTCTACAACATTTGTTGCATTTCCCTCTGTCATGGAATACTACTGTCCCTTTCACAATATTAGTGACTACTCTTTGTTACACTACTATGCCTAGTTCAAATGAATGTTGTTCCTCTATTGATTGCTCAAACCCTTGCCCTGTCATGACTATTAACATAGTCAATTACATAGCCTACAGGACCATAATAGCACAGTATTCATATGTATATGACTTATAGTCATCCTCACAAT
Source organism: Cunninghamia lanceolata (assembly GCA_027924645.1). NCBI lineage: Eukaryota > Viridiplantae > Streptophyta > Pinopsida > Cupressales > Cupressaceae > Cunninghamia > Cunninghamia lanceolata. The sequence goes on from BSBN01001002.1 coordinate 342,224, forward strand.
AGTTTGACATCATTTCTTTATTTCCAGAAGGTCTGCTAGGGTTTTTCATACCTTGTTTAGGCAAAGAAACCCTTAGAAACTACAAACAGTCCTCTCTGTGACTGTTACTTAGTCTATTGTCTATTATGTTTTCCTCATTTTATCAATATGACTGCTATCTCTGTATTGTGACTACCATGCAGTCAATCATTTGACTATCCAACATCTCTTTTCTTATTGTTGATGAGTGTTGTTCCATCATACTATGCTGCTCCATCTCATGCACCTTATGCTTTGTATCTTTTGTCCTAAAGTGCTTGGGTTTTCCTGATTGTTGGCTGTCCTTTACCAGATGGAAAATTTCTAATACACATTTGTTTTCTCCTTCTTAGCTGGACAATGTGTTTGCAATATATAAGTGGTTTTAATGGAAATGAACCTTCCATTTCTTCTGAAATAGTCACAGTGTTCATGATATGTTACACCTTTGATGTGAATTGTCTCTTCTTAGACAGTGTATCTTATGGTTGAACCTGTCTGATATAGGACTGTTCTCTTGCACATATGATCAACAATTGGATACTTCATAATAGCAAAAGGAAAATACCTGCTCCATTGTGCCTTGCTGTCCTTTGTCCTTTATGACTGTGTATGATCATGTTGATTGCACTTGTATATGCTGTCCTACTGACTGTTATTGCTCTTAACAGCTGTGGTCTACCTTCTGAATATGCTCCTTGGACTGTGCTTTTGCATTTGTATATTGCATTCTCCTTTTTTCTGTAAGGTCTATAAGCTGGGTTCAACCCTTGTGGGAGCCACATTTCCTCCACTCATAATGTAACCTAATGAATCAAATAGAAACATAATTAGATCTGTATCTGCACATGAAGCAAACTTGTTAGAAAATAAATGCATGTTTTGGATGTGTTTGATGACTGATTGTTCTCTAGGACATCCAAGGTATACATTTCTTGTTTAATGCAATTGAGGAATAGTTTATACATGTATGGTATCTTGTTCATGTATGGTTTGTGACCATTCATTGCTTAGAGCATTGCTCTAACACCATTATTTTTGCCAGATGCAAGAACCAGGGATGACATGAAGCTAGGAAGGACAAAGACGACTTGGGGTGACAAGACAACATGCCAGAACTAGAACCAGTCATTCTCAGGCAATGACTGACCTCTAAACCTATATGCACATTACTTTATTTACTTATTCATGTATAGATTGTTCTTCTATTTCATTGAATAAGGTAGTTAACCTCGCGGCTTGTGTGAGATGATGAACATTTTACATTCAATAAAGATTATTTATTTTTTGGAAAGGATTTTGGATAAACCCTTCTTATGTTACATGCACTTGGATAAATACAGTAAACTAATAAACATAATCTCTTGAATTATTTCATTTATGCACTTGAATGTAATGTATGAAGGACCAGATGAGATGTACCTTACAAGTTGTGAATCAAAACTCTACCTGAATGAGCTATAGTGAAATTTAGGTAACATCTTTGGTGACATCTACTATATGTTTGCCTGATAAACATCAGATCAGTTGCCTGAAGACTAAGATTGGGCATAGAGTCACACATACTTGACAAAACTTGAAAAAACTTCTTTCCATTGCTGCAACTCACTTCTGACTGCTATCTTTTCTAATTCATCAAGTGCATGGGTATGGTTGGTGATAGTGAACCAATAAAAATCACTGTTACTGATGATATGCATCTACTTGATGGGTTAGAAGGGATAAGCAAAAAGAACACCTCCTTAGCAAACTACTGCGATTTATTACAGCTCTATGAGGGAGATAGGCATGATGTGCAACAGTGAATACATGTATTCACTGTTTCATATGATGGTTGTCTATTCATATAGCTATAGTACATTACAACAGTTTCAAACCTTCCACAACCAGACCCAGGAATAATTAACAGCTATGGAGAAACGCACTTAGGGAAATGAAAACTACCTCTAATCTAGTGTGCAGCAACACTTATTTAACATCAAAAAAAAACTTAACCTACCCTACATCTAACCAGCAGAGGTGCTGCTCAAACATGACCATTCACTAGTTCTTTGAAATAGCTTCCCATCCTCAACAACTTACAAAATCTCACATGCTCATGAGCAGCCTCAAGGAGGTTGATAATTGACAAAAGTATAACCAACTGCTATAATGAGCTTTGGAGAAAGAAAAAAAGTCCACCTACCTCATGATTTTGATCATGCTTGTTGTTGTTCTAAGGCATGTAGGTAGATTGAACCTATTGTTCCTCAGTTTCAATCCTCTCCTCAGGATCGAGCATGACTGAAAAGTCCTTGTTAGGCTTGACTTGAGCTAGATGTCTGATAGGACATCCATTTGAACTGATGAACCTTAATCTCTCTTTGTTGGCTTCTTGCTCATGTATTTCTGATTCCTCATCTTGCTGATTGGAATGTCCCATTTGTAGTGTAAGATTTCCTTCCTCCAAAAATGTTTCACCTTCTATCTCAACTTTAATCTGATATGGAAGAGTTGGTTCACATGAATGTAATGAAGGAATGCCTGTCTCTTTGATCTGAACAAGCTGATTGCATGTTGTTGGCTCATATGATGCTAGCTTATCATTGATGTTAGAGCAAAAAACCTCAATGATCCTTGAAAACATGTTCTCATCTAACTCGTGACTTTGCATTAAATCTAGATGAGCTTTGTCATTCTCATGAAACATCCTTTCCTCATGTTCATTTTCATCTTTCAGCTGCTCCAAGACTTGATTATCACATTGATTGTCTTCTGTCAGTAACTCATCATATTATTTAACCTTTTCCTACTCATTCAGATCGATAAAAGAAGGGAGTTCATCGAATAAAAACATGAAATCATTGCTTTTGATACCCTTTTCAAGCTTTTGAACCTGTTGTCCTGACTGATCATGTTCATTTTCTTCTTGTAAGATGCCTAAACTTTTCTCTTCTTTATCACATATAGGTTCATGAGCAATAGGTTCCTCTTTTATCTCAAGAAACTCATTCTTTTGTCCACTAAACCAACTATCTTGATAGATAATAGGTCAACCTGGACAAAGACGGATAGTAAAAGGACAGGAAGGCTGATCCGACAAGGAAACCTGAGGAATTGGCTTGGTCTCTTGCAGACACATAGGCTGTTCTTTTTCAAGTATAGGTTCTTTTAGTGGACGAGACCCTCTATAACTTGGAATATTCAATTTAGGAGACTTAGGAGACTCACCTTGCTTGAAGCTTGGTATTCTGAACTTGGAAACCTCTTCTTCAAAGAATGGATTTGGAAAAGAAATAGCTGATTGAGTTTCCAACCTTTGAAATGGAGCTGACCAAAGCCTCTTTTTCTCTTCTTCTGCTAGCTGGATGCTAGAGCATGGTTCCATTTGTATGTTTGGTGGAGGGTCTTCACAGGGTGAAAAAGATGGCCCTTTCCAACTTGGAACCTTAAAGGTAGAAGGTTGCCTGAAACTTGGAATTTCAAACATTGGAGAAGGTTCATTGGTAGGCTCAGCTTGACCTATAATGTGGATTTGCATGAGATTAGGAAGAGGAGAAGGGTTTTGGACCTTAGGCTCTTAAACCTAAGCTATTAATTGCCTTGTTTTCTCTTCCTTGGCAGCAATCTACCTACTCAAGGATTCCTCTTCATACATTCGTGCCTCCACCTCTCTCTGATTAATATGAGCTTGATAAGCAAGCTCCTCTTGCTGCATACTATACTCCTGCTCTGTTGTGACAACCTCTAATTTCCTTTGCAAGTCTAATGCTACCTCCCTGATACTGATGTTGTTAACATCTTGAGGCTGATTCAGAGGGTAGTTATGATGGTCATGAGCAAAATGAACCTCTTGCAAATGTCTATAGGCATGGATAGGTTGCCAGGAAAGCTGAGCAGGGGTGGGAGGGTGGCAAGCATGATGAATCTACTGGCTACTTGCAATTACAGGGCTATTTTGGATGAAACCAACAGTATGGTTACTTAGATATGGCTGATAAGAAGAGGTATGAACAACATTCTCATGAAATGGAGGGTGATAAAGCATATTCCCATGAAACATTGACATGCCTATCACTCAAAAAGCTAGAAAATCATAATAGAGTACATTTTCTTGATTAAAATTTGAATCATACCAGTACTTGAACTGCTGAAACCAGTAGATTATCTCACCAGAGTCGCCAGGTGTGTAAAGAAAATATCTCCAAAAGGCTGAAACTACTACTATACACACCAAACAGCAGTAGCAAAATGTATAAAATGGACATCACAGTCCCACCAGGCGTGCCAAAAACTATTGTCTCTCATATTTGTACCCTTGCTAAGTTGTAAAACTTGGCAATCTAGAGAAACATGGGATCTTTCGAGGTCTGTGGGTCATCTCTGTTGGAAAGAACCTCTGGAGAAGGCTGGCTTCCTAGCTGGTAATCACCTAAAATCTACTGGACTTGCAAAGGAAAAAGGAGAAGGAATTGTTTTGAAAATGAAAGTTAGAACTAGAAAACTTGAAAATAAGGGTGATTCACCAAACTTGATAAGGTAAAATGAAACTCAGACCTGCATACACTTGGCCAGAGACGACAGAAAATAAAACCTGCACAACCTATCACTTTATGTTTGCAAAAGCACTTCACAAAGAGGCCTAACTGCATTAAAATCTTTAAAAGGAAGCTAAACTTCACAATTTAAAGCATTATAACACTCTAAGACATAGTTTGTAACCTGCATAAACACAACTTCTGTAGAAAAAGGGTATTGAAAAACATAAGACAGTCACAAGGAAATGAATTACCTCACAAATGACCTGATCAAACACTTAATAACACCCAATACTACAAAACAAGAAGGCAAAATCTAACTGTCAATGGTATCCAAGGTGTTCTATGTATTTCATATGCTCAAAGAGTTACAAAAACATACTCAAACTGAGTAGGATTCAGAAAAAAAAAATCACTAACTCAAGAATGTTTATGGAAAGAACTCCCTACAAAGAGTCAAATGAATGACTATATACTCTCCAAACAACTGTAATTAGATAAAGATGAGTGATCTCTATTTTTGTGGATCTCATAAATGTGCCCAAAATATCTGCTAAAAGTCCTCCAAAAAGGGTCTCCAAAGCAGAAATGGTCAAGCCCTGCCATCAACTATCATAAAGGCACCTGAAAATGTCTTTGAATGCCTTTAAATGATCTTTAAGGCCACTGAAAATAAGTCAAATATGTGCAATAACTCCCATGCAGCATCATAAATGTTTAGATATTTTCACAAAAAATGACATAAATACACAATTTCTGCATTCATTTAACATTGACTAAGTGATTTATAATTACATCACCTTAGTTAATGTTTTACAATCCAAAATTTATACAAACCTATGCAGAAAATAATGACATTTATGACATAACATTTAATTCCCTGATTTTGCATGATTTAAGGTCAATTAAATGTCGTGAAAGGATGACAAAGTAATCGAGAAGACTTACATAGTCGTTTGTGATAATCTGCCCAATGTTGCCTCTTTGCCTTTTTATTACAAACAATAAGGTAATTATTAACTAATTACTTTGTCATCTTTTTACAACATCTAATATGTTCTTAGACTAGGCAAAAATGACAAAAAAACTTATAACCCCTAGGCAAAACAACACGACTCCACACTTGCATCGTATCTCGCATCTCATAGCATCAAAAAATGTCTCACAATTCCCAACCATTTCCATTTTCGCATACATCTCTATCATGATGTGAGGTTCAATGCAATACATTTCAAAAAATAACCCTTATGACTCCCATATACACATCACCATGCCTTAGCTTCCACTTCATCCACCTTATATCTCCCAACACACATTTTTATTCACCATTTACCCTTTATCACCACCTTGTAAATATACTATGACATGCCTTAGGTGAAATAAGGCTCTCGACCTTGTGATTCTCTTAATACATTTTTTACTTTGGAAAAGATAAAAGGTAGAATTATATCTCACAGCCCCATGCACAATAATCACTAGGCTTAAAGACTTTCGAAGTCTTCACCACGGGCCTTGAATGGATTGCAATGATTTTAAGAAAAACAAAGTCAAAAGGTAAAAGAAAATGAAATGCTCATTCAAGCTCTAGCAAAAGGGAAGGATTTTCAAAACCCTAAGCATCATTTGTATTTTCATTTCTCATCTCTTCTCTCTATCGCACCGCCATGATGGTTTCTAAAGGAAAAATGCATCATTTTCTGAGTCAATTTTGGGAGTTAGCAGGCCAATTCTCTGTGTAAACTGCAAAGTAAGTCACACTCTCTGAGTTTTTTACCCTTTGAAGTTGATCCTGGGCTGATTTTCTGCTTCTGTGGCTACATTTTGATGGTGTTTTGATGCATATTGTTTCTCCATGGCCGACCATCTTGCATTACATTTGTTGTGTTGAGGCCGTTCTTGGAACACGAATCCCTCCATTCTTTGTTGTTTTAATGCATGCTTCTTCGAAGATTTTGACAGAACTACACAGGTAAGACACTACACAACTAGAAACTGGCATTTGTATGTTTTCTGTTGTTAAGTTTGGCCCTACAGGCCACAAAATTACTAGTTTCGAGTATTTATTTTGAGTTGAAACGGGTTTTATTTCTTCTCCAAATCTTTTAATTCCTTGGCTAGGAACCATTAGCCATTCCGCAAGGTCCTCTATGTTTAGGACTGTAGTAGAAACAACAAATCTAATATTTGCAAGAGGGCATGAACTCATTCCTAGATTATGTGCAAGCATTTTTATTCTTCTTATGATTGCTTCCAAAGCTGCTCCTCGAGATTCACTAAGGAGATGGACTTCATCAATAAGTGTGAGTGTAATATCCCCAAAAAAAATTAAACCACCATTCTTTATGCAACACCTGGTAACTGAATCAAACTTCTCTAGAGTAGTCAAAATGATATCTATTTCTTGCATATCCCATGCATCATAAGCTTCACTATCTCCTATAAGCTCCATGCACTTTACACCCAAAGATTGCCCAAACCTCTGTTTCGAGGACCGAAGTTTCTCCTGCACTAAAGCCTTTGATGGTGCAACATATATAGTCTTGAAAGCTCCAGGAATGAAGCTCAACTTACCATCTGGAGTGATTGATCTTGAAAGAAGCCTTAAAATGCAAAGCTCAAAGAGTATAGTTTTACCACTCCCTATAGGTGCTGATATAACCATGTTCATATCTGAAAGAAATGTCCCTAAAAAGCACTCACTCTGTAGAGAATTGAAGTATCTGAAACTGAAAACTGACTGAAGTGACTTAGGTAGGGTAGAAACAGATTTCAAAACATCCAGATTGAAAGTAGAGTAGTCCATGGCTTTTCTTTGCTCACTACAACAAAATGCTTTCAACTACTTGGCAAGATTTTGCAACTCCGCCATATTCTTTGTTGGCTGTGAGACTTTGAGCATTTGTGGGCATTTTGGTGTTTACAAATCAGCATTTGTTCTTTGTCGGCTGTAGATTTGGCTCAAAAAACTTCATTTTCTGGGCATTTTATTCTAAAATGAGTTAAAACTTTACTTCTTTCTGTATCTGCACTTTTTTCATTTTCTGAATTCTGAGGCTCAATTTGGCACTAGGCCGCGATTTGATGGCGAAAAAAGGTCATTTCCTAAGTGTTTCCCGATAATGCAGCAATACTGTAGTAAAATTTCCATTATATTCATTTGCAATTTGCTTCAACCTCTGTTATGAATTTTCACTCTTTTCACTATTTTAGACCTTTATATATAAGATTGCTCCATCTCCCCAAATTTAATACCTCCATGTCATTTTCTATCAGCAACTGGCTGTCGAGTTAAAGGATGAACATGACCTTGATTCTGATATTTTCACTTGTCTTCTACCATATGTATGAGTCCCTGATAGTATGTGGGACCAATGAAAATCTTGGATTGTATTTTCTGTTGTTGTCATCATAGTCTGTCTCTGATGTGAATGTATGAAAATGCATGGTTTGAAACAGCCCTCGATCTATTAAGGCATGGTTCAAAACTAGAGAGTCTTCCTGGTCATATCCATAATGAACATTGACAGTCACAATAGCATTTTGACCATTATAGAGCTCCACCTTCTTGAGATAATCAGAAGACATAGTCTTAAACAAATTTTTATGAGGATAACAATTGGTGTGAAGAGGTATCACATCATGTACATGAATTTATTGTATAGTATCCTATTGCTTGCCTTGAGTGCTTCTCTGATTGAAGAAGTGTTCTTGTTGGAAGATTACGGTTTCATCATCTTCATCTTTGTAAAGTCTGCAACATCTGTTGCATTTCCCTCTATCACGGAATACTAATGTCCCTTTCACAATATTAGTGACTGCTCTTTGATACACTACTATGCCTAGTTCAAATGAATGTTGTTCCTCTATTGACTGCTCAAACCCTTGCCCTGTCATGACTGTTAACGCAGTCAATTACATAGCCTACAGGACCACAATAGCACAGTATTCATATGTCTATGACTTATAGTCATCCTTTACAATGGTTTGACATCATTTCTTTATTTCCAGAAGGTCTGCTAGTGTTTGTCATACCTTGTTTAGGAAAAGAAACCCTTAGAAACTACAAACAGTCCTATTTGTGACTGTTACTTGGTCTATTATCTATTATGTTTTCCTCATTTTGTCAATATGACTGCTATCTCTGTATTGTGACTACCATACAGTCAATCATTTGACTATCCAACATGCCTTTTCTTATTGTTGATGATTGTTGTTCCATCATACTATGCTGCTCCATCTCATGCACCTTATGCTTTGTATCTTCTGTCCTAAAGTACTTGGGTTTTCCTAATTGTTGGTTGTCCTTTACCAGATGGAACATTTCTGATACACATTTGTTTTCTCCTTCTTAGCTGGACAATGTGTTTGCAATATATAAGTGGTTTTAATGGAAATGAACCTTCCATTTCTCCTGATAGAGTCACACTGTTCATGATATGTTGCACCTTTGATGTGAATTGTCTCTTCTTAGATAGTGTATCTTATGGTTAAACATGTCTGATATAGGACTGTTCTCTTGCACATATGATCAACAACTGGATACTTCATAACAGTAAAAGGAAAATACCTGCTCCATTATGCCTTGATGTCCTTTGTCCTTTATGACTGTGTATGATCATGTTGGCTACACTTGTATATGCTATCCTACTGACTGTTATTGCTCTTGACAGTTGTGGTCTGCCTTCTGAATATGCTCCTTGGACTGTGCTTTTGTATTTGTATATTGCATTCTCCTTTTTTCTGTAAGGTCTATGAGCTGGGCTCAACCCTTATGGGAGCCACATTTCCTCCACTCATAATGTAACCTGATGAATCAAATAGAAACATAATTACATCTGTATCTGCACATGAAGCAAACTTGTTAGAAAATAAATGCATGTTTTGGATGTGTTTGATGACTGATTGTTCTCTAGGACATCCAAGGTATACATTTCTTGTTTAATGCAATTGAGGAACCATTTATACATGTATGGTATCTTGTTCATGTATGGTTTTTGACCATTCATTCCTTAGAGCATTGCTCTAACACCATTGGTTTTTCCAGATGCAGGAACCAGGGATGACATGAAGCTAGGAAGGACAAAGACGACTCAGGGCGACAGGACAACACGCCAGAACTAGAACTAGTCATTCTTAGGCAATGACTGGCCTCTGACCCTATATGCACATTACTTTATTTACTTATTCATGTATTGATTATTCTTCTATTTCATTAAATAAGGCAGTTAACCTCACGGCTTGTGTGAGATGATGAACATTTTACATTTAATAAAGATTATTTATTTTTTGGAAAGGATTTTGGATAAACCCTTCTTATGTTACATGCACTTGGATAAATACCAGATGAGATGAGATGTATCTCTTGAATTATTTCATTTATGCACTTGACTGTAATGTATGAAGGACCAGATGAGATGTACCTTACAAGTTTTGAATCAAAACTCTACCTGAATGAGCTATAGTGAAATTTAGGCAACAATACTAATGAAGATCTAAATGAGAAAAACAAGCTATGTGAGAAGCTATCAAAATAGGTCATTATGGTAAGGCATGAGATGGAATCAGGGGTTATGAGATTCACCCAAGAAATTGAATAGAAAAGGAAAACTAAAGATAATCTAAAACAATCCCTCAAGGAGAAAACAGAGGACTACCACAAAATGGACAGAATAATCAGGCATCTTGAATCTGATCATGAAGAAGCTAGAGATAATGAAGAACAACTTGAGAATCAGATAGACACTCTCAAACAAGATCTTCAAATAGTAAATGAATACAAAGAGAAATTCAAGACAAGCTCAGCTCAACTTGAAGTTCTTCTTGAAAGCCAAAAGAGGGTAGATGACAAGCGTGGCTTGGGATATGAGAAAGGTGAAAGCTCTGGATCTGGTTAGGAGAATTTTGGATCAGGAAATCAAAGAAACAAGCCTAGAAGACCTCTGGTAAGGTAACCAAATGCTCAAAGATATCCATCCTTCAATGGATACTACTTCAATTGCAACAACTTCGATCATAAAGCAACTCAGTGCAGAAGGAGAATGAATCAGACCAATCCATCCTTCTCCGGACAATGTTTCAACTGCAAAAGGTATGGTCACAAATCTCATGAATGCAAAAATATGCAAATAAATAATTCATTCAATGGTAGATGCTTTGCATACAATAGAATGGGACATATGGCTAATCAATGTAGACAAGAGGATATCAGTCAAATATGCGAAGAAATGTTGTTTGTTACAATTGTAATAATCCAGTCATATTGCCAAATTCTGCAAAAGTAAAAATCAAGATAAAAAGGGTCCGGTGCATCATAATCAAAATCAAGACAAGCGAAAAGGCAAAGTGAATGCGGATGAAGTTCAAAGGGAGATGAGCAAGATTTGGGTGAAGAAGAGTACAGAAAATGTTGGGGACAAATCCGCACCGGAATCTGGTGCTGATATTCCTTCTGGAAACTGAACAGATGAGCTCTGGCTCAGGAGTCACAAAGAAAAATAAATTCCCCTAGCCAGTCAATTGGTGCCTAAATTTGGCACATGGAATGTTGCAGATTAAAGGGATCTCATAAAATTATCTAAATAACCTTTCATTAAAATATGAAAGATCCGCATGGAATTTTGCAAGAGTTTAATCATCCAAGATTGATCCGGTTTGACAGCTATCTGGTAAAGCAGAATTTTCACAGATAGATCTGGTATGATTCAAAATTGAGATATCTTGATCTACAGATCCATGGTATGATTGGAGGAAAGAAGATACATTATCAATTATCATTGAAAATGATTCTAAGTGCAACACGGTGATTTGAAAAGATCTCTCTCAGAACAAGGCAACCAGATAACTTAAGTTGTACATTTATTGCAAAAGGAAATTAGGGTTTGTGAAAGAATAAAAGGGTTCTTTCACTCATCATTTGCACATTTGCATTCGAGACGAAGAAAAGAAGGGCTTTGCATCGAGTATCTACAACTCTCTCAAAGACCAACCGCAAAATCTAATTCAACCAACAATTTGTTTCGGCTCTTATTTTGAACCCTAAAAGCGTAAAAAGCTATTTCCATTCTGAATATCTCTCTCTGAATCTTTTGCAAAAATGACTACTCCAATGGTTGTTAAGATCACTGATAGGCCGTGCCCAAAGTTCAAGAAACACCCCTACAAATCCCTAGAAGTTGATCCCTTAGGCACTTTTTCTAGCATTTTGCATGGGGTACTACACGTAGAAGATGCTAGGGTTTACATCCACGCCAATATTGAGGAATTTGGAGAATCTAAGTTGATGGACATCTACCATAAACAATTAATAGATGAAATTTTTGAACTCAAACCTCAATACAAGGCCCTCTAGGATAAGCACTTCAGACATTGCATCCACTTTCCCTATTTTGCAGAAGATGATTGGGTCCGGTATGTTCTTAGCAGAATACATGACAATTTCATGTGGTTAATGAAGCCCTTCAGGATAGCAAAAGATGCCATTAGGGCAGTAACTGGACTACACTCATCTGGTGGGTTACCTGCACTCAAATCTGTCAAGAACCAAATAGTTACTGAAGTTACCGGATCTAAGTTTGACAAGAGACAATGACCATAGAAGACATCACAGATTTGAATGTCAAATTTGGCTCTATGATAATTGGATATAAGATCTATCATTCCAACAGGGAGAATTCTGTGTCTAGGACTGCAATATATACAGCATATCAGATGTTAAGGGAAATGCAGATTATGACCTATGTGATCTTCTTTTAAACCAACTGTTAGAAAACTTGTAGAAGATCAAGAAGGATAAGAAGAACTCATTCAAGTATGGTTGTTTAATACTGTGTCTATTCTTCTGCTTCATGAATGAGTTGCTCGGATCAAGTGGTTGGGTTTGGCAAAATGACAAACCAGTTGCAATATAGATTAGAGACTATATGTATGGACTTGGTGATGCCAAGGCTCAAAGCACAGCACTCTGGGGATACTTTAAGAACTTCCAAAGTATGATGCAAGCCAGAGAAAGGATACCTCACTCCATAGTAGAAAAATACAAGCATACAGTGTATTTTATGGTAGATACTGATCAATGCCTAATGGAGGCAGTTGAGCCTAAAACAGTTTGGATAATACCAATGGGATATGAGGTCGATGAGAAAATCTTGGAGCTGCATATTCAACACTTGCTAAGTCAGCCCAAGGACCCTGAGGCAGAAAGGTTTGGAACCTTTCAAGAATTAAGTGTAAAGATACATGTTGAGCTGAGACAACTAGAGATAAAAAGGAAAGTTAGAAGGGAAGTGGAGGAAATTGCCAAAAGATGTGGCATATCAAAAGAGACAGTTGATGCAAATAGAGATAAAGTAGAAAGAGCTGAGAAAAAGAAACAAGAAGCAGAAAAAGGAAGTGTTCTGGTATAAGCCTCCTCCTAGACTAGATCCACCAAGAGCTCTGCACCTACCACCCCTAAGAGCTCAAGAGCCTCCAAATCAGAAGCCAAGACATCTGGAAAGGGAGAAAAGAGAATGAAAACAAAAGCCACAAGGTCTTACATAAGTCAAAAAGATGATGAAGAAATAGAGTCTAATGAGGAAGTTAAGAAAATGAAGAAGAAGAAGAAGAAAACATCCGAGGAATCCTCTGCCGGTAAAAACAAAGAAGAAAAGGCAGAAGAATTTGTTGAAAAGCCCACTCTTTCTATTGATGATGTCATCAAGGCAGTCACTGTGGATGGGAATCTGCAACCAGTAACATAATTTTATGATGAATATAGTGACACTGACAAGAGGATCTTGGAAGATGCTACAGTTAGGTACCTGAATATTTATAATAAAGTATTCATTGAAATCATTTCATTAATTCCCAAAAGTCTAGAGAAGGTACTTGAACTTAGAAAAGAGAATGTCAAGGCAAAGGGCTTAGAGATCTGAGAATAGATTGCAATTCATCTCTATCCTTCCATTACTCCTGGAAAGCAAATGAACATGATCTTTAAGGACTGCAAGGATGAGTTCCGGAGCAAAGCAAGAATGAACAAACTTATGCTTGGAGAAATTGATCAAGTAGCAAAAGAAACAGAAGACATCCTCTGGAATGCCTTCAAAAGATTCAATCTGCCTATTATAGAGGAAATAGATGAAGAACCTCTACCATGGATGTTGAAGGATTAAATGCATCAAATGAAGAATCTTCTGACAAAAATGTAGAAGGGTCAAAAGAGGTAGATGAAGAGAAGTCTAAGGACTTGGATTCCTCTCTTCTGGAAGAGGAAGTTCATGAAGAAGTTAACATCTCTCCTCCGGATCCCACTGCAGACATTCTAGATTCAGGAACTAAAGGAGAAGGAAGAAAAGAGGAAGAAGTGAGTCAAGAAGAGGAGGTGAAGGGTAAAGAAGAAGAACAAACAAAGAAGATATCTGATGACAGCTCTGAGATTCCAAAAGAAAAGAAGACTCAATCTCCGGCAAGAGACAATGCAGAGGCAAGAATTTCTTGAACAAAGAGCTGATGGAAATAGATGAACCAGAACTATTCCAAGGACCACTAAATTTTAATTCCCTCTCTCCGATCCAGACAATGAAAATAGCATCTTTTTCCCAAGCTAAAGCAAAAGAAAAGCTTCTGAAGCCTCACATGGAAGACTACGAGTTGTTAGAGATTGCATCTGGTATGCTGGAGAAGATCATGCCATCTTTTCAAAAAGATCCTTCGGCCTCTCCATCCAGTAATTTGAAATCTTTGGTAAACTCTGTTAGCACTCATTTTGATTCTTTAGAGAAATCGGCAGAAGAAAAGGTCCGGAAAGAGTTTTTGGGAAAAAGGTTCATTGAAGTATAGGGACTCATTACTAATGATAGGAGGACCCTAGATATTGGGATAAAGAGCCTTGAAAATGATCTTAAGGATGGTGGGGACATGTACAAATTTTGTCTATCTTGGTCTAAAGTGACAGAGGATATTGAAAAGAAGGTGGAAGAACAAGAAGATAAACTGTCAAGTTTATCTTAGAATTTTGATCCCCTCACTACATCCATAATGAGTCAAGAATGCCAAGCTATTGCCATTATAAATGAAATAAAGAGGCTGGAGAAAGAAAGGAAGAATATAATAAATAGAATGAGTGAACTTAGAGGGATAATCATCCCTAAGTTAGAGGCAATGCATGAGGAATTAACAGATGCTCAGACCATAGCCCAGACCAGTGATCTGGCAAACTTAAGAAGAGCAGAAGCATATGCATTTTTGTTGAGTGGTCACATCTCAATTTTGGACAGGATGAAACAAAGTTGGGCCACAGAGTATGTACAGTTGAAGGCCACTTTTGTGGATATACTCAAGTATATGTAAGTATAACATGTATATACATACTTATGCGGCTATGTATAGGTCAATTTTTGCAAATTTTGGTGTGTGGATTCCATCCTTTGCCATTGATGTCAAAGGGGGTGTGAGGAGTAGTGAAAAATGTGGAATCCAGCTAAGGGGGATCTCCAGTAAAACAGTGCACAAGGCATAGCATCAGCCAAGGGGGAGTTTGCTACAATACTTAGTCATTTTTCACGAAGTGTTTCCATCAATGCGAAAGGGGGAGATTGTTGGCAAGAGACACTGTGTGGCTTCATGAGTGTTGTCATTGATGGCAACAAAGTCTATCCCACACATTTGCAGTACATAGTATGCCTATACCAAAAGTTAGATTGAAGATTGCTTTGGTCCGGTGAACAAGAACAGAGCATGCAACAAGGTCTGACATTCAGGTCCGGATCTCTCAAATGGTGTAACTCAGCAAGTTGTGGACTTAGACAAGTCAAGAGGAGTATCATGACTACTAAACTCTAGAGATTGAGCCTCCGGTGATAAAACATGGAAAAGATATGAGCATCTGAGTGTTGGGTTCCTGACAGGCAGAGCAGACTAAGGAAGAACTGATTGGTAGAGTATCAAACTTCAATCCAGATGAGTAATTGATGTTGATCAAGCTATTTGAGGGATCATACAATGTTGGCCGACATGATTGATGACTTCTATGTCTATGTTTTTTATACGCATCACAAATCATGTATGGATTCAGTCGACAAATCAGTATCTTGTAAATGTCTTGAGTATTCTAGTTGCCGACTAGAAAGTTGTTGAAATCCTTGGTACGAATATATATACCAGATGGTTTCTAGTATGAAGGAGTGTGTGGGTATAGAGGTGATGAAATAAGGTGAGAAGAAAGGTAGAGATAAGTGTGGAAGCAACAATACAAGTCTGGTATGTGACAGAGCAGCAGCACTAGAGTAGAGGAAGAATGAAGTGCATTAGATCAGTATATTAAGCCTAACCAGAACTAAAATTCAACATTTGTGGATGCCTCTCATCAGTTCAAACACCTAGTTACCTTCTATAAACTTTGTAGATAGTAAGTCTCTTGTAGGCAGTGTGCCTCTTGTGAGTAGTATGCTCGGGCAGTGAGCCCTAATTGGCAAGTGCCATGTTGTACTTCTTATTCTTTTAACAGAGAATACAATATTAGGTTAGTCACCCCATGGTTTTTCCCTTAACAGGGTTTTCCACGTAAAAATCCTTGTGTTATGTGTGTTGACTTTATTTTTTCTCTCATGATTATGTATGCTTATATGTTTTGATACTGCACTAATTATTAAAGGAGAAAAGAAAGTAAAGATATTTGAGATAACTGATTCACCCCCCTCTTAGTTATCTGCCTTGTTTCCAATAAAGACAATGGCATATAGTCTAAAAGATGGTAAAGAAGTGAAAATTTGTGAATTGGTCATTGAAAAGATTCCAATGTATCAATTTATCTTTATTTTCTAAGAGAATATAGTTTACGCGTATGCAAGCATACCCATAGAACTTGATGGTTGGACTTGCAATTCAAGTTATGCAAGGACATGTTTCCACTTGATACCATCATTTCAGTTGTTGACTTTGCAGTGAAAATTACACACTACAACCACAGAATGAGGTGCAATTGCAGTATTATAACTCTATGTAGGTTGCTATATTTGTGCATATAGCATTCATTCATGCAGATGACAGTATAGAGGATGACAAGAAGATCTTGAGGGAGTATCATTTTTATATAAGTGATGATCGCACGCATTCTACATAGTTCATGGAAGGATGCTTTCAGATGTTCTACCATGATTTGGCTAGCAAGAGCATATCATTTGGTCAACATATCATATGGTCAGATAATTGTGCATCACAATTCAAGAACTCATGGATGTCCTATTGGTTGAGTAGGATGCATAGGATGAATGGTGTTCAACATATGTAGAATTTCTATGAGGCCCAGCATGGAAAGGGGGAACATGATGGTGCACGAGCATGTATCAAAAGAACATTAGCACGAGAAGAGTTGAAGTACAAAGACAATGCAAAATTGACAGATGCTAGATCTATTGTCAAATGGTGTAATGCTACAATGGGTCTAGGTAATGAAGGTAAGTCTATAGTTCGTAGATATTTTTGATTGGTTGATGATACTAATATTAAAAAATGTGAGGATTGTTGTACATTGAGAGGATCGAGTGAGCTACACTCATTTAGAAGCTCTAATGCAGGTTCATGGAGTATTCATACATAGTGGATGGTATGGTTTTATTCTTCATGTACATTTCAAGCTTGGTATGATTATGAGTCAAAAGAGTGGGTTGATGAATGGTGTACAAGAAGTCTAAGCCAGATTGACATGTATCAACTTCAGATAGCACTACAACTCACAGAGATTGAATCATCAGTTGACTTTGACCATGTTTCAGATCTAGTTCAACCAAGTATTAATAGCATTCAAATTTAATAAAATTCAATATTCCATCTTATTTTGTAGTTTTCTGTATTGTTGACTATATTCATTGAATTGAATGCACATTTCAATGCAGGGCATGTTTATGTAGTTATTGCAGCTGAAGACAATGAAGAAGGAATAGATTATTATTTGTGTCATTGTGTTGAGGCAAAAAGGAAATTAGATGCCTTTGTTATAGATGGATAAAACATCAAGTACCCTATAGGATTAGTGGTTGTTACTAGAACATGGCTTAGAAGGTACCCAGTGAAGAAGTCTGATGTGTGGTTATTTGAGGACTTTAACACACATAGGAAGATTCTTCATTATTCTAACCTTGTTGTAGCATCAAATGTTCATTTGATCAAATATGGAGGTAGACCATTGAACAAGACCTTGTGTAAGGTTTGTGAGTCTGACCACTAGGCAATACTTGACACAATAAAGAGTAGAGTAGACCCAGATGGTTCATTAGATTGAATCATTGGAATGACAAAAAGGTATGTTATTTTTCTTTGCTATCCTAATTTCACCTTCTATATTTTGACACCTATCTTACCTTCTTATATGTGCTCCTTGGTCCTGGTTGATGAGTAGGCATAATCCTTAGGAAGTTTCTTTTGGAAGGAAAGTAAGGTAGGTTTTCATGATTATTTCATGATGATATGTCCTTTAATAATATTTCATAATGAGTTTTAATGATTTTTAATGACAAATCCTCATTTTTTCTTCACATTTGGTGCTAAAAATTGATAGAAGTAGTAAGGGCATCCTTAATTGATGCCCTACAACATATTGGATCAAGTGAGAACACCTTTATAGTATTGAATTTTCATCTATTAGAAAGGTACTAGGATTGAATTTTTACATTCGACATCTCTTGGGGCCAAACAGATAGTGCCAACATGTCCAGGTGGGTAGGTAAATGATAGGGAAGATGTCTTTTCAGTGACAAAGTCTCCTGGTCATTCTCGGCTACATTTGATGGAGACGGTCTCTTAAGAGCCCTAAGATAAAAAAAAGTGTCAAACTTTGGACCCACTGTTCTATCAAACTGTGACACCTAGGAACATCTTCTTTACATGTATAGGTGGATGTCAAGTCCACCTACAAATACCACCTCAGTTTTTTAAATCAATTTCTTTTGTCTATGGTGGCAAGGAATGCATTGTTCCAAAATGCTTCAGTTTCATGCAGTGGAAAGATGTTAGGGGTGAAATTTTGCATTCCATAACTTGTGGGGCCAAAACAACTATGCTAATTCATTGGGGTGGGTGGTTAAATGGTAGGGGAGGTCTCATTTCATGTGCCAAATGTACTAGTCGTTCCGGGCTGTAGGCTACTGATAAAGTCACTTAAAATCCCTAAGAACAAAAAAACTACCAAACTTTGACGGAACAGTTCTCAAAATTTGTGGAAGCTAAGAATGTTCCATTCTAACCTACAAGTGCATGTGGGGTCCATCCACAATAACCTCTCCTAGTTTTGGTCTACTCCAATCTGTTTGACCATGTCAAAATTAAATGCATTGTTCCAAAATGCTTCAGTTTCATGCAGTGGAAAGGTACTAGGAGTGAAATCTTGCATTCCACAGCTCATGAGGCTGAACCGACTATGCAAACACATCAGGTTGGGTGGTTAAATTCTAGGGGAGGTCTCATTTTGTGGGCCAAGTGTCCCAGTCATTTCGGGCTGCAGGTTACCGGCAAAGTCACTTAAGATCCCTAAGAGCAAAAAATTGCCAAACTTTGACATAATAGTTCTCAGAGTTCATGGCAGATGGGAATGTTCCATTTGGACCTATTGGTTTATGTGGGATCCATCTACAATAACCTCTCCCAGTTTTGGTCAACTCCAATTCATTTGAACATGTCGAAATTAAATGCATTCTTGCAAAATGCATCAGTGGCATGCAGCACAACCTTGCCAAGAGCCATTTTTTCCGTTCTACTCATTTTGGCACCAAACCGACCATGCGAACGCATCGGGGTGGGTGGGTAAATTATAGGAGAGGTCTATTTTTGTGTGCCAAGTGTATTAGTCATTCCAGGCTACAGGTTACTGGCAAAGTCACTTAAGATCCCTAAGAATAAAAAACTGTCAAACTTTGATGGAGCAGTTCTCAGAATTTGTGGCAACTGGGAATGTTTTGTTTAGACCTATAGGTGCATGTGGGGTCCATCCACAATAACCTCTCTTAGTTTTGGTCAAATCCAATCCATTTGACCATGCTGAAATTAAATGCATTCTTGCAAAATGCTTAAGTTTCATGTAGTAGAAAGGTGCTAGGAGTGAAATTTTGCATTCCACAGCTTGTGGGGCTAAACCAACTACACCAACGCATCGAGGTGGGTGAGTAATTGCTAGGGGAGGTCTTGTTTCAAGCGCCAAGTGTCTTAGTCATTCTGGGCTGCAAGCTACCGACAAAGTCACTTAAGATCCTTAAGAGCAAAATATTGCCAAACTTTGATGGAGTAGTTCTCAGAATTTATGGCAACTAGAAATGTTATGTATAGACATACAGGTGCACATGGGGTCTATCCACAATAACCTCTCCCAATTTTGGTCAACTCTAATCCATTTGACTATGTCAAAATTAAATGCATTCATGCAAAATGCTTCATTTTCATGCAGTGGTGTTAAGGGGGGAAAAGGTGTATGATGCAAGCATGTAAGTACACTAGATCAAACCCTCTTCCATAATAGCATTCAAGGACAAAACTGAGCCAAGTCACTACAAGATGAAAGAGAACTCGGCTACTGATTTTGTACTCAAGAGTGCTACAGAAAGATGTGATTTAACCAAGTCTTTTATCAAATCGTAAGTTAAGTATGAGTAAAACCCTAGTTATGAGATAATCAGCTTGTAACAGACAAACAACAATAGCAAGCCAAGATCTGAAAGTACCAAGATAATCAGTGAGATTTCATAACCTATGTCATGGAAGCTGAAATATTGGAGGACTCTGGGGCGGGCACCCAAGTCTTGAATGTCAGGATCTCTAGAAATGCAGAACTGGAGAAATGTTGCTAAGAGTGTCTAGATGTTTGTTCCAGTGCCTGTTTTAGAAGGAGGACACTAGAGCGGGCACCCAAGTCTTCCATAGAGGAATTTTTATAATCTATTTTCAGATCTTGAAACCCTTTCCCTTACACAACCTTCTTGTACATTCACTTCTTCAGTCTTCGCACCTGTAACCTGTACACAAGAAGAAAATGGGTTTGGGGGTTGTGGTGTTTAGGAATTTGCCTCAGTCAAATCCTGGGATAGCATTCAAGCTTCCCAACATTATTGTTAGAGAGAGAGAGTGTGCCCTAGTAGGGGAAAGGATAAAGATAAACCAAGTGATGAAATGATTCAAATCACAATGATGCCACCTCGGAGGTGAAGTCCTTAGGAGAATGAAGATCCTTCAACTCATAAGGAGATGGATGATGATTCCAAATCTGCAACAATAACACAATGAATGCCTTGAATGCTCTTTGCTCTAATATCATAAGTTTGCAATATCCATCTATAGGTTCCTAATGAATTCAAAACACACTTATATATGCTTTCCCGCTAACATTTGTGAATTAAATTAAAAGAGCTGAGAAGGAGAGACCCATTTAAAGGTCCTATGCTGACATGAATTAAATTCTGCCCTAACCAATCAGGGAGGATTTAGGCACAGGTGCCCACCTGCCAAGGTGCCTTTTTGGTCTAGGGTAAGGCATTAAATGGGCCCCTAGTTCCCATTTGACATGGGTCTCGAGGGATTTCTCATCGAGATGAATATTTTGCATATAGAGTGTTAACATGGGGACCTAGGAGCTAAACTAGGAGGTAAAAAGGCATGTCTCCACTTTTTACTCCATAACATTTAGCCCCCACTTTAATGTGTGTGTGATCTTATGATCAATACATGCATTAAAGTACAATCGAAGCATATCAAACACATCAAACACAAGAATGAAGACACACCCTAAGTGTGAAGAACTATTTCTAGCCCCCAAGCTTAGGCAATCATAAGAAAACACTTAATAGTCACGTAAGACATAGAGAATACATTAAGGAAACACGCAATACACAAAGAAGATAGTGAAAGCATGCAATACATGGAGAAGACATGAATACAGTCACGCAAGACACAGAGAAGACATGATTTAAACAATTATGCATATATATATCATTGTAACTATGAAACACACAGTGTGGGGGGAGCTCATCACTACACATCTTTATACCATGCAAAAAGTACATAAAACATGCAAGGAAGACACATAAAACACATGGAAGACACATAGAATACACGAGCATCGTATAGTATGTGCAACTAACTCAAGAGTTACACCATCCCACCTTTCACAAAAGGGCTTTTAAAATGCAACCGCACCCACATCCGTAAATGCCTTATAGTAAAAATGAGGTATACACAATAGATCAAAGTACACAACCCCACCCGCATCATGGAGACACCTTACAGTGAAAAGGAAGTGTACACAAACACACTTTATCAATGTCTAAAATAATCAAGCAGTTACCATGATATATGCCCCCACATTAAAGTGGTTGATTCCGCTTGCCGGTATCAAGCACATTTAAGGTAAAGTGAAAACACGCAAGGGAACAAGAGATTTCGCAAAGCCCATGCCCCCAAAGGTGACATGTGCCATGATCACCAAATGTTCCCACAAACACATCCATTATCATTTGCTAACATAATCAACAACATATAAGCTTTGGTTAGAAGATCTTACTCTAAGATAACAACCAAATCAATTCATGAAAGTTTAACACATCACATCATAGACCAAGGTTACACTTGCGGGTTCAGGACTGAGTATAGCCATGAGGTTATATTGCAGGTATCTCATAACCGAGTGTAGCTACAAGGTTAGATACAAAACAATCCAAAGTGAATAGAAGTAGATTTAAAGTATTGCAAAGGTTTGTTACAAGAATCTTCAAACAAGAATCACAACATGGAGTGATTCTACTAGTCAAGTGTCAGTGATATATCAACCCCGTCTTCATATATGGTCTACCTATCCATTTTTCTTTCTTGTTGAAGGGACACATAGTCCTTATCAATATTTGTATTTGTTTTCATCATCTACCGACTAGTAGAGTCACTAAGAATAGAAATAGTAAAAATTAGAGAGGAGACAAAAGTGACTTGGGTTTACAATGTGGGAAGATGCCCCTAAGACATCCTCCATGACATTATGCCCCCAAGGCACAACACACAACAATTACAATAAGATAGAGGAATAGAAGAATAAAGTGACAAATAGAAGAATGGTCACGACAAAGGCAGTCTCCTTGTATCATTGACCTTACAACAGTATCAAGGGTCATCCAAAGAGAGATAAACAACAATTAACACAACACAGGGGAACACAACACCTAAGAGGAGGCTGCGTAAGTGAGAAACTCAAAGAGATGCTACATCAAAGGTGGCTAAAAGGGTGATAAATACTTACCTATGACACAAGGCAACCACACTAGCGGTTGTCGTCGAGAAAATCATCTTCTTCCCAATCTCAAATGCAAGAGGAAATAGGGACATAAGGCACTATGGTCCAATTTGAAACTTCATCTTTTAATTCTTCACCCTTTAGCTCTACTTTTGATTCAACTTTAGTTGGTGGGATGTTTTCCTGTTGAGATGATGCTTATCGAGCTAAAGGTTGTCATTTTCTCCTTCTTTCTCTTGCATTATGATTCCTTCTTGTCTTGTTAGTGATATTGGTGAAAGGTGTGTCATGAGTTCCCACATTCTTTGACATTTTAGAAGAGGAAGCTAGCACAAAGTTCCTAGCTTCTCTTTTTAAGGTTGCCTCCTGATCCTTGTAAGGATGGCGGAGGAGGAACCTTGGCAAAAATTCCTTTACCTCTTGGGTGGGGGGATTCCTTCAGTTCAGGCTACTTCTCACTCTCTATTTGTTCGGTAGGAGGAATTGTAGCCTCAGAGGACTGAGAGGGTCTAGGAGCATTCTTGCCATCATGTGATAGTTGATCTATTAACTTTGCCTTATATTTTTTTATGCCAAGAAGAATTGATCTTTTCTTGGTTGATTTGGTTCAATAGGCTGTGGCCAAAAGTAGTCCAAGTTGAAGTTTCCTCGATTAGCCAAAGGCTTCCATCCATTATGGTGTACAACATGCACCTGTCCTTGATGAGGGAATTTTAAACATTTATGAGTGGTAGAGGGGACCGCTTTCATGGACTTGAGCCAAGGATGGCCTAGTTTCACATGAAATAGGTCTGAGGTAGGAATGATGGCAAATGGTTGTTCCAAAGGTTTTTCCACCACCTTTATCAAGAGTGTAATCTTTCCAATAAATGGGATAAAATATCCATTATGTGCCTTAACCATGATATGTGTAGGATCATAAGTGTCTTGTGCCAAGTCATGCATGTATAAAAACTCTTCAGTTATTACATTCGCTCGCCATATAATTAGGATCAATAAGGACTCCTTTTGTAGGATTCCCACATATATGTGTTGCAATGTAGAGAGGGTCATCATTATCTCTAATTGTAACCTCATGTGGAGTGAATGAGATTACAGGTTCAGGAGTCTTCCTCTTCCTATTAACCCGAGGAGGAACCATACCACCCTTGTTTTGATTAGAGGCCATGTATGTGAGATTGTTTCACACCAAAGTACTAGTTTGAGGAAATTAGGTTTTTGACGATAAAAACACACTAATTTCACTACAAACAAAGTAAGTATGATGTGAAAAGTGCTACACAACAAGGCAATGTGAATGATTTTAAGACTTTTCACAAAGAAGTATGAAGAAAGTGTTAAAGCTCTTAATGTTGAAATACACAATGTGTAGTTACAAACATTGAAAATTTCAAAGCAAGAATGCAACACTACAATTCAAACCTAGATTTGAATGAATGCTTATGATAGCAAAAAAATCTGAAATAAGATTTTGATTACAAACCCTAGCTTTGCAAATGACTAGGTTATAGGAAAAATGCAAGTTTTCAACAAAACCCTAGCAAATGAGATATTCAAATGCAAGATGTGATATCATGAAATGATTAATTTCTGTAATATGACTCGGATCTGATGTAAAAATCAAAAAATAAATGATTTTAAATGATATGCAATAAAAATAATGCAAAACTATGCCTTTATGCAAGCCTAGAATGCTTATTTTTTCACTTTTTTCAAATGTATGCAAGATTTTTCAATGAAGAATGATAAGTATGATATGAATTAATGAAAGATCTGATTTTGAGACTCAGCAAGATGCAAATGCTCGATGCTACAGGTTCACCAAAATGTTAAGGGAGAAAAAGGTGAATGATGCAAGCATGTAAGTACACTAGATCAAACCCTCTTCCATAATAACATTCAAGGACAAAACTGAGCCAAGTCACTACAAGATGAAAGAGAACTCAGCTATTGATTTTATGCTCAAGAGTTCTATGGAAAGATGTGATTTAACCAAGCCTTTTATCAAACCCTAGGTTAAGTATGAGTAAAACCCTAGTTATGAGATAATCAGCTTGTAAAAGACAAACGACAACAACAAGCCAAGATCTAAAAGTACCAAGATGATCAGTGAGTTGTCATAACCTGTGTCATGAAAGATGAAATATCAAAGGAATCTAGGGCAAGTGCCCAAGTATTGAAAGTCGGGATCTCTAGAAACTTAGAACTGGAGAACTGTTGTCGAGAGTGTCTAGATGCCTTTTCCAGTGACTATTTCAGCAGGAGGACACGGGGGCGGGTACCAAAGTCTTCCGCAGAGGAATTTCCATAATCTATTTTTGGATCCTGAAACCCTTTCCCTTACACAACTTTCTTGTATCTTCACTTCTTCAATCTTCACACCTGTAACCTGCACACAAGAAGAAAAGGGGTTTGGGGGTTGTGGTGTTTAGGGATTTGCCTCAGTCAAATCTCAGGATAGCATTCAAGCTTCCCAACACCATTGTTAGAGAGAGAGCGTGCCCTAGCAGGGTAGAGGCTAAAGATAAACCAAATGATGAAATGCTTAAATCACAATGATGTCACCTCAGAGGTGACATCCTTAGGAGAGTGAAGATCCTTCAACTCATAAGGAGATGGAGGATGGTTCCAAATCTGCAACAATACAAACACAAATCTACAACAATAACACAATGAATGCCTTGAATGCTCTTTGTTCCAATATCATAAGTTCACAATATCCATCTCTAGGTTCCTAATGAATTCAAAACACACTTATATATGTTTTCCCGCTAACATTTATGAATTAAATTAAAAGAGCCGACAAGGAGAGACCCATTTAAAGGTCCTATGTCGACATGAATTAAATTCTGCACCAACCAATCAAGGAGGACTTGGGCGCGGGTGCCCAAGTACCAAGGTACATTTTTGGTCCTATGTAAGGCATTAAATGGGCCCCTGATTCCCATTTGACATGGGTTTCAAGGGATTTCTCATCAGGATGAATATTTTGCATGTAGAGTGTTAACATAGGGACCTAGGAGCTAAACTAGGAGGTAAAAAGGCATGTGTCCACTTTTTACTCCATAACAATTAGAAAGGTGCTAGAAGTGAAATTTTGCATTCCACAGCTCGTGGGGCTGAACCAATTGCACTAACATGTCAAGGTGGGTGAGTAAATGCTAGGGGAGGTCTCGTTTCATGCGCCAAGTATCCCAGTCATTCTAGGTTACATGCTACCAACAAAGTCACTTTACATTTTGTGCATCAAGTGTCCTAGTTGTCTGGACCATAGACTACCGACAAAGTCACTTTAAAGTGACTTTGCTGGTAGTCTGCAGCCCAGAATGATTGGCACACTTGGTACACGAAACAAGACCTCCTCTAGCATTTACCCACCCACCGTGATGCGTTAGCACAGTCAGTTCAGCCCCATGATGAGCAGAATGAAAAATATGGCTCATGGCAAGGTTGTGTTGCATGCCACTGATGCATTTTGCAAGAATGCATTTAATTTTGGCACGGTCAAATGGATTGGAGTTGACCAAAACTGAGAGAGGCTATTGTGGGTGGACCCCAAGTGCACCTGTAGGTCTGAACGGAGCATTCCCAGCTACCACGAATTCTGAGAACTACTCGTCAAAGTTTGGTAGTTTTTTGCTCTTAGGGATCTTAAGTGACTTTGTCAGTAGCCTGTAGCCTAAAATGACTGGGACACTTGGCACATGAAACGAGACCTCCCCTAGCATTTACTCACCCACTCCAACGCATTGGCGTAGTCAGTTGGACCCTGCGATGAGCAGAAAAAAATATGGCTCTTGGCAAGGTTGTGTTGCATACTACTGATGCATTTTGCAAGAATACATTTAATTTTGACACGATCAAATGGATTGGAGTTCACCAAAACTGAGAGATTTTATTGTGGGTGGATCTTATGTGCACATGTAGGTCCAAACAGAACATTCCCAGCAGCAATGAATTCTGAGAACTACTCTATCAAAGTTTGGTAGTTTTTTTCTCTTAGGGATCTTAAGTAACTTTGTCGATAGCCTGCAACCTGGAATGACTAGGACACTTAGCACATGAAACAAGACCTCCTTTAGCATTTACCCACCCACCCTGATGTGTTGACATAATATTTTTAGCCCCATGACAAGAAAACCAAAAATATGGCTCCTGGCAAGGTTGTACTACATGCCACTAATGCATTTTGCAAGAATGCATTTAATTTTGGCACGGTCAAACAGATTGGAGTTTACCGAAACTAGGAGAGGTTATTATGAGCAGATCCCATGTGCACCAGGAGGCGGAACATTGTTGTAGTTAATGTTATTGGCTTGATTATTGGTATTGGTTTTGGAGGATGAGGGATTGGATGAGGAGGTGTTAGTGTGGTTAGGAAGGGGGTTTTGGTAAACTCCTAATCCATCATTAGGTGAGGTATTGTTGGTTCCTTCCACTTGGATATTGCCTTGATCAACAAGGTCTTGGATATAGTTATTTAATTTCATACACTTTCCAGTGGAGTGTCCTTTGATACGATGATAGTCACAATACTCATTGTCAAGTTATACCATGTGGGCTTAGGTTGGTTTTCATCAAAAGGTTTGGTTGTGGTAAATTCAACCATGTTGGCTTGCACCAATTTTTGAAACACAACTTGAAATGGTTCACCTCAAGAAGTGTATTTGCATTTTGGATTGTTGGGAGAATTTTGTTTTGATTGACTTGATGGTACTAAGGCATTGTTTGAAACATTTTGCACTATTTGTGTTTCCTTTGGTTTGGGTGTAGCTATTTGAATGCACTTAGAATTGGTAGGACCATCTCCTATAGTGTTTTTGTTTTTAGCCAAAAACTTTGGTTTATCAATTGATGGTTTGCCATTGTCATTTTTGTTGTAGATTTTGACGAGGCCTTTAGCTATGAGGGCCTTTTCCATAGTGAATCCCTTTTCTATGATCTCATCAAAGGTTGAGGCACAATGCACTTGCAGGTGGAAGACCATTTCTTGATTCAAATTTTAGATGAAAATATGGACAAGTTGTCTTTCAGGTGTGGTCCAAGGTAGCCTACTAGCAAGTGATCACCATTGAAGGTATGAGGCAAAAATTTGACCATTTCATTGTTTGGTATTGCAAAGATCAAGCATAGTGATCTCATGCTCTACGTTATATGAGAAATGGGTGACAAATTTTTATGATAAGTCAATGAAAGTGGAGATAGTGCCATAAGGCAAGTGCATAAACCATTTTAAAGCTTATCTTCCTAGGCTTAGTGGGAAAAAATGAAGGAGGAGTTGGTCATCATAGGATACTTTGCATGCCATGAAGAATTCCTTGATGTGGTCATAGGGATCTTCTTTTCCATTGTATTTATCAAACATAGGGACTTCGAAGTGTTGAGGAAAAGGTATAGTTGTCATGTTTCGATCAAAGGGATAGGGACATAAGTCTTCAAACTTTTAATGTTTCTTTTGGGTCCCTAATTGAATGTTTTTTAGAGTGTTTTTCATTTCTTTCCATTCTTGATTGAAAGGATTAGCAAGGGGAGGTTGTGATTGTTGTTGAAATGATGATTATTTTTGTGAGATGGTGTATTGTTGAGGGTTATGTGGTGGTAGACCCATGGATTGTGAGTAGATAGGGGGTTTGTATTTTTGATGTTGTGGTTGGGTATGAGTAGAGGAGTGATATGTATTATGTGATTGGAAAGGTGGTGGTTGTTGTTGGGCAGTGTGTTTATGTTTCATAGAAGCGATGTAAGAGGGTTGTTGATGAGTGGTGGAATGGTATGTTTGTGTGGGATGTGTATAACTTGTTAAGGGATTTTGGGATTGATGGGGTGGTTGAGATGTGAATGGATGTTGTGATTGGAGAGGTGTTTGGGAAGGTACAGTAGGGGGTAATGTTGTTTGGGTGATAGTCGTCCTTTGTGGGATGACTAAGGGGGGAAGTGTTTATGGAATGGTAATGGTATTAGAAGTGTTTTGGGGAACGCTAGATGGTGGTGGTGCGACAAGGACACTTGAAATAGTAGGCATGGTAGAAGTTGAAAAATTGGATGGTAGTGTATGGAATGGCAAACCATAAGGGGGTTTGATCCTTGTGGTTGTGAGGTGGTGTTACCCCCTACATGTTGATCAATGGTGTGAACAGCATTGGTAGTTGTAGTGAAGTTAGCCCATGGATTATCATAGACAGGATTGTTGGGATTAGGGACACATCCCCATGATTGATC
Source organism: Cunninghamia lanceolata (assembly GCA_027924645.1). Taxonomy (NCBI): domain Eukaryota; kingdom Viridiplantae; phylum Streptophyta; class Pinopsida; order Cupressales; family Cupressaceae; genus Cunninghamia; species Cunninghamia lanceolata. The sequence goes on from BSBN01001002.1 coordinate 371,216, forward strand.
GCGAATGGGTGATGGTGGTTTAAAATGTATGATTGTCTTGAGTTTGTCTTGGTCAAATTGGGGGAGACGTGCTCCATGTTCAATGAGTCACTCGAGGAATTATTCAAATTTGTAATGCAATCCTCTTTCGTTAAGGAAATCAACAAAGGCAGGAGAATATATGTGTTGTGGTATAGACATTTCACCCACTTCGAGTTGGTTGATGTATCCCTCCATGTTTCTTGTAGTGGAGTTGTGTGGAGAGAGGGGCTGATAGCAGGAATCCATCTTTCTTTTAGCTTGTTACCATGTGATAGGAGGCATAAAATGATGAATGTACAATGGATTCTTGGTTTAAGTTTGATGATATGGATGTTTGGAGGATTGATGATGGTTGGGGGATGATAGTATCATTGAGAGGAACACTTACGTTTGAATATGGATCCTTTGATGAGATTTAATGGGATTTTATCCTGACTTACTTAGGGTGGACAAAGAGCCTAAGTAAAGAGGATAACAGGATGGTCTCACTTGGGGTAGACAAGACATACCAAGTACATGTGATTCTTGAAGTCCACTAACTTAGGAGTAGTCTAAACTCCTAAGCTAGCTTATCGAAGTAGGATGATATCTAATTTGCACTAAACTTAAGATAAACAAATTCTTAAGCCTAATACAAACTAGAAGAGGATGAAAAGATCTAGATTTTAACCTTAGATGTGATGTAATTGGATTGGTTTGATTTTTGGATGAGGTGTTTTGACTTCATTGAATTTGGTCAGATTTGAATGGTTCTTGGATAGGATGATTTGATGACAAAGGTGGAAATTGGTGATGGGTCACAAATGATGTGGGGTGCAAATCCAAGGAAGTATGGATGATTTTGTGGTTGTGACTATGCACAAAGTGATTGAAGGAGGTGGTGGACTTGAAATGATGCTTACACAATTGATTATACTTGAATTTGGGTGACTTATGAGACTGGCGCTAAGACAGAAGGTCTAGGTGCTGATAGGTTGTGGATGGACGCTAACACAGGAGGTCTAGGTGCCAACAAACAATGGATAAGCACTGAGATAGAGGGTCTTAGCACTGAAAAGTGATGGACAAGTGCTGAGACAGAGGGTCTCGGTGCTGACAGGTGATGAACAGGCACTGAGACAGAGTTTCTCGGTGTTGACATAAGGTAGATGGGCGCTAATGGATGAAACTGAGTGCTAAAAGGTGTCAGATGGGCACTAAGGGGTAGTATGAGTCAATGTTTAACCTAGGCACTAATGTATGTGATAAAGGCATTGATACCTAAGTTTTAGGTGCTGAGAGATAGGCATAGGTGTTGATTGAACATGTTTAGATTTTCAAGGTGTTTGTTGGGTGGATTTGGAAAGAGACATCAAACAAATATGCACAATGGTTGATTTGACATTTTTTTGGGAATAAGACTGATATGGATTTCATGGGTTTTGCACAAAAATACACACCAAGCACTTGATCACAATCCTAAATTATTCAAGTGGGAGTGACATACCTTGTGGATCTCATGAAATGGTCATGGGTCAATCTCAACTCAAAATAGAGAAGTGATTCCCACCCCCATTAATACCATAGTGCTATAGCTTGGATAGATAGGAAATATATGGTCATATGCCACCATATACCCCTCACCTTGGAGACTTTTATCTTTCCCAAAGTATACCCTATCTCAAGTACAATGGTGCGTGTGATCTTCTTCCCCTCCTATTGCAACGGTGCACCACAAGGTATGACGACCAAAGGTCTTATCTAGGATATAAAAGTTGCTAGGGGTTGTCCCAATATATGCTAGGTACAAGGGATGAATCTGTGAATGGGGTTGTCCTAAGCATCAAACCAAGAGTGCCAACCAAACCAAGTCTCAGTGGACCGAGGGTCTCAAGGTATTTGCTTAGATTGAATGGGGTTCTTCCTTTGAAGTGAATCTTTCGATTCTCACAATGCTTATATACCACGCCAGAACACATGGTTGAGGTCGCCCCCTTAGTGATGAAATCCAAGGCAAGCCCTCTAAAAGGAAGGAATGTTAATCACTTTTGATCCCCAAGAGTGCACAAGGCGTGAGGGGAGAACATACGTGAACAACACCCTAGGATTAATAAAATGACAAGAAAGAGTGCAAGGAAGGTTTTTGATCCCCAAGATCATCCAAGGGTGCAAGGGGAGAGCATACACCTTCCTATAACTCTACAAACACGGTAAACATGCTAATTATCCCCTACTTTAACTTAGTGCCTAATACTAGTAGGAAAATGAGTCTTTGACACGCGGGGTTGCAAGAAACTATTAGTAGTTTGATGAATCTTGTCTTGGACAGTCAAAATGTGCTGCAAAAATAAGGATTAGTCTCACAAGATTACCAAAAGTTAGTCAATCAAGATAGAACAAGGACAGGTGCTATGTAAGAGTCTTTTTTGGTGCTGACAGACATAGGCACTAAAACAGATAGTGTAGGCATTGATTCAGACACTACAGGCACTAAAGTAGAAAGAGTGGGCACTAAAACAGGAAAGTTATACTTGACCCAATAGGCACTGATTTAGTCTGTCCAGGTGCTAATCTAACCTGACAATAGTGGTGACTTGTAAATTTGATAAAATCTACAAAACATAGAGCTACAACCCTGCAAAATAGCTTGTTAGACCAGTTAGATGGACAAAACAAATCAATTTTAACTCTTAATGTGAGAATAATGTGTAAATTAAGACTCAAAAAGAGGCCAAACTAGACGCTAAATAGTGAAGTGTACGCGTTATTTCATGTTGCGTGGGCGCTGAAGTCTACTATTTGAGCATTGAACCGTCATGGACAGAGTGGAGGCTTGTGAATTGGTTTGGACCTGCAAAATAAAGCACTACAAACATGCAAATAGAGTGTTAAACAACCCACAAGAGTCACCAATACAAATACATATTAATTGGATGTTAAATTCTTGTGAAATTTTTAAATGACACTTCCTTGAGTGTGGGCACTAATGAATGAGGCACATGCACTACTTCGCAAAGTGTAGGTGCTACTCCATGAAAACAAGGTGCTGATAGGTGACAAAGTGACCCAGTGGACAGTTGGACCCGGGCACCGAATAGAGGGGCACAAGCGCTACAATATGGCTTGTAGGCACTGATAGCCAAAATTTACGCATTGCTTCAACTTGCATAATGAAATCTCAACATAATTGCATAAAAAACACAAGATTAGGAGGTGGGGGTCCCACCGGACATGCCAAAAATGTGAACGTTAAAGAGATGAACCCAATAGGGATGGATGGACAAGCCTAAATCACCCTAGTTCATCAATCTAAGTCACCTCAAGACTAGGCTAAAGAGCTATGCATAAATCAACTAATTTGCACCCTATCACTATGCAAAACTCTTGATTTTCCCTATGCTATGATGAACTATTTCTAATTGATAAATGTTAAGTGCTCAATGAGGCAGAATTTCATTACATTCAAATTTCTTGTTGGAAATGGAGAGGAAGGGCTCAATTTATATATTTTTGGAGGTGATGATGGAGGGCTAGGATCAATTGTGAATATCAAGGGCTTACATTGCTTGAGGATCGTTAAGTAAGGAGAATTGGACAAATGGCACAAAGGGATTGCATGAGGGAGATGCTCCAAGATTCAAGGGGAGATCAAGGGATGAAATTGAATGGTTGAATGGATGGATGGCTATGATTGGGTAGGTATATGACATGTAAGGATTCATTTATGAAAAGGTATGGTTTGGATTTTGTGAAGAATTTAAAATTTGGAAGAGAGGACAAGTGTAATTTTAAATTCCATGCAATAGTGTCACATGTAATTTAAAATTAAAAGAATAGTGGAAAGAAGGATAAGTATGTCAAAAGGAAGATTTGCCCATACTTCCAAGATGCCACTTGTCATGTACATGCATGCACATGAGATGACAAGTGTCCATCTAGAAGCATTGGGGAAAGGGGTAACCTAGGATTAAGCTAATTAACCCATGTGCACACATTTAGGAGGAATTTAATGATTGAATACAAAAGTAATAAAAAAGGACAAAATAAGTAATTAAATAAATAGGTATTTTTATTTAATTTTTGGGAGGTAAGTATGAACTATAGTCTTTGAAATGGATTTTTTTATTTTTGGAATATAATAGAAGAAAATGATTTTTCTGTGATGGGAGGAGATGAGGAAATATTAATTAAATAATCACAAATTATTTAATTAACATATGTGTTGTATGAAATGGTGGAATTTATTCAATTTGGATTGGTTTATTGTGTTGGTGATAACATAATGTGGTTGTGACCATTTTTAGGTGTCTACACCATCCATTCTATCATTCACTACCTATAAATCAAGCCTCAATGAAGTCATTTGAGAGAGGAGCTTCCAAAGTAATGTTATGTTGCTAAAATTATGAGCAACCAACATATCAATATTATCAATATCTATCATAGAGAACATAGCTAGTAGGGTTAGTGCACTCTACTCCATTCTATCAAGGAGATTGAATTAGTGCAAGGTTGAAAGGGTATATGCTTGTATTGTTTTATCTTTCATATCATTACCTTGTATTATTTTCATGTCTTCACCTCCTAATCACAATCTTCAATTGTACCAACTCACATCCCATTATTGAGTATATATATAGACACATTAATAAGTAAATAGAAATAGAGCTATTTTATTTATTTAAAATATGACACATAAAAGAGGTAAGTAGAACATAAAGTTATGAGTTATTTTATTTTAGCTAAAATCTATTTTTGCATCCAGAGGGAGTCTCATGTCCTAACTATGTACATAAAAACTAGCTAAAAATATTTTTTTAAAAATATTTAATATTTACTACATTTTTCAAAGTAAAAACAAAACAACAGATTTTTCAAAAGTAAAACAGCTCTTCAAATAAAAATAAAGTAAATAATGTAATAAAATAAAATAATTCTTAAATAAAAATAAAAATTTATTTGTTCATATTGTAAATAAAATAATTCTAAAGAAAAATAAAATAACTCTTATGTAAATAAAATTAAGATATCTATACTTATTTTAGAATAATTATATATTATTTTATGTGTTGTATCAAATATTATATAAAATTTAATAGAAATTAGGATTTTAAGCTAGTAAATGGTATTATAGTGAACATTGAATATGTTAAAAAAATAATCATCTTCTACCATCCCTTTTCTATTTAATCTAATGGTTCCAATTTCTTTGCAAGAAGAGAGAAAATACAGGTGTCATTTGAAAATCTTTTCAAACCCCAAATTTAAGTATATAACTATTATATTTCCTAATAAGTGCAAACTTTACCATATATTGAGTGTTGAGATAAAATTTAAATATTACTCCCCTTTTATCTTCATTTGCAGAATGAAAAAGTTTAATTAATTGTGGGCCCTTTTAAATAATTAACTTTATAATTATCATAAAATATGGTATATGTATGGTGACAATTTTTGTATTTGAGCATTTGGCATAATGTGGTTCATTGATTTGGATAACCTTTTTTCTTGTCCTTTCAAAATTGTCCAATCTTTGAAAAATTTAAGTGGTTGAGGAATAAAACTAAGGTATTTGTCTTTTTTCTCGTCCTTTCAAAATTGTCCAATCTTTAAAAAATTTAAGTGGTTGAGGAATAAAACTAAGGTATTTGGTGGGGGCTCGTCTTATCATGTACATGATGTTTTAAAAAGTTACATAATGCAAAAAAAAAAAAAAAAAAATCAATATCCAACATTTTTCATGTACCTAATTGATATTTCACACTTTTTTTTGGAAAAAAAAGCATATATAGACATAGGGCTATTTTATTTACTTGAGAGCTATTTTATTTTATTTTTCTAAAACCTACCATTCTTTAATTAATAATTTCATTTGTCACTTACTAAAGATGTTTTTAACATTATTCTCTTGGTTGTAGGGTTTTGTGAGCATACTATATTTATGTTAATATATTTGAGTTATGTCTCTTGCTATAATAAATTTGAAGGTTAATATAATATCTATTTGGCCAAATTTTATTCCAATACCAAAAAGTTCTTAACACATTAAAGTACATAAATTTGTCTATATAGAAATTTCTCTAATCAAGTTAATAATATATTTTTCCATAGAAAGAAATCTATCAAACAATTTTTTAAAATATTTAGTATCAATTTTATTTTTAGTACTGACAAATAATTTGCCAAAGGAATTTTAATTTTTAGTGTATGCATAATTTGCAAGGAATTTTTTTCCAAAAGAAAAAAAAGAAATCATCATAAGAATTAATGATAACCAAGATTCACCAAGATTTTATAGAAATTTAAGAATTTTGCCAAGATTCACCAAGATATAATAGAAATTTCTAGTAATGTACATAAATTTGGTAAAAATTAATGCACTAAATAAGATTTGCCAAGATTCACCAAGATATAATAGAAATTTCTAGTAATGTACATAAATTTGGTAAAAATTAATCCACTAAATAGGATTTGCCAAAATTTTCTTTTCTTAAAGTTATCACTACACGTATATTTCTCTTCTTAAAGTTATTACTGCATTCCCATAAAGAATCATGTGTAGAGTCAACATACCAATTATTTATGTATGAGACTCGCTCATACCATAAACAACAAATACATTAACTCCAATACATTAAAGTCGTATGTTTCATAACCACACTAAATTTATTGGCATTTTTTCTTGTTATGGGTAGGATTTATTGGCATTTTTCCTTGTTAGTATGGGTAGGAAAGAGGTAATGAAGAATAGGAAATAAATCCTACTTTCATAGACTCTCTTATCTTTAAATGAGAACATGGTGTTCCATAAAGGTCATTTTCGAGCCACGTGTAACATTAGACAAAATGAAGGTGGTACACTCCTACCATCTGACCTTTCTTGTCCACTCTCTTGGTCGGTTTCTGCTGTGTCAAACTTGAGTTCTGCAAAACTTGGACAGTTGATGTCCACTAAATCTTATAATTTCTACGGGAAAATGACTGCTATCTTTAATGCAAATAAACAAAGCTCAAATGAACATATTTAATCTATAGAAATTATGTTCTCTTACAAAGTCTTCGAATCCACTCAAGACATTGATAAAGAGTTATCATATAACGACACCCAAGAAAACTTATTATAAACTTACATGTTCCTGTGTTCATTATTCTGCTTATGTGAGATATTGACCCTAAGAAATTCATGAATCTGAATAACGGATGAATCCATATCAGGCGCAATCATTTTCCCAAAACAGATTGTCAAACCAAGTCCAGGCTGAAATAAATGAATCTGAATAGAGATCTGTGGTGCTAATACTTTGCTCAAACCGAGTTAATGGTAGAAAAATGTCTTCTTCCGTATTGATCTCAAGTACCGGCTGTGCTATCTTTTCTATACTGCTATGCAATTCATGTTGGGCTCCGCCAAATTTATAGCCATCCTCTAAAAAATCTGATTTGGGTAGCTCTGGCACACTGCATTTCACAGTGGCATCCTCTAATTGAGAATCTGGTGGAGCTAATGAATTGTGTTGCTTCAAATGCAGAGGCAAAGCCGCCGAATCTGTCTGTGAAACAGGGGAGGAAGCAAATCTGTAATTGTCTATGACAAGAGTGTTCATCGTGGCCTGATTTTTAGACCTCGACTTGAGGGTGTGATCGTCAAGAGATTTAATCATAGCTTTTGCTTTACTTTTCTGATGATCCCCACCGCTTAGTTTCTGCCCCTCAGCAATCTTTGTCACGGTCTTCCTCCGTGCAAACGATTTGTTGTCTAACTTTCTGCTCAAATGAGTATTCCAGTAGTTTTTTACCTCATTGTCTGTTCTGCCAGGTACTCGCCCTGCAATCAACGACCATCTGCAACAAGAGCAGGGCCACCCATTAAAGCATGGTCATCAACTATAACAATCAGCATTTCTCATAACTAATAAATATGATTTTCATGGTTCATTAGAGTAAAATGATTGTAGAAGAAATTGTGTGTTTTGTAAAAATGTAAGATTGAATGTTTTTCAATTTAATTGTGTTAGACATTTTTCATCTATGTTTCGGATCACACTCGGTGATCCATCATTTAACGGTGATCTATCAACAGGAGATTTAGAAAGCAAGAGAAGAGAGAAAGATCACCGAGTGTGATCGGATCACACTCGGTGATCCATCAGGAGATAGAGAGCAAGAGAAGAGAGAGTTGATGATCTTTCTCTCTTCTCTTACTCTCTATCTCCTGATGAATATCAAAACCATAAATTTAAAGGGTAGAAATGAAAGAATATCAAAACCATAAATTTAAAGGGTAGAAATGAAAGAATATCAAAACCATAAATTTAAAAGGTAGAAATGAAATTGAAGTCTCTTATGAATGTATGTACATACTCTGCCATTAGTTTATTGCATGGATCTCCTAAATATTTCCTATCACCATTATTTGGAAGTTTATTTATTTATTGTTGGTGGATAGAGGCGACTAAAGACACATTCAGTGCTTCAGCACAAATGAGATCTTATATTCAATTTGATTAAAAAACAGTTTACATTAGCTTCTTATGTAGAACTTATAGAGAGTATAAGAAATGATCTGGAAACTTCTTAGAAAAATTCCTACAACAAACCCTCTATAAACCTCTTACTAATTGTGATAGTGCTTCTGGATTAAACTGTATATATTTTCCACTTAAAACTTTAAATATTTCCAGGTCTTTACCATTCATCTCATTGTTTGGTAGCTTTTAATATTTTTAATTTCTTCTCTTGCACACCTCACCAACCCAACCGCCCCCCACCCCCCCCTGCTCTTCCTTTTAAAGGGTAAGTTTGCAATCCAGCTCATAATCATCCTCTCCCTGATAATGGATCACTGAGTGTGATCCGAAACGTTTTTTCTGAAGCAAAAACATATACAGTTTATTCCAGAAGCATTATCACAATTTTTTCATGGACTGTGGAAAACTCATCCTGCTATCTTACTAATTTCTTTCTAATGTTTCTTAATGACAATTAATTATACTAATACTATGATTAATTATCTAGATTGAGAATTAATTATACTAATACTATGATTAATTATCTAGATTGGTGAAATTATACATTCCAACAATTATTTGGTCAAATCTATCATATAAAGAACTATGGATGCATACTTTGAACCACTAAAAAGATTGGAATAAAGAAAAAGATTATAATTCTGATGCTAAGAAGAATAATGAATAGATTGCAGGCTTAGTATAATGATAATCGTATAGGATGTCAAGGAAGGAAGGAGAGCCTAGGAAAAACTTGGTGATGTTTAAGTAGAGCTGAAGATAGGTGTTGAAACATACATGTTACCACTTCAATCCATTAGTAAGAACGATTCAAAAAAAATTGATACAAATAAAACACACAAATGTTTCAAAAGCATTTCATTGATTCTCATGGATGTCAAAGGAAAAAAGATTAATATAAAGAATTCCAATTCTGATTAGAATACAGTTACTTTGGAAAGAGATTAATATAAAGAATTTCAATTGTGATTTTGAAAAAAGATTAATATAAAGAATTTCAATTATGATTAGAATCCAGTTACTTTGAAAAAAGATTAATATATAGAGATCCAGTTACTTTACCGGTTACCCAATAGATTATGAAGCCTTATGATGAGATCCTCCTCATCTGGAGAAATCTGGCCGCGCTTAACATTTGGGCGAAGATGATTCATCCAACGCAATCTGCAACTCTTTCCACACCTCATCAAACCTGTACGAAACAACGTTTATATCAATTCAATGTTGAGCAACAGTATTAAAACAGTAAATCTTGGTGCTAAATTGAAGCTGTGTATACATCTAAGTAATAGTCAGTATAACTATATAGACTGAAGACAAATCTGTTTGTATATACACAATACCAGCTTTGAGGGGAAGAGTACTCCAACGTCCCACACCATTAGCTTCAATATATTTTTTCAGCAGCATATCTTCCTCAGCTGTCCATGGGCCTCGGTTGAGTAGTTCAACTGGGGGAGCTCGAGTCATGGTTGCTTAGCCTAAAGTTTTCTATAAATCTGGACTATCAACACTCTGAAAAACAACAAATCTGAGATAGATATGGAGAAAATGTAAGCTTATAATTAATTTCAGTAGTTCAAGTTTTAATGTAGTGGAGCTTTATTTCTCTGGGATATGATATTATACCTCTTTGGGCCTCACATTTATGGTGTAATATGTGGCTACTATTCATCTTCTGAATGGTAGTTGCAGAGAATAACAGTAGAACACTAAACTACGTAACTAGTAGTAAAATAGAGTTTTAGTACAGACTTTATGAACAATGATTCAGGACAGGAAAGTGACGTTTAGGGGATTCCCAAATCTTGTAAGGCACCGTCTTGAATCAAAAATCCAGATAAGCCTAGATAACCATAGATAAACCTATATAATGTGATGTATTAATGGTAATTCCCTTTATATTCAACTAAGCATTCTTCTCAATTTACTAGTAGTTAAATCTAGAAAGTAGAACAAACCAAAACCAGCTGAAATTAGAGAATGCAGTGAAAATTAGGTGAGGCATCACACCCGACTTATTTGTATGGCCAATAAAAGAGGAGTGGAATCTTAGACAAGATAAATGTTCCTCACTAGTCAGTCAAACTTTCAAATCCAGGATTAATGTCTGCTTAACCTTGGTTTATGCCCTTTTTGAGATTTTTATATTAATGACAAACAGAAGCCTAGTCAAACCAGGGAAAAAGTGGAAACAAGTGGCAAATGGCAAAGGCGTGAGTATCTGGAAAGATTTTCCAGAGCCCGGACAAAGGACAAAAACAAAGTCATAACTTTATACATCATTACAAGGGACAAACCAGTCCAGATACCAAAGAGCACAGAGTATATTTATAGCTATTTACTTACCAACCAGTTGAAGGAATAGATTTCTTTTCAGCGAAGTACACAAGGTTACCTAGAGTGAATTCCTTTGTGAAGGTACCAACAATTGCCTCCTGCAATCATTGTCCACACATGGGACTAATTAATAGTTGTATTATTGGAACTAAGTCTTCATCTATTAATAGTATATTTCTTATTAGTGTAATAATAAGATCTACTCTAATATTAGTAGTAGTATTTAAAGTTATTATCAAATGGTTGGTAGATATAAATATATGGAATCTTATCACTTAAGAAGTGAAGTACTATATATTTATTATTTTAAAGAGATTCACTTTGTTTAGTGTTCAGTTCCATAAGGTTGTAAATATTTATGCTTATTGGTTATTTGATAGCATCTTCAAGTGTTGTTATTAGTTTTAAAAAAAAATTATATGTATAATAATTTAAGAGATTTTTTATGTTTCTATTAAAAAGAAGTAGCTTTGAAATTATTATAATTTATTAATGTTGACAGTTATTTCCAAAGATATCCAAAATTGATATAATAAATATTAACCATACAAATAACAATTTTATAATTTTCTTTCAAAATATTTTCATATGGAACAAAGGGAAAGAAAGAACATTATTTAAGGTTTTATTCAAACATTTTGGAAAGGTTGGAAAAGATATTACTTTGTATTTATATTTATTTATTTATTTATTGTGTACCCTAATTAATATTTAGAGTACAATAAATCTTACTAATCTATCAACACTTGCATTTCTATATACTATTCAAATTATATACCCAACATTCAGACTAACAATTAAAGTTTCATTAGAATGATTATTAATTAAAAAATTATGAATAATATTTTTAATGTGTTGTGTATGTCTTTTTGTTGATAAAGGAATAAGTCAAATAGTTCACATATATATTATCATTTGAGAATGTATTGATCATTTGAATACAAAGTCTTAAAATAACTTATAAGAGGTTGAATGTTTATAATGAAAAAAGACAATTGACAAATGTCACACTCATTAATATCAATTCTTTAGGTAGCTCTTGCCATATCTCTCTTGTCCTTTTATTCCCCATCAAACCTATTGTATATCGTTGTTATCAAATAAAATTAGATCGTGATGTTATAAAGAAACCAACAAAATGAATATTATAAGGCGCTGCTTGGACAATCTAATGTATAGTTCTAAATACTTTTAGCAATATTGCATTGGAAGTAGAAACATAAGCAATTGATTATAATTAATCCAAAAACACATATCCCATACGAGAATAGTTGCTTCAAGGCATTTACATGGAAATTTTGATTAAATTTTTTGCATAGATAATTACTAGCTTTACTTAACCATTATACTGTGTAATGGTCAAATATTCAATGCTAACTTTACACCTCATCTGTACAGAAAAGTGGTAAGGATCGGCTTAGGCAATCTAATGAATTGTTCTAAATAATGTTAGCAATATTGAATCGGAAGTAGAAACATAAGCAATTGATTACAATTAATTCAAAAACACGTATCCCATATGAAAATAGTTGCTTCAAGGTATTTGTAGGGAATTTTGATTAAATTTTTTGTATAGATAATTATTGGCTCTACTTAAACATTAAACCATTCAATGGTCAAATAGTCAATGGCAACTTTACACCTCATCCATACACAAAAGTGGTAAATAGTTGTCTTGTTTTTCCTAACAAAAATTACCTTCGACTATTGAATCATTTGATGTTAAGAATAGCCAATAATTACTTACATGCACAATGAGTCTTTGCACAGAATTAGACTATATGCAATGTTGTTCAATATTAGGGAATTTTGTCAAGGATGTGGATATCAACCTCTCTAAGGGTGAAAGCTTTTTTTTCTCAATGACTTTGAATTTAAAACACCAAGATGTTCATCCATAACCAAATTTGACACAATGGAAAATTTGGCTCCAACTATTTTATAAAATTATCTATAAATTTAATGTCAATAAATTGGGGATAATGTGGTGTAATTGAATCAACATTAATTTCAAGGTACAAAATGTTACAATGCATGGAAAAATCCATGTTTGCTAGCAGAGTAATTGTGCACGAGTAGAATATGCTTAAATCAAACTTACCCCATCCTCCATACAAAAAATTGAGTAGTAGGTTTTAAATTAGGCTAAAACATTGTATAAATCTATAAGTAGGAGGTTTTAAATTAGGTTAAAAATCTATGAATAATTCTATAACTGAAGCACTCATAGAAGATAATGTCAAAGAAAATCGTGTGACATTCATCCATGAACACTACTAAAAATAACTCTCCCATATTAAAATTAGAAAGATAAGAAAATAAAAAATCCAAACAATTGATATATAATGTCATATCTAATGATGAATTACGGAAATTATCTGAACATGACAAAATAAGGAAATGGTCTATTTTTTAGAACCAAAGTATTCATGCATAAACTTATATAAAATACCCTCTAAATAATCCATTAGCAATATGGGTCTTAATAGTAATAAGGATTTCCGTACAATATCGGTTTCATAATAAAGAAAAACAATATATAATAATCATTATATCAAAATTACAACCTTAGGTTAACCACCTCTTTTTATAATTCTTAAAATCACCTATGCTATAAAATAGATTTCAAACAGGGAAAAGAAGAGTGCAAGGTAGGAGGAGAACAGTAGAAACCCTAATCTAGAGAGGTAGAAAAGGATTTGTAAAGTGCAAATGTGCATGAGAGAAAGGTGTTTTGAAATGAACCTAAGGTAAATACTCATAAAGCAAAAGAACTAGGGATGGTGAGAGTTTGATGGAAGAATGCATAAGTAGGGGAAGTGGCCCATGTACCCCATGCAAACTAGATTGGGAGAGTGCAAGGCAAAGTCTAGATAGTTTGCAGAAAGAGAAGGGGTAGAAGATGGATAGAACCTAGGCAATAGCAACAAAAGGAGAACCATTAAAGCTTCACCCAAAAAGAAACATGGCAAGAAAAGAATGTATATGGGGAATGGGTCGAGTAAGAGTTGTAAAGAAGTGTAATGTCAAAAATTGCATACCCTTACAATTTCACACTACATTTTTTGCTCACTTTGGTGTTCATTCCCTTAGCATGTTTTAGGCTCATTTCTATCTCTTTCCTTAGTCTATTCCCACCCACAAGTGTTGTTTTTGTGTTATGTTTTAACCTTGTACTTATTTTCATGTAATTCTATTTAAGTGCTTCATTTTTGTTGCTATCCTATGGTATTTTTAAGGTTTAAAAATTGAAGTCACCTAGATGTGAGCACAACATACATAGACAATTACATAATGCTAGTGTCTCATGACCATATGTTGCCTAGTGACCATTTCTAAGCATTTCTCACAACCATCTGTTGCATGCGTGATTTTGTGTAACACCTCTATCACATTTGAGTGGCTCGTTTTGACCTACCTTTCCTCTTCTTCTCTCCAACTTGATAATTTTGAATGAATCTTGTTAATCTTATGAATCTTTTTAGACAATTCTATTGTTCTCCATTGCATTCTCTCACATTCTTGGACATCCTATAGCCCTCTTTGCAATCTTTCTTATCTTTCTACAACATATAGTGATATTGTGTTGTTTCTACAAGCTTTATGTGACCAATCTTCAAGCATTTGTCATCTTCATGGGGTTTGTAGAACTACTATCTCATGCTAGGCTCTTGCTTGGGCCTTGTTATCGGCTATGTAGCCTTCATCTTCATTTCTTGAGGTAATTGAGTTTCATTTTACCTCTCTTTTATTATTTTTTTGTGTTAATCCACTTCTGTGTAGAAGCACTCTGTGGGTTCCTCCATTTTATTTCATTTCTGTCATACACGCTAGTTTTCTTGGCTTGATAGATTATAGCTTCAATATTCTTAGTATATCTATTATGATTATTGTTATTTTTCTTAGATACACATCAAATTAAGAGCACACACTTATTTTTCCCCATTTTTATCATATCGATTATATGTGGAGTTCGAAAGACCTACATAGGGGCTTGACCTAAAGGCAAGCTCCCAAACAACCCCAATAATTTTTTGTTTCTTTGCAACTTACAGATTTCATGGAGAAGATTCCCAATTGCAAGAGGTTTTTGTGGGTTTCTCCTTCCTTTCATTATTTCATTACTTCTTTTCAAACAAATAGATTAAATCTCCTTATTTTGCTTTCTATTATCATCTAAATATTCTCCTTAGTGTATTATTGCTTATTCCTATGTAGGTCAGACACGACTTCTAAGAGAAAGGTGTAGACACCTAAAAATATCTTGACCATCTAACTGTCCTTCAACATCATCCACAACACTAATTATTCATCCAATTAATTAATAAAATTTCTATTAAATTAATTATCTCATCTAACCCTTAAACCATTCACCCATCCTTCATCAATTAACCCTAAAATTAAATTAATTTAATTAATTCAATTGTCATGCCTTAGTAACATTATCCCAATTAATTAAATAAATATGTCAAATATTTTTTTAGTTAGTTTGTCCACTTCTCATTAAACGTAAATAATTAGATAAATCATACGTATCTAATTGCTCAGCTACTAATTAGCCTAGCCCTAACCTAGTTGATTAAAAAACTATTATTTAATTAGCTACCTTATCCTACATGACCCCTAGACCTGGGTTAATTAAATAAATCATTATTTAATTAATCCTAAACCCTGATTATCCTACTCACTAATTTTCTCCAGCCACATTAACTTATTTAATCACCCTAATTAACTTGGTCAAATCATGTTTAACACCTTCTCCCACACGCACAAATTAAAAATTACAAAAAATACATAAGCCCTCCAACTCATTTTTACCATTTTCATGATAAAACACCTTCCACATTTTTAGCTTGCAAATGTAAGAGCCTACAAATGTGCATGTGTCACATGTCTCTCACAACTCCACATAAAATAGAATTCTTAATTCCATCTCATCCCAAGGAAATTAATTTTAAATTTCCTCACACATCTAAATCACATTAAATGCTAAGTCCTCCTCAAAATGAATAAAAGATTCATTTTTATTCTCCACCATCTAATCTTGATGATCAAATCCTAGCCCTCCATCTCACAATCAATCATATCCCTTGATCTCAATAATCAATCTCCACCGTTGGATCAAAATCCCCTCTAATTTGCCTATAAATACAAGCCTCCACAAACCATTTCATCATCCAATTTTAGTGTAATCTTATTATGTCAAAATTTATCTCCATCCTCTCCATCTTATCTAGGTTATAGTGAGTTTGCATTGACAATTAGAGCATTTCACATTGTAACTACTAGTTTGGGTGAAGCTAGGGCTTAAGGGTGTAAAGTCCTCTACCTTATCAAGGAGTGAGGAGCTAGAATTGCATAGAAAGGTATAAACCTTGTTTATTTTCTTTCATTTTGATGTTTTTATGCAATCTTGATTTCCTCATCTTCATTTTGCACGCCCGATGGGACCCCATGGTCCCAATCTAACCATTTTGTTTGAGTTTCTTGCAAGGAGTTGAACAAGTAGGAGTTTCAATGATAAAATCTCTCGATTTGGCACCATCTGTCTGCGGAATAGTGCCACCTTTCACTATTTTGGTGCCATCTCTTCTTGTTTTGGTGCCATTTTCATACGTCATTTTCTAAAGTTTAGACTTCATAAAAAAAATTTCAAGGTGTTTTTGGAAGTTTTAGCATGTTTTAGGATCTTAGGCTCTCTATTTTTATTAGAAACACACAGATATAGGGGGTCATAATGCTGAGATTTAGCTAGAAATACTTGAAAATGGTTTTTTACATAACCCTAGTCTATTTCACTCTACACTAACTAGTTTTTTGCCTCTAACCTGGTTTTTGGTGATGTTGAGAGGATAGGAAACCTTCTAACCCCATTTAACCTAATTATTTCTAGCTAACACTCTTTTTTTAGCAGGTTTTGGGACAAATCCATGGATTAGCGCCATATTCACACAGAACAATGACATCCAACTAGACAACTAAGTAAGGCAAGTAACAGATACTTTAACACCATCTTTAGAAATTTTAGTGCCATTCCATAACATTTTAATGCCATGCTAGATATCAGCGCCATTTTCCTAATTTTTAGCACCATTTTCATCCTGTTCTCTTTCATCAATTTAATTCTAGAATCAAAAAAATTTAGCACTGTCTTTTCCTATTTTAGCACCTTTTTCTTAATTTTGAGTGCCATTTGACTATTTGTTAGCACCATCTAACTATGTTGTAGTGCCATTTATCTCTGTTTTAGCACCATCTGGTTAACTATTCCGTAAATGTTGTGGTTCGAAAGATAGCTTCAAAGGAAGGACCCTCTCGTCTCCAAGCAATAGACCTCCAAGACCCTTGGTTTGCCAAGACTTGAGTGGTTGAGCGTCAACCGATTGGGACACCCCCGTTCACGAACATTGGCTCAAGTACCTTGCGTACACTAGAGGACTCCCCTAAAAGCTCATAATTATCCTAGTTTAAGACCATTCGGCCGTATGAGATTGTAATGCATGTTAGTTACCGTTGCACCAAAAGATCAACCTTTTAATGCCTGATACAACCACTTGACTTAACAAGTATGGGAGGCGGTTAAGCCCTTGTCACAAACCACCGCAGCACAGCACTGAACAAGGAGACCAAGGGCCACACCTTGCAACAATCTCCCCCCCAACACAAGCGCAGGGTTTGAACCTGTGACCTCGGCTATGATACCAATTGTTAGTTGTTGTTGCACCAAAAGATCAACCTTTTAATGCCCAATACAACCACTTGACTTAACAAGCATGGGAGGCGGTTAAGCCCTTGTCGCAAACCACCACAGCACAGCACTAAACAAAGAGACCAAGGGCCACACCTTGCAACAATGCAATGGATACCAGTTAGGCCCGTGAAGTTACTCACTGCACAAGCCACATTTGATTTATCACCAAGTGCAAATGCCCTATAGAAATAGGCATGCATGTCATGTATGCTCTCCCCTCACGAAAAGTAGTTAGTTTCCTCCTCATGGGACTTGCACGTTACACCTATATAAAGGCAACGAAGTGGGCTTATGGTCTCATACACGCCTACTTGAATAATTCCTAGGATGTTAATGTGCTTGAAGTGCCTTCATGTTATACCCCATGAAAGCAAAAGTTACTTTGGTACATTGATTCAAAGGCCATTGTGTTTGATTGTTTGATTTTTGTATCTACTTGCCAAGAAATCTTATCAACATTATCCAAAACCACTTGAACCTTTGAAAAATCAAACCATTGAAGATTTGAGCCTTCAGGATCAACCATTTGAACTTTGAAACCAGAGCATTTGACCTTCCAAAATCCAAAATTTTTAGTCCAAAATCCAAGATTTGCCAAAATTGCCAAAAACCTAGTTCAAATCACAGAGACTATCTCACTTCAGCACTATAACTCCTCTGTTTGGTGCTATAAGATTCATCTATGGCACCATTTTCTATGGTGCCATAAACTTGTATCAAAGCGTCATTTGTCTCTATTTTGATGCCATTATCCTCTGTTTTGGCACCTTCTATCTAGAAATCAGCGCCATTTGCAAATCAGATCCCACATGTGTCTGTTGACCTATCCTAGAATCCTTGGGCTTTGCTCAGTCCAAATCTGTGGTCACCTTGTCAAAATTCATCCAAACCAAAAACCACCTTTGATCATAATCCATAACCCTTTTGTCCAAATTCACCCACATCCTTTCATTTTGACCTTAGAGAAAATCATTTTGATTTTTGGACCCTTGACCATAGTCCATTCATCTCAAATCACAAATCAATTGTTGAGTCCAAACTTTATCCACATTTTCATCCTCAAATATAGTCCAACCTTTTGTCCAAATTCATTTACCCCCATCTCATTTGACCTTAGACAAACATCATTTTTGATATTTCATCTTTGGTCATTCCTTGTCCACTCATTAACCATTTCATTCAAATCCAACATTTTGATTTTCACCTTTGGACCTTTGCTCATCCATTTCAAAATTCATTTTGAATCCAAGTCATCCCAACCTTAGTCCAAATTCAATCATCCAACATCCTCCAACATTTACGCAACCTTATCCAAATCCTATCCATATTAACCAAAATCCAACATCAACATCCAAAATCAAAATTTATCCAAAATCTAAAAATCAATCAACATCCAAAACCATATCTCAAATCAACTTTGTGTAAGAACTAAATCTAGATCTTACCATCCTCTAGTTTATAGGGTACTTAAGACTTTGTCTACCTTAAGTGCTTTTATAAATTAGCCTTTATTAACCTTTAGAGTAATTGATTTAGGAGCCTAGACAACTCCTAAGTTGATATATTCTAAGGTATCCCATTTTGCTTGTTGGTCATTAGTCTACCTTCAAGTAAAATAATCCTCCCCTTTTGCTTAAGGTCATAAGTCTACCTTAAGTAAAGAGGGATACCCCTTTTATGATCCAAAGATCTAGATTTATTCAAGTTCGCCTTTCATTTGAAAATCCTTTTCAAACATCACCAAAATTATCCAACATCCTTAGTCATCCAATGTCCAAATCATCTAAGGTTTTCCTTGGTTGATGATCATCCAAACCATACTAAGTACATCTTAGTTATCCAAATCATCATCTCCTCCAAATTCATCCTAAGGTCATCCTCAAAATCATTATTCACCTACCTTGGTGGGTAAGTGCAAGAAGATGAGGGGCCAAAAAAGGGTCTTAAGTGGCCATTTTTTTTATGAAATCAAGAAATACTGACCTTGGATGAGAAATTGAGCATATTTACACTCAAAATTTTAAAATGCAACGAAAACAATGTTCGTAGTACTCTGAGTCTACTTTCTAAACTACTAAATTTTTTTTAAAATGGTATAGATTAAGGGGTTCAAAAAAGGGAGCCATAGAAATTGGTGTTGTTTCTGTCAAAAAAACATAACATAGCATGTTTTGTGGCTCCCTCAAAAGGTTAACTTTTTTTTGGTATTTTTAAAATCGCTTTGGTGAGAAATTAGCTAACAGCATGTAGCTTGTGCCTAATTTTTCTGATAATTTTTTAATGAATATTTGATTTTTTACTAATTTTCAAAGTTGACACATCCTAAAAAATTGAATTTTGTTCGTACTACCCTTGTAAATTTTGAAAACTAATTGAAAATTATTTTTTTTAATATGTGTAGAATGAGTCTAATTTATAAAAATGTAATTTATTTGAAATTTCAATGTACAGTTAATTTATAATGAAAAAAAGACCAAACATTAGTTTTTTCTAAAAAATAGACACAAACAAAAGAAATTAAAGATGAAAGGCTTAACATTGTCAAAATATGAAAAAAATTATATTGTTAAATAGCTAAGAGAAAGCCTAAGATTACCTAGGTGTTTGATTTGTTTGACCTTGAAACACGTGCAGATTTGAAGGTTAGCACGAACAAAATTATGTGAAATCCTGTAGAATATGCAAAAACACGTCTTTAGATGTTGGGAAGGCACTCCAAGCCTTTGGGTTGGAAATCCAAAGAAAATCCCAAGCCTAAGGCTTGGGATTCCTAAAGAAAAATATAACACGAGCATGTTATAACGCACTCGTGTTATTATTAGAATTAGGCTTGACAACTGAGAGGGGGGTGAATCAGTTGTCCCAAATCTTTAACACTTGCAACTATTTCTTTATCACACAAAACTAATTAATGATGTAAACATTTAAAGCATGAATCATCAACACATAAGCAGAAACAAATGAACATAGAACACAAGAATTTTTACATGGAAACCCAGTTAAGGGAAAACCACAATGGGGGTTAACCCACAAAGATTTGTACCCTGTTAAAAGTACTTTAGAAAAATAGAAGGCACATGCCTTCAGGCGCACTGCCCAGAGCTCACTGCTCAAAAGGAGGCTCACTGCCTACAAGTAATTTAGGTTTAACACAGAAAGGACTAACTGATAATTAGCATCTTTTCATGCCTGGTTTAGTTTCATTGAATGCTCACAAAACTTCTACTTCTGTCTCCAAATTCTTCTTCACTGACTCTTCACTCTAAACTGCTCTCACTCCTTTTCTTCCCTGCTCTACTTTTGATCCTTTATTCAGATTTAAATCATTTCACTCAACGATAATTTTCAACAACTCTTCAACAAGTATTTGTACGCTTCATCAACCTTGGAATGAACAACAAGGTTGGCTAAACTTGACATAGATCAATGTATCGTCGACCAATCACAACTAAGACTTGAATCTTCCTCTATAAACATGCCATGTTCCATAGAATGCTCTTAGATCATCCGCAACATGCTAGGATCATCCGGTTGGCCAAGACTGGGAAGAACATCAACACCAAAAAGGAAAATCTTCAATAACGAGCTCAAACTTCAATGCGAACCTTCAACACAGCAGCTACACGATACAATGATCTCCACAAGCACATTGAATTCAACAAAAAACATCTGCACTCCTCCAGATCATCAGAATCACTTGCATCTTCATCCGGTAACCTTAAGAACACTATCTGCTATAACTGACACACTAGAAAGATTTCTTGTGGACCTCCAAACCACGAACTGCTTGAATGGATGATGCACACTGACTTCCCAAACATGCCTCTAGATCTGTAGATCATTATTTTACATTACCAGAGCAATCCGGACCTCTTTCCTATCACTCTGTCTCTCCTGAATAATGCAGGAACTGGTTTTATTCAGATGGACCTAACTTCTTTAGATCTTAATGTGAACCTCTCAAATCTTAACTAAAGCTTCTTTAGACAAACTTCTACATAGCCATATGGTCCACATACATTGATCTCCATTAATTTTTGCATTATCCTCAACAATCTGGTCTTCTATACAGGCAGCTAAATAGGATACAATTGACACCAATGACAACAAGGATAGGTTGACATCAATAACAACACCGCTTAGGCACATATTTGCAACAATCTCCCCCTTTGTCATTGATGGCAACATATGATGTGCAAAACTAAATTCAACCATCAAGACAAGAACTTCTCCCCCTTTCTCTTCTCACTTTTGCAATTACTTTCTTCATTGCTCCCTCTTTTATCAGCAACTAGTTTTTCACATGAACTTCTCTCCCCCTTTGACATCAATGGCAAAGGGCACATATTTGCAATCTTTTCTCCTTTTTTGTTTCAGACTGATCCCAACATTTGCATACTGACTACTCCCCTTGAGTAGTATCTCCTTAACATCAATCTGAATCACAAGATATGACTGTGAATTCCACCGGACTGATGCACCTTAGTGCATCTTAGTTCTGATCTGGAGGGGTAATAACCCCTAACTTCTCTCTGAGATACTTAAAAGTATCCTTGGGAAGAGGCTTAGTGAAGATATCTACAATCTGATCTTTGGAAGACACAAACTCCAACTTGACTTCATTCTCATTTACCTTCTCTCTCAAGAAATGAAACTTGATAGATATATGTTTTGTGTGAGGCTGATTTATTTCACTTCCTTATTTTGATCGTTTCACATTATAGTTGGTGACATTATCAGATATTTAGAGACTATTATTTTTCATTATGCAAATTTAGACTATATTCCCTAATTTTTGGATTAGCCTTGATTAGACATATGGTGATTTAATTAGATCATATTTTGATGTTATGATGATGTTAGACATGTGAGACATTTGATGATGATTATTGATGTGATTACGTGTTCATTATGTGGATTTATTATTCGATGATGATTATGTGATATTAGATAGGAAATGCAATTTTTATCTTAATTATGTTAGAAATGAGTAATGTTGTATGCAATGCCGTGACTTTAATTTTAGTTGCTTCGACTATAATTTATCCACGATGTGATTGACCACTTGATCTAGTCGTGCAGGTTATATTCCCAAGCCACGGGAAATCGGAGGTAGTTTTCACACATATGTAATTCCCTGTAAAACTAATCCATTCCCAAGAGGGATGAGGATCACGTTTGATCAGATGATGCTTTCGTACATGCTTGATTTATTTATTTGGCCTAGTTACCCCTTTTTAAATTGATTTATATCATGTGTTGTATATTTATATTTGATTTACACCATTTGGTATTATTTTTATTTATGGGCTATTTAAAGTGATTTTAAACTCCCTAGGTGTTTTCTAGTGTCCCAAACTTACCCTAGGTGGTAACCCTAGTGTCTAAGGTCAATTTGGACTTACTAAACCCTAGGGTAACTCACTTTTGGTCACTCTAAACTGGGATTTAGTAAAAGTGACGAATTTTGAAATGGCTAAGGATGGGAGATGAGTCATGCTTTGGTAAAGACCCATATCCCTTCCCAAAGTTTGGGGATCCCTTCACCAAGAAGACTTGGGAGGTCTTCAAGACCCCCAAGTGTGTGAGATCTCCCTCCAAGACTCTCACACACGTATGAGAGCATCTTGGAGGGAAATGGCTCTCTTGGAGAATAAGAGGATGCCATGTGGCATCCCTTATCCTCATGGAGCCTTGGAGGGAGTTGCCACCTCTCCACTTGGTCTCTTACACATGTGTGAGAGCACAAGTGGATAAAGTGAGGGTTTGAATGGATCAGAGGGTGACACTTGTCACCCTCACACTCCTTCTCCCTTGCAAGTGGCATGGGATGAGGAAGGAGAAGGTGACAATTGTCACCTTCTCATTCGTCAAGGCCAAATTTGAAGGCCTATTTTATCTCCTCTTGGAGAGGAGTTGGGGGTTCTTTTTTTAAAATTTCTTTCTATTCTTAGAGTTTTTTTGGGAGTGTTGGAGAAATTTTGGAGGCTTGGAGACTTGGAAAAGTTTGGAGCTCTTCCTCAAACGTGCTTCCATTGTAGGGATTTAGAAGGTAAGCTCCATGGCAATAGCCATTTCTCTATGCATGTTTTATTTTTGTGAATGTGTTAGAATTTATGTTTGGTGTTGTTTTCATTTTTGTGTGGGTTGGGAGTTGGTAAGAGCACTTCTATTTGGAGGTAAGGCTCAACTTGTATGGGGTGGGGGAGAGTGAACCTCCTCGAGGTCACCTCCTTATTGTTGTACTATTTATAGCCTTGAGGGCATTCTATGGTGTTTGGGAGTATTTTTGGATGGAGGGCATTCTATGGTGTTTGGGAGTATTTTTGGATGGCAAGAGTGCCATGGTGATTATGTATTTATGGAGATATTTATAGCCTTGAGGGCATTTTATAGAGTTTGGGATTATATTGGTTGGCATGAGTGCCATGGTGATTTTGTGATTCATGGAGAGATTATTTGGCTTGAGGCCTTGAGATATTGTGATTTTAAGTTCTTGGGGTGACCTCTTGAGTTGAGGGGTCCACTCCCCTAACCCCTCCAAACTCAATTTATTGAGTTTTGTTATGTGCAAATCCATGGGAGTAAATTTGTGTGTTTGGAAATTTCTTTGTTGTGGTGTGTTTGTGAAACCGTGTGAATCCTACCTCCCTAACTCGGGGGTGACCCACTAGCAGGTCTATGGTAGGGAGGAGGGCATTCCTTCATGGCTTGGTTCCCCATTTTTGTGTTGTATTATTGCAGGTTTTTAGTTGGAGAAAATGGAGCTTTGGAGAAGTCCATTTTTAGTGTTTTGGCATTATCTTGTTGGCTGGTTTTGAGATGCCATGGCCTTGAAGGCCTCATTGTATTTGGTTGTAAAAACAATTATTGTTCCCCTTTGTATTGTTGTTGAAAGAAATGTAATGGGAGTTTTGCTGGTAGTGATTTGTAAAATATGTATTATATGTTGTAGTGTTAGTGTGTTATGGGAAATTTGCCAAGGAGGAAAATAGATAGTTGATGTGCTTTTAATTCAAAGAAAAAAATAAATATGCTATAGTTAGCTTTCTGTGAAATGTTCAAAGAGAATAGAAAATAAAATGGTTTTTCTGAAATACTTCCTTTTTAAACAAAAGAAAATGCTTGGTTATCTCATGTGGAAGATTAGCTTCAAGAAATGTATATTTGGAATATTGTTTAAGTTATTTTGGTTGTTGGAAAGTAGAAATCTATTCAGTTTATATTACTATCAAAGGAAGGAAGAAATAGCATTTCTATGTTAATTGTTGTTAAAAAAAAAATGTTTACTACTGGTTTATAATATGATTCAATCTGGTGGTTTTAATATTCCATATTATTTAAAATTATTGTTATGGAGAAAATTAGTATATAATATATATATATATATATATAATTTTTTTGTAATCTAAACTTGCTGTTATTTCTCTTTATATTTAGAAATTGAAAAGACTAAGTATATATGCATTTCATAATATATACATATGTATATATATACAAATATATATATATATAATGCTGCCAAATGTTTTTTTTTAACCTACTATCATAGACTGACAGAATGATGTATATACAGCTATATATATATATGAAATGTTAAATAGACTGATAATAAAAAAAATATAAATACCAAATAGCATTTATTGTGAGACCGTTCGAATGAAGAATCAAAATGTATGAGGAAAGGTGGATTTAGGGTATGGGTGTTGTTTTTTTTTATTTAAAAGAAATGGATAGTGGACGGCGCCGCCACCCACTATATTTTTCCTGTGACAGCAGCGGGTGTGGGGAGAGGGTCGGGTGGGGCATAGCCCCCTCCCCACGCCCCTTCCTTTCTTTATTTAAAACCTGCGGCGGTAGCAGTGAGGGCCGCCAGCCCTACCCTCTGTGACATCTGGCCTTCGCCTTCCTGCCTTCCACGCCTCTTTAAACCCCTGCAATTTCCTTGATGTATATTCTTTAAAATGCAAACAAATATATATATCCACACCCTGTGTAACAAGAATAAATATACATTTTCATATTTACGCTGAGTATATATATATATCAAAAAACAAAAATTACATCAACTAAAAATGTATACCTCTGTGAGAGAAACTCCCATGGCAGCCATGGATGAACAAAACCCCAACCTGCAAACTTAGAAAAATTAAAATGGGAAAACAAGAAAGAGAGAAGAAAGCAAAACAAATAAAACAATAGAATGGATTAGATATTAGGGTTAGTGCTTTTCATAAGGAAATTAATAAAATATTGGAGATAATTTAGGGTTGCAAGTTGAGTGGGAATTTTATTATGTTTATTTGATTTATTCTTTTCTCTCATGTGCACGGGAATTTAAACTTCTCTCTCTTTTGCTTTTTTAGACCCTTTTGATTTATTTTGCCTTCCCTTGAGTTTTTATTTAAGATGATTTAATTATTTTTTGGGGGGATTGGATATTTTATTTCCTTGTGGGATTTATTTTTATGGGAATGAGATTTTTGATTTATTGGGATTCTTTATCTCTTTGTCTTTTATTTAATTTGGACACCCTTAGTAGTTTTTTTTAGTGGGGCTTTAATTTATTTATTTTTTGGGGAAATAAGTGGGTATTTTATTTAATTTAAACCTTTCTAATTTTCTTATCTAGTTGTCTTTTTTTGCTTTATTGAGTTATGTGGGAAAAAAAAATCATGTGAAATATTTATTTAATTAAATCTTTATAATTCCTTATTTTATTTATATTTATATTTATATTGTTGTGAGATTAAATGTAAGCCTTTTTACATCATTGGTTTAGTAAGTTAAGTTGTTGACAAAATTTAATTGTTTGGGCTATTTTTTATTAGTTGGGTATATTATTATATTTTATTTAGGGGTAATTAATTACTTAATTGTTCTATTTAATTCAATGAGTTATTCATGGAGGGCAAATTTTATAACATTATTTAATTTTGACCTTGAACTTATTATTTTATGATTTTTTTGGGATTAATTATTTCATGATTTTATTTAAATTGATTTACATTTAATTGAGTGGGTTTTGATTTATTTAATTTGGAAATCATTTTTATTGCCTTAATATTATTATTTTTTATTTTTTTGGGTTGGGGAAAATTAATTTGTTTCTTTTTTTTTGGAAATATTATATTTAATACTTTTAGTGGGACCATATATTTGTATTATAATTTATTTAGTTAGGGTGAGGTTATTACCCTTAAGCCCTCTAACCTTTTTGGGGAAATTACATTTGACTTATTAGAATAAATTTAATTATTTGATTATATTTATTAGTTGGTCTATACTATTGTTGGGTTTAATTATTTAATAGATTTATTTAATTTGATTTTTAATTACTTGGATGGTAATTTTTATATATTGTTATTTAGCTAGATTTTATTTAATTTAACCTTATATTTAATTATTTTAATTTTTGCATTAATTACTTCTTGGGGATTTCTTTTTACAATATTTATTTCAATTATTGAAAACGCGTTATGCTGCCAAATTTTTTTAAGACTTATGGCAGTTAAATTAATTGAGGTCCATTGACTTTAGTTAACTATTATTTACGCCGATGATGGCATGGTTCGGTGGTTAAGTCGCTCAGGATGTAGTGGCGGCCACCAGAGTTCAAACCCCCGCTGGGCCAACGAGCTCGCAAGGCTTTACGCCTTCGCTGGGCCAATGAGCTCGCGGGTTTGAAGTGTTCTTCCTAGGGGATGAGGTCCCCCAGTTGTGGCCTCACCGGTTCATTGCTCCGGGCAAAAGCATTCGCGTGGAGCCGGAGGGCGTGTCGCACCAGCGTCGCCGGTCACGTTAAAAAGTTTACCAGGGGCATTTTTTTAAAAAAAAAAAAAAAAAAAAAAAAAAAAAAAAGTTAACTATTATTTACCTTGCAACTATTAATTTTATCGAAGGTGTATTTTAAATCTATTTTTGTGCTCTAAAATTAGGGTTGGGTTTCGACTCCTGTCAAAATCATGTCACTAACTTAGGTAACTTAGGGTTCGGGTCCATTTGAGCCTAACCCTAGTAGCAATGCTCCTCACGTCGCATAACCCCCTAGTCGTCTATCATCACGTAGGGGATTGTATAGGTAAATGCTCTTCCCTGAGTTTGACTGACATGTTTACGCCTTATGTGTATTACCACCGAGCACACTAGCGCATGCGAGGGGGTTTCTAGGGACATGTGGAAAAGTTTTTGATATTTCGTGTCATGACCACATGACACGTGTTGCATGTCGTGACCGCATAGAAAATATGGGCATGACATTTTGTCTTTGAATGCAACACTAGATTCTTTGAGATGCTTATTGCACTAGAATTATCACAGAAGATTGTGACTAGCTCCTCAAACATAATTCTGATGTCCTTCAACATTTGCTTCATCCACAGAATTTGAGTAGAATTATTTGTTGCTGCTATATACTCTGCCTCTGCAGTAGATAGAGATATTGCCTCTTGCTTTTTGCTCATCCAAGAGACCAATCTTCTTCCTAAGAAGAATGCACCACCACTAGTACTTTTCTTGTCATCCACATCTCCTGCCCAATCAGCATCTATAGATGCATGAAGAGTGAAGTCATTATCCTTTGGATACCATAATCCATAATCACTTGTCCGCTTGAGATATCTAAATATTCTTTTGACTGCCACAACATGGGATTCTTTTGGATCAACTTGAAATCTAGCAACAAGTCCAATGACATTCATGATGTCAGGTCTGATCTGAGTTAGATAGAGCAATCCTCCAATCATTGATCTATACCTTTTCTGATTTGCCTTGGGGGAGTCATCATCTTTGCTTAACTTACATCTAGTTACCATAGGTGTACCTATTAGCTTTGAATCTTCCATTCCAAACTTCTTCAACAATTCTTTCACATACTTGGACTAAGATATGAAGATACCTTTATTTGACTGAACAATTTGCAAACCTAAGAAGAAATTCATCTCACCAACCATTGACATCTCAAATTCATCTTTCATCTGATCAGCAAATGCTTTGCACATACATTCATTTCCACCAAAAATGATATCATCAACAAAGACTTCAACAATCAGGATGTCCTCATGATTAATTTTGAAGTAAAGATTACTATCAGAAGTACCTTTGCTAAATCCTAGCTTAAGCAAATGCTTATCTAGTCTTTTATACCAGGCTCTTGGGGCTTGCTTGAGTCCATACAATGCTTTTCTTAGTCTGTAGACCATATCTCTCTGATCAGACAACTGAAATCCTTCTGGTTGCTCAATGTAGACTTCTTCCTCCAACTCTCCATTCAGGAATGCCAATTTGACATCCATCTGATAAACTTTAAAATCTCTTAAGGCAGCAAATGCAAGAAATAATCTGACTACTTCTATTCTTGCCACTGAAGAAAAAGTTTCTTCAAAATCAATTCCTTCCACTTGAGAATAGCCTTTGCATACCAACCTTGCTTTGTTTTTTACAACTTCCCCATCTTCATTTAGTTTCTTCTGGAAGACCCATTTGGTTCCAATCACATTTTTGTCCTCAGGTCTAGGAACAAGATCCCAAGTGTGATTCTTTTCAATTTGCATCAATTCTTCTTCCATTGCTTTTACCTAGTTTTCATCATTGTAGGCTTCACTTACTAATTTAGGTTTAATCTTTGAAATCAAACAAATCTCCTCTTGATCTTGATAAATTTTTCTTCTAGTTTGAACACCTTTACTCTTATCTCCTATGATCCGATCTTCAGGATGATTCAGCTTTACATGTTCCTCGGAGTTTTAGGAATTGTTTGAACTTCTATTTCTTGAGCTTGTTCCTCAACATCTGCACTATCCTCTTGAGTCACTAGAGTTTCCAAATCAATCTAAGTTTGAGTCTGGGTTTGAACTGGCCTTGCTTGATTTTGACTTTCATCTTGATCGTTTGAATCATATCCACAATACCTAGAGTGTCCTTCTTTGCTCTCATCAACTCTAACATTAGCACTTTCAATAATACTTTTCAACCTCTTGTTAAAGTACCGATAAGCCTTATTTTGTGTAGAGTATCCCAAAAATATTCCTTCATCACTTCTTGCATCAAACTTGCCTAAGTCCTCATCTCTTTTGATATAGCATTTGCTACCAAAAACTCTGAAATATCTCACAGTAGGAGGATGACCAAACCATAGTTCATAGGGGGTCTTACTAGAATTGCCTTTGATCTGCACCTGGTTAAGAGTGTAGACATTAATACTCACAGCTTCTCTCTAATAAACTTGAGGAACATTTGGTTCCATCATCATGGTCCTGGCAGCTTCTTGAATGGTCTGGTTCTTTCTTTCCACAACTCCATTTTGCTAAGGAGTCCTAGGAGCAGACAACTGTCTTTTTATGCCATGCTTTTCACAAAAAGCATCAAAATCTCTGGAAGTAAATTATCCACCTCTGTCGAATCTCAGACATTTTAATTTCTCACCAATCTCATTTTTAACCATCACCTTGAACACCTTAAACTTGTCAAGAGCTTTTGATTTTTCTTTTAGGAAAGTTACCCACATCATTCTAGAGTAATCATCAATCAGCAACATGAAATATCTATCTCCTTGTACACTCCTAATTCTAGCAGGACCATAGAGATCAGTATGTACCAGTTCCAATAGTCCACTTGGAGCTTGTTCCTTACTTTTGAATGAAATTTTGTTCTGTTTCCCCAATTGACATTCTCTACACATGCTATTAGGTTTTTCAAGTTTTGGAAGATCTCTTACAGCCTGAGTGGTACTTATTTTGACAATGTTATCAAAAGTCACATGACACATCCTCCTATGCCATAACCAACTTTGATCTGTCTGAGCAATCAAACAACTTTTGCTAGAACTACTTAAATAAAAAATGTTACCTCTAGTTTGAGTACCAGATGCAATTTCAGTTCCAGAGCTCTCCAAGATTCTATATTTTCCATCCTTGAATCGAAGATCATAACCTTTGTCAACCAACTGTCTAACACTGAGAAGATTATGTTTCATTCCTTCCACATACAAAACATCATTGGTGCTATTCTTACCATCAAAATAGATGGATCCTTTATCATAGATTCTACCAGCTGAGTTGTCTCCAAATTTCACAAGCCCTCCTTCATAATTTTCAAAACTCACAAACTTACTCTTGTCACCAGTCATATGATGAGAACATCCACTATCAATCACCCATTCATCTTTTTCAATAACCTGAGCAGCCAAGGCACTTTCCACATTTGCATAGCTAGCAGATTCAGTAGACACCAGATCTCCTTCTTTGATAGCAATGAACACCCAATCATTTTCAAAGGAACCTCCATGATCAGATTCATCATCTATGACTCCTTCTTCTCCAATTTCTTGGACATAGTAACATTTCTTCTGACTTTTGTATCTGTTAGGGTTTGGTTTTGAAAACCTCTCCAGACATCTTGAGGCAAAATGACCAATCTTATTACAAGAAAAATATTTGAGTGGCAATTTTCCTTCATACTTACTGGATCCTCTTGGCAATCTTTTGGCAATAAGAGCTTCAAGATCTGCAGTTTCAATTTCAACATCTTCAATATCCTTCCTTGTCTTCACAAATCTGTTTGATCTTGCAGAAGAGATTTCACCTAGATCATATCTTTGTTTCCCATGAACACTTGCCTTAAATGCAAATTCAAACTTAGGAAGAGAATCACCAAACTTACTTAATTCAAAGGCTGAAATTTTACCAACTAGCTGATCTCTTGTAACTTTTGAGACAGTCCTAATCTCCTCTATAGCA
The DNA here is from genome assembly GCA_027924645.1 of Cunninghamia lanceolata. Lineage (NCBI taxonomy): Eukaryota > Viridiplantae > Streptophyta > Pinopsida > Cupressales > Cupressaceae > Cunninghamia > Cunninghamia lanceolata. Next base: position 402,571 of record BSBN01001002.1, read on the forward strand.
GCAACCTTATGTTTGTATGAATCAGGTAAAGATCTGAGTACTTTTGCCACAATCTATGATTCTTCCAAAGTCCCACCAACACATCTGATACCACACACAAGATCATTTATTTTTTACATGTAGATTGTGATGTTTTCATCTTTACTCATCCTCAGATTTTCAAAATTTCCTCTCAGACTTTGTAGCTTGGCACATTTGACAAATTCATCGCCTTCATAAAGATTCTCCAACTTCTTCCAAATTTCATGAGCAGTTTTTAGTCCAAAGACATTTGTCATTTCTGAATCAGTCAGTGCACTTAGCAAGGCTTCTTTGGGTTGAAGATTATTCTCAACATTTTTGACTTCATCTGGAGTTGAAGGTTTCTCCGGAGGCTCATACTTATCCTTAGTTATTGCCCAATAAACATCACCCATGCATTGCAAATGGCACTCCATGCGACTTTTCCAAACAGAGTAATTTGTTCCATCAAATCTCGGGCTATCCTTCTTGTAGGTCGACATCCTAGATCTCCTCAAGCGGTTAAGCTTCTTCTAGAGGAACCTTGCTCTAATACCAATTATTAGAATTAGGCTAGACAACTGAGAGGGGGGGTGAATTAGTTGTCTCAAATCTTTAACACTTGCAACTATTTTTTTATCACACAAAACTGATTAACGATGTAAAGATTTAATGCATGAATCATCAACACATGAGCAAAAACAAATGAGCACAGAACACCAGGATTTTTACATAGAAACCCGGTTAAGGGAAAACCATGGTGGGGGTTAACCCACAAAGATTTGTACCATGTTAAAAGTACTTTAGAAAAATAGAAAGCACATGCCTTCGGGCACACTACCCAGAGCTCACTGCTCAAAAGGAGACTCACTACCTACAAGTAATTTAGGTTTAACACAGAAAGGACTAACTGATAATTAGCATCTTTTCTTGCCTAGTTTAGTTTCATTGAATGCTCACAAAAATTTTGCTTCTGTCTCCAAATTCTTCTTCACTGACTCTTCACTCTAAACTGCTCTCTCCTTTTCTTCTCTACTCTGCTTCTAATCCTTTATTTGGATTTAAACCATTTCGCTCAAGGATAATTTTCAACAAGTATTTATATGCTTCATCAACCTTGGAATGAACAACAAGGTCGGCTAAACTTGACGCAGATCAATGTACCATTGACCAATCACAACTAAGACTTGAATCTTCCTCTATAAACACGCCATGTTCCATAGAATGCTCCTAGATCATCTGCAACACGCTAGGGTCATCCGGTTGGCCAAGATTAGGAAGAACATCAACACCGAAAAGGAAAATCTTCAATAATCAGCTCCAACTTCAATGTGAACCTTCAACACAGTGGCTACATGATACTGAGATCTCCATAAGCACATTGAATTCAACAAAAACATCCGCACTCCTCCAGATCATCAAAATCACTTGCATCTTCATCTGGTAACCTTAAGAACACTATCTGCTATAACTGAAACACTAGAAAGATTGCTTGCGGACCTCCAAACCACGAACTACTTGACTGGATGATGCACACTAACTTCCCAAACATGCCTCTAGATCCACAAATCATCATTTACATTACCGAAGCAATCTAGACCTCTTTCCTATCACTCCGTCTCTCTTGACTAACGCAGGAACTGGTTTTATTCATATGGCCATAACTTCTTTAGATCTTAATGCGAACCTCTCAAATCTTAAATGGAGCTTCTTCAGACAAACCTCTACATAGCCATATGGTCTACATACATTGATCTCCATTAATTTTCTCAATATCCTCAACAATTCAGTCTTCTATACAGGCAGCAAAATAGGATACAGTTGACACCAATGACAACAAGGATATGTTGACATCAATGACAACACTACTTAGGCACATATTTGCAACATTTATGTTTTGCATTTTTTTCTTTTTTGCAAGTTTTCCTGATGTTTGCCCAGTTCGACATAATGCAAGTGTGTTATAACGTGCTCGCATTATGTCTCACTTGGAATGATTTATATTCAAGGTTTTTAAGTATGTTTGATGTATGTATGTTTGTATATTTATTTGTATTTATATATGTATGTATGTATTCCAAATTGTATGTATGTATGTATGCATGCTTGTATGTATGTATTGATGTATGTATGTATATGCCTATATGTATACATATGTATTCTTATATGTATGTATATATGTATATATGTATATATGTATGCTTGTATGTATGTATGTATGTATGTAAGGGTTTTGGGTTTAGGGTATATAAGGACCTGAGCCCATATAGTTTTTAGGGTTGAGGGTTGAGGGATTAGGGCTTAAGTAATAGGTAGAGGGTTGAGGGTTGAGGTTATAGTTGAGGGATAATATTCAACTTATTGAGTGTATAAGACTAAGTGTGTAAGGCATGGGAATTAGGGTTTAGGATATTGGGTTTAGGGTTTACGCTATGGATTGAGGGTATATTAGGCATAGGGTGACTTGGGTTGAGAGTGTATGGTTTAGGTTTTAAGTATAGGCTTAAAGCACAATATTCAGGGTTTAGGTATAAGGGTGAGGTTATAGGGTATAGGGATGAGGGTTTGTGGGTGTAGGCTTTAGGGTTTAAGGTATAGGGTTGAGGATTGAGGGATTAGGGCTTAAGTATATGGTTGAGGGTATAGGGTAGAAGGTTGAGAGTTTATAGTTGAGGGATAATGTTAAAGGTTGAGTGTCTAAGATATAGGGTTTAGGGTTTACGGTTGAGGGTACATAAGGCATATGGATGAGGGTTGAGGGTTTAAGGCATAAGTATAGGATTGAGGGTAAAGGGTATAGGGTAGAGGTTTGAAGGTTGAGGGATAATGTTCAAGGTTGAGTGTCCAAGATTAAGTGTATAGGGTATAGGGTTTAAGGGTTTAAGGTTTAAGGGTATCTAGGGGTTGAGAGTTTAGGGTTTAAGGGTTTAAAGTTTGAGGGATTAAGGGTTTAAGGGTTGAGGGATTAGGGTTTAAGGCATAGTGTTGAGGGTAAAGGGATTAGGGATAGAGTTTAGGGTTGAAGGTTTAAGAATTGAGGGTTGAGGGTTAACGGATTAGAGTTTAAGGTATAGTGTCGAGGGTAGAGGGTTTAGGGATAGGGTTTAGGGTTTAAGGGTTGAGGCTTGAGGCTTTAGGGACAGGGTTTAGGGTTAAGGGTTAAGGGATTAGGGTTTAAGGTATAGTGTTGAGGGTTGAGAGTTTAGGGATAGGGTTTAGGATTTAAGGTTTAAGGGTTGAGGGTTGAGGCTTTAGGGATAAGGTTTAGGGTTTAGGGTTAAGTGAGAGTCCTAGATGGCTAAGGATGGATGGAGAGGCAGACAAGGAGTGACCGAGAGACATAGAGAGGGGAGAGCTAGAGAGGTGAGGGGGAGATAAAGGTAAGATAGAGAGAGGTGAGGGGAGAGATATAATAAAATGAGAGTGAAGTTGACAACTTGAGGGAAATATGGTAAGGAGGAGGGAGAGAGGTGGAGAGGAAGGGAAATATCTAGAGAGCCATGAGAGATATACAAGCGAGAGACCTATAAATTAGGGAGAGAGGGGTGAGAGAGATAGGGGAGAGATGGGGGTGAGGAAGATAGGGGAGGAGAGGGGTGGATAAGGGTTGAGGGTTTAAGTGTTTAGGGTTTAAGGGTCAAGGGTTTAGGGTTTAAGGGTTGAGGTATTAAGGGTATAAGGGTTGAGGGATTAGGGTTTATGGTTAAGGGATTAAGATTTAAGGTATAGTGTCGAGGGTTGAGGGTTTAGGAATAGGTTTTAGGATTTATTGTTTAAGAGTTGAGGGTTGAGGCTTTAGGCATAGGTTTAGGGTTTAGGGATAACGGATTAGGATTTAGGGTTGAGAGATTATGGTTTAGGGAACTAAGGGATTAGGGTTTGGTGTTTAGGGATTAGGGTTTAAGGTATAGTGTTAAGGGTTGAGGTTTTAGGGATAGGGTTTAGGATTGAGGGATTAGGGTTTAGGGTTGAGCGATTAAGGTTTAGGATTGAGGGATTAGGGTTTAAGGTATAGTGTTGAGTGTTGAGGGTTTAGGGATAGGGTTTAGGATTTAAGGTTTAAGAGTTGAGGGTTGAGGCTTTAGGGATAGGGTTTAGGGTTTAGGGATAAGGGATTAGGGTTTAAGGAATAGTGTCGAGGGTTGAGGGTTTAGGGATAAGGTTTAGGATTTAAGGTTTAAGGGTTGAGGGTTAAGGCTTTAGGGATAAGTGAGAGACCTAGATGGCTAAGGGTTGAGAGATAGGGGAGAGATGGGGTGAAGAAAATAGGGGATGAGAGGAGTGGATAAGGGTAGAGGGTTTAAAGCTTTAGGGTTGAGGGATTAGGGTTTAATGTATAATGTTGAGGGTTTAGGGTTTAGGGATAGGGTTTAGGATTTAAGGTTAAGGGTTGAGAGTTGAGGCTTTAGGGATAGGGTTTAGGGTTTAGGGATAAGGGATTAGGGTTTCAGGTTAAGGGATTAGATTTTAGGGAACTAAGGGATTAGTGTTTAGGGTTGATGGATTATGGTTTAAGGTATAGTGTTGAGGGTTGAGGGTTTAGGGATAGGGTTTAGGATTGATGGATTAGGGTTTACTATTGAGAGATTAGGGTTTATGGTTGAGAGATTAGGGTTTATGGTTGAGGGATTAGGGTTTATGGTTGAGGGATTAGGGTTTAAGGTATACTGTTGAGGGTTGAGGGTTTAGGGATAGGGTTTTAGGATTTAAGGTTTAAGGTTGAGGGATTAGGATTTAGGGTTGAAGGATTAGGATTTATTGTTGAGGAATTAGGGTTTAGGGTTAAGGGATTAGGGTTTAAGGTATAGTGTTGAGGGTTGAGGGTTTAGGGATAGGGTTTAGGGATAAGGGATTAGGGTTTAAGGTATAGTGTCGAGGGTTGAGGGTTTAGGCATAGGGTTTATGATTTAAGGTTTAAGGGTTGAGGGTTGAGGCTTTAGGGATAGGTTTTAGTGTTTAGAGATAAGGGATTAGGGTTTAGGGTTGAGGGATTAGGCTTTAAGGTATAGTGTTGAGGGTTAAGGGTTTAGGGATAGGTTTTAGGATTTAAGGTTTAAGGGTTGAGAGTTGAGGGTTTAGGGATAAGGGATTAGGATTTAAGGTATAGTGTCAAGGGTTGAGGGTGTTAGAACCATCAAAAATTCCCATAGTCCCATTTGGTTTCATACATTTTTCCTTCCATAAGTTCATCTTAAGGGTCCATATTCCTTTTAAAGTTGTTCCAGTAATCATTCACAAGCATCCCATATCATGGTCCATGTAAAAGATATTTATTTATTTATCATTGATGTGTTTTTGTCTCTTATCGTAGCCCCGCAGCACATTAAAACAACCTTGGCGGGTGTGCGGGAACCAAAGGAGGAGAAATGACAATTACCACTTCCCCGCAATAAGAAGAAAATCCAGTTGCAGGCTGGCCGCATGAAGTAAATGGCATATAGTGGTTGCCACGGTCCCGTGGCGGTCTCAAGATAAGGTAGTAGGCTGGCAATATGAACGTGAGTGGCATATAATATGACACTACAGTCCTGTGGTAGGTAAAGCGTTGACTGGTGACAATGCGGTAAGGAGCAGAGGAAAGATGTTTCATCACACCTCCATGGTGGTCTACAGTAGAGCTTGCAGTATTGCGGTATAAGGAGTCCAAGTTGTCTACATGTCGAGTACTGTAGCTCTGTGACGGTTCCAAGGAAGGATTGTCGTAGTGCGGTGAATGCTTGAGGCGATACGTGGTATTTTACCGTGGCCCTGCAGAAGTTTCAAAGGAGGTTAGTGGTGGTGTGGTAAAGGCTTCAAGTGATGAGTAATGTAATAAACCACGGCCCCGCAACACCAACAACTTCAACCAGCAGGCTTGTGATAAGCATTGAAAGGTGATGCCAAAAAGACCCCACGGTCCCATGATGATTAGGCCAAAGGTTGGCGATAGCACGATAAAAAGACATTAGGGATAACATGTATCCCGCCATCCCATAATGGTGTGTAATAAGGCTTGTGGGGTGGCAGTAAGTGGTGAAAATGAATGTAACCATCCAAGCTCTCATGACCTCGCGATGGATCTCAGTAGGTCTTGCAGTGATGCGATAAGGCATTCAATACTGACATAACTTGAGGGAAAGATGGGTAAGGAGGAGGTCGAGAAATAAATAATATAGAGTTTTGTATAGAAAGCTATAATGCGCTCGCGTTATAATGTGAGCACATTTTGTCTTGCTATTCAAACGGTAAAAAGGGCAGGACACCCGTGATCCAGGCCCACATGCTCTATTTTCTTCTGGTTATGTGTGTGTTCTGATAAAAAGAAAGCTTTTTCATGTTGTTGGGAAGAGCACATGCACATTTTTCACATTGTACCACCTTTACATGAACTTTTCACCATCCTTTTCTAGTTTTCCAACTTAAGGAGGAAATAACATAGTTTTCACATCGATTTTGATATATATCAATTCAAGTTTTAATTTTTTTAGTGTTACAATGTTAATTGTGATTGAATTGTAGGAATTTAACATTATACATTGGTTAATTGTATTGTTATTAGTAATTCTATTTGAGTGCTATTCAATTGAACGTTGAAAAGGAAGCAAGAGGTGAAAAACTCAAATTGTTGAGAAAAACTCAAATTGTTGAGTTAGATGCAAGAAGAAAAAAAGACTACATAATTGGGTACTAGATCTCCATTCAAATCTCTATTTTTTAGGTATGTCATGTCTTTACACATGTTCTAAGTTACATTTTTCTTAATTCTATTTGAATTACTTTACCATACCTTATCATACATGTTTATATCACTTGTATGGTTTATATATTTTGTGTTTATATCAGTTGTGTTTATATTTTGTGTTTATAGTTCATGTGCCTTGTCTATGCTTCCACATTTTGCATACATGTCTAATAGGGAATTTGCAGTCCGAGCTCTGAATTTATTCCCAAACAGCTGTAAATAAACAACACCCATCATGATCCATGGATCATAGTTCTTACTACCCAAAGAGCTTAGTTATCACACACAAATCTACCCATCATGAAAACTACTATGTAGAGATCTAGCACTATGCTATGTCCTTATAATAGACTATGTTCAATTAATTTATCGTATGCATAATAAAAGATATCTCAAAGATGAACATTAATTAAAATAGACACAATCACGATATCATTGTTAAGTCCCTTTGCATAATGAACCTTATAATACAAACTCATTAATGTCTAAAATGAGATTCAACCTAAAGGACCTCATGTAAAATTCTATCATGTGTGTTTCCTTTAAACCTACAGAGATAGCCTTCAGTTAAATCTCTAGATTTTATTACTCAAGAATCCATAAGGTGAGCTTACAATCTATCATGGTGCCATGTATATTTTCTATAGGAGTCAATAAAATCCTTGGCAACATAAACTTACATCATCTTACACATGGGCTCTTTGATAGTTCAGATCAGTCACATTGCCATGGAATTGATAATGGTCTCAAGATAGTTCAGTCACAGCAAAGTGCAAATATTACATCATATCATATGAGGCAAAGCTAAATGATCCTCAAGATAACCATGCTTGGGTTTCCATTCAATATGCCTTGGAGAGTTACCTCATTTTTTTGAATTTCATCTCTATAATGTCCCTTTCAAAGAAAGGTGACCAACGCATGCCAACAATTATATTCACCTCCTCTAAGCTGTTGTTATAATGTTTGCCTTGGACTTCAAAGACTCTTACCATGATGCTCCAAGCCTTACCACTTCAAAGATGGCTAGAATCAGATTGTTGGTGGGCTAGAAGGTAGCTATAATATTCACATTTTACTTGGGATTTCCCCCTAAACAACAATATATCAGCTGGAATATTGGTGGCTGGTATCCCCAAAGGATGAGACCTCTTACACACAACATCAAGCAAAGAAATCTTCTTTATACCTGCAGACCTGTAGCTTCTCATGAAAGATATCATCAATCCAAAACATGAATTTATCAAAATGATCAATAGGAACATAGTATCCTAGTTACAAAACTAAGTTCCTTTATTCAAATTCAAAAAGTAAAAAAATGGGATTACAATACACTCCTCTCCAACATAAACTAGTCAAGACAACCATAGAACATCTAATAATGATCTGACAACTATTAAACAAACATAGATACCAACCAAAGAAATAGAAAAACCAAAAAAATTTCCATACAACCAAAACTAAGTTCTTACTTGTGAACATATTTTCTAGTGGTGTTGAAGACATACCTTCAGAGTGGCTTGGGAGTACAAACTTGAGAAGCCTTGACCACCATTTCATTAAAGGGATGAAAGTAGCTATATTTTCCACAAAATCACTTCTAATATATGCTTTAAGTCTTAATTCACTCATCATACACACCCCTTCCTTAGATAGCTTTGACAAACTTTAAGTCAGCTAGAGAGGAGCAATTAAAAATTAAAGATAGTTTATTGTTTGACATTACACATTTCCTAGAAGAGTCATGAGGTCTACCTTCATTAGACTTAAGATCCATTACACCTATCCACCTAATAATAATCCACAAGCACCACCCCCAACAACCACTACTCAACTAACCAATTTGAAACCACTATAAAAAAAATTAGTGCCTTAATTTTTAGAAAATATCACCCTTTACAATTAATGTCATTACTTGCATTACACACCCTAACTTAAAGCTCAAATGAGAAGTTAAATTGGCATAGGGAAGATTAGTACACTCACCATGATCAACTCTAAGAGCCCCAAAAACATCATAATGGAATTGATTTATAGGGCTTGAAAGATAAAAAATGGTCACAACTTGACCATGAAATTGGAAGGGGAATTTATAAGGGCCTTCAAAGATGCATAAAATTAATGAGGCATATATCTTAAATGAATATATATATTCCAACCAAGAATTAGTTTGACGGTTGTAGGGTGCTATATGGGGCTCTTTGTCCACTCAAAATTTTATCATAAAATCTACTACTTAGTTGAGTATGCACCTGCAATGTTGATATCTTATAAACATAAAATTAGCACTAATTTATAGGGAATCTTATGTAAAGTGCTTTAACCTTGAATTTTAGCAAGAGCACTTTAAAAGTGAATTGAAAACTCTTCTTTGACTAGCTGAGAAGGCTTCAACAATGGTAATGGGCTGAAAAATCCTTCACCATGTGATTGAAAACTCTTCTTTGACTGCAAGGAAAGTGTGGGAAGTGCTAGAAATGTTGAGGGAAGAAGACCTAAAATTTGGAACCATATTCATTTCTTAGGAACTAATATTTGTCTCTTTATCATTCTACAGATAAATTCTCCATCATGCTAAGGAAACGATCAAGGATTAAACCAACACAGGAAGAGAAAGAAGCTAAGAATGCAAAGAAAGTAGTGATTATGAGGGAACTTCGTGAGAAGAGGAAATTGGACACGATTGTCAAAGACATGCCAATTGAAGAGGAACCTCAACCATCAACAAAAGATATGGTATTGGTGGCATAAAGGGAACGAATGCAAAAACTTTGTGCTATGAGAGATTTGAATACTGCAGTTGGAGACACGTCCTCTACCGCAAGTCAAGATAGAGGGACATCATCTATCGCATCTCAAGTTAAGAGTACATAATCACTCACATGTGAGGAAGGAAGTATGACATCATTCCCACCTGAACCTCAAGGTATGTCATCTATTCCATCTCTGATCAAAGGTATGCCATCTAGCCCATCTCATTTAAAGATTGATGAAATTTGTAATGTTGAGATGAATTTACCTTTCTTAACACCACCTAGAATTTTGCATAGAAAGCCAAAGTATTTGATTGATAGTGATGAGAATATTTTATAGCCAATGGAAGGTAAGATTCCAAAATGCACTTGTAGAAGATATGCTCATAAGATTTGGAGAGTGTTCTTTGAAAAGTTAAATGAGACCGCAAGATGTCAACTATTCATTGAAATGATACGAAGTATAAAGTATAGGGCCATCATGAAGAATCTTGGGTTGAGAATATCAAAGGCTTCAAGTGAAAAATCTATTATCAAGAATCTAATGAGTGCATATGAGAGTGTGGGTACACCTCATGCACAAAAGATAGTAATGTCACACGACGTGTCATTACATCCACAATAGTAAGTAATCAAATGAGGAAATCTCGTCTTATTAGAAAGATGAGTCAAGAATTGAGAATTAATAAAAAAAACTTTATCAAGAGCTGTTGGAAGGCGCCAAAGAATCAAGGACACTAATGCCAATGAATTATGGGTGTTCTCGGGGAGACTACCATGAAAAGATAAACCAATTGTTGAAGCATTGATATCACTAATTGAAGACTTTTGAAAGAATTACACAAGGGTATCTCTGAATCAAAGGGATGTGGTAAGAAAGAGAATTGGTAGTCAAAACTGTGAGCCACATCCAAAGCATTTTTTGGATATGACTCAAACACAGTTTTTTGGTAAATTTCTAGAGATGTATCCTCAAATTAAAATTTCTCAACGATATTTTGAAATGCTAAAACCTTTCTATGCCAAAATAAATCACACACGCACTACTTGTTGTTGTAGATTACATATTAAATTTTCTAACCATTTTGATGTTTATCAGTCTATATGTTTAGATTTGCTTACTAACAATGTTTTGCAGGATTGTGGCATACATGCCTCACCAACATCTTCAAGAGACTTCGTATCAATAATTTTATGTGAAAGAGAGGAAGGGCAAATATTCTATAGGAAATTGAGCTTGGATGGCACATGTCAGCATTGCGGTGGCTTGCAACATATGCCAATATGTGAACATATAGAAAGCACACATGCAGTTGGAAATGAACTAGTAGAGTTTGGCAAGTATAAAATAGTGGCCGACAATACAAAAAATGGTAAAGAAGCAAAGAGGTGTGATTTGGTTATTTAAGAGATTCCAGTGTATTAGTTTATGTCTACATTTTGTGATAGTATAATGTATGAGTATGCAAGGCATACCCATAGAGATTGATGGTTGGACTTGCAATTCAAGTTATGCAAGGACACATTTTCACTTGGTAGCATTGTTTCAGTTGTCGACTTTGCAGAGAACTTCAGTCTACAACCACAACATGAGATGCAATCACAATATTACAACTCCACACAAGTTTCTATATTTGTGCACATCACATTCATTAATGTGAATGATAGTATAGAGGATGATAGAAAGATCATAAGGGAGTATCATTTTTATATTAGTGATGATCGCATGCATTCTACAGAGTTTGTGTAAGGTTGCTTTCAGGTGTTCTACAATGATTTGGCTAGAAGGGGCATATCATTCAGTCAGCATATCATATGGTCGAATAACTATGCATCACAATTCAAGAACTCACAAATGTTCTATTGGCTAAGCAAGAGGCATAATATTATAGGTGTTCAGCATATGTGGAACTTTTGTGAGGCTGGGCATAGAAAGGGGGAGCATGATGGTGTAGGAACATGTATCAAAAGAGCCATAGCATGAGAAAAGTTAAAGTTTAAAGACAATGCAAAGTTGACATATGCAAAATCAATCGTCGAGTGGTGTAATGCTTCGACGAGTCTAGGTAATGAAGGTAAGTCTTTAGTTTGTAGATTTTTTTAGTTGATAGATGATACTAACATTACACCATATGAGGATTGTTGTACACTGACAACATCAAGTGAGCTACACTCTTTCAAAAACTCAATTGCAAGTTCATGGAGTATCCATACGCGGAAGATGGCATGCTTTTGTTCTTCATGTACAATTCAAGCCTAGAATGAGTGTGAATTAAAGGAGTGGGTTGATGAATGGCAGTTAAGTTATCTTAGCCCACTTGACACATATCAGCCCCCAACAACACTGGAACTAACATAGATGGAATCATCAATTGACTTTGACCACATATAAGATCTAGTTCAACCAGGTAATATATCTACTTGCGTAGTTTTTGAAATTCCTAATGTTATCTTACTTTGTAGTGTTTTTGTAATGTTGACTAATTTCATCTAATTTGCTACACATATTAATGTAGGACATGTTTATGCAGTTATTGCAGATGAAGACAATGAAGAGGGAAAGGATTATTACTTGTGTCATTGTGTTGAGGCCAAAAAGAAATTGGAGGCCCCAGTTACAGATGGAGAAAACATCAAATTCCCTACAGGCTCGGTGGTTGTTACTGGAACATGGCTTAGAAGGTACCCACATAAGAGTGTTAATGTTTGACTGTTTTAGGACTTTGACATGCATCAGAAGATTCTTCATTACTCAAACCTTGTTGTGGCATCCAATGTTCATTTGATACAATATTGGGGTAGACCTTTCAACAAGACCTTGTGGAAGGTGCGTGAGTCTGACCATGAGGCAATACTTGACACAATAAAGAGTAGAATAGACTCAGATGGTTCATTGGATTATGTTGTAAGTATGTACATTGATTTTGTAAAGTCATGTTATTGATATTAATGTATTGCAGTTGATAGTTAGACCTTTCGTTTCTATATTTCAAGTTTACATATGTTTTGGTTCCAAGTTTACATATGTTTGTCTTTTTTTACTGCTGCATTTTTACACATATACAGTGAATATTGGGCAGATTATATGCATATTTATGGTTTCACCATTTGACCATGTAGAGACCTCAATTTGCAAACTTGACCTTTGCAGCCCTATGTCAGACTTGGGAAACCCTTCCTCAACCATCATTTCACCTGAAACACGATCATGAAAAGGAATAACTCATGCAACCAAAATGACAGTTCCAACGCGTCCGAATGGGTACATTTAGGCTAGGCATGGTCCTGTTTCGCACCCAAACATGCCAAAACAGTCCGAGCTACATTGTACCAGCTATATCCCTTAAGAGACCAAAGTGCAAAAAGGTAGAAATGTTTGATGAGCTGTTACTTAGAAACTGTGTCACTTAGAAACATTTTGTCTGAGGATATGGGATTACATAGGGTCCCTCTACAATAACCTCTATCATTTTTTTATATCTCTGAGGCGTTTGCCGTGGTGAAAGATTTTCTGCTGCTCCAAAAATCGTCAAATGCATGTAGTGTAAAGTTGCAAGGTAGGCTACTTTATTATTTTTTTCTTCATGGGGCCAAACTATTAGCGCCAACATGTCTAGTTGGGCATATATATGCTACACATGGTCATTGCCCTTGATTATAAAAGGGCCATAGTATTTTGTAAGATGCTACCCCTAATTTTTTTTCAAAATTACATACAATGATATCAGTGTTAGCACCAAATTCCATCAACCAACTAAATGCCTCACACTTTCTGATCACCCAGATCCTAGGATGGGCAAGGTGAGAGCATACAATGATTGGCTTACAATAGACAACTATGCAACAGGAAAATATAGTTCATCCGCTGTGGCGCACATCCACCTATCATGGGGATTCACCACTTTCTAGTGGGTGTAAAAACAAGCATGAAAGATTACAAAGCCATCCACTTGTCTAATGGGTATTCTCCACTTATTCAGTGGGTAGGAAACAAAAATAAAGATTCTTTTCTCCTCATTGGCAGTAAACCATCCAAGGGTTCTTAATGTGAAATGTATTACAATGAAATTTCAATGATACTCAATACAATCATATTCAATAACACATGATTTAGAACTTGATAAAGTTACTCCCCGATGATCAATGATGAGAGATCATACCCTACACCTTTAATTTGAGCAAAAGAGCATTCTAAAGTCTGACCAAGGCTACAAAACTGATGTAAACTGGTTGATCTCTGTATACTCAACATTTGCTGACTGTTCTGACTGTATGAACAGCCATGGAAGAAGCTAAAAACACATTAAACTCATATGCAAATGACATCAAAACCCAAACTACCTTAAATTTGTTCTATGAACCATACAAATCAGTTCTGAGCACTTACAACTTATTCAACAATGCAAACATTAACAGCAGCCAATGGCCATTCAACCTAGGAAATAAGAGATGAGTTACCATTCAACCTTAAATTAGTATAAAGAACATTCCAAATATAATGAATGCGACAAGGAATGATATAAGGTTTCTATGAGCTTGCAGCTTGATGCCAATAATTTCACATGCAGAGTCATACGGCCCTAAAGGTATAAAATCATCACAGCATTATGGAAACTGCCCAAGACCATCAACAAAATCATATTCAAATGATCACCTATGTATGACAAACAACCCTCAATAATCACCAATAACCAAAGTATCACATATGCAACAGTCCCAAATCATCACCAAAGTCCATGCAAATTGTATAGAAAACAGTAACTTTACTCAACAATGAATCTTCAAACTCAAAATTACCACAAAAGAATATGTTTAAATTTCATAAATGCAAATCATACGTCCTTCATATGGTATGGACCATACATGTACGACACCCTTAGAACATATAAACCACTGCCTTAAGGCCACAGGAAACAACATGAAAAGTGGCGCATAGGAGTAGCAATAACTTTCTAATCAATCTTAGACAAAGAAACATCTTCATTAATTTTAGATCTCCATATATCCAATCTACTTGGTACGGCCCAACTAGGTTCAGGCATAGAAAAATCTCATCCAAAACATAGAAAATATATCAAAAACTTCACACAATATCATCTACGATTGATTTCCAACAAACAAAAATGCATCACAATGCCAAACTCAATAGAAACTATCAACTCCAATCAGCTCCATGAAAGCTCCATGGCAAACTCTGTATGAGCTTGCTCCCAATCCACCTTCAGCACAATGGTGATTCCTATATGAAATCACACCGAACCTCAAGAGGGTTTTCGTCCTGAAGAACATTATACAAGAGGGTTTTCATCCTCAGGAGAATATGGAAGAATTCTCTGGTTCAATCCCAACAACATTTCATTACAAAATCCAAGCATGTCCAAACAATGAGCCCATCTCCTCCTTTTATAACTTTTTGAGGGAAATAAAATATTATTTCCTTTATCCCTTCATATTTCTCCTCAAAAATATAAAAAATAATTCATTATTTGTGCACAACTTAAAGTCACCTTTTTAATTTAAAGCTCCTTTTAGCTCCAAAGACCCCTTTATCAAAATAAAGGAAATATTTGATTCACAAGGTCCCATTATGATGCACCCATGATTTAAATCTTTTCATCCCCCTTCCAACAAGCTATAACACTTAAGTGTTAAATGAACATTTTCCAACCTTTATAACTTAAGTGCAATAATTAATTGTTTAGCTCATTAAATCAATTGATTTTACGAGAAATCCCAAATATCATCAAACTGCAAAATTAAGCATACCAACATATGCAATGATGTTTGGGAAGATGAATGATGCCTTCCGAGTGACTTTCTAAAAATAGACGGCCTCTCCAAGAATCTTGGAGAGCAAACCGAGAACCTGATCAAACATCAGAAAGCATCACTACAATCTTGAACACCATCTGAGCTCAAAGCCAAAACCAATTACTCTGTAAAACTGATCTGTGGCCACTCCAAGAACATTGGATTTCTCCCAACAAAGCCAGATAGCCACTACGAGACGAAGAAAAAGCTAAATGCTCACAAAAATCAATGCGCCAAAAATGGAACATTACATCTTTCCTATTCGAAGGGTCACAACTTTTTGCCTTTGAAATGTCATCAATATTCATGAGAACCTAAATTCATTTATTTGCAATATTCCCTAAGGTTGTATTCTTAATTGTATTCAAGTAAAACATGTTATGGATGTCTTTCTCAATGATAAATTGCTCTCCCTTTTATGTTAGTGCATATCAACCTAATACATGAAGTATGAGGCATACACGTAATACATGAAGTATACACAGGAAGCATGAAGCACACATGTGAATAAATGTAATACATGAGGTCTATACAGGAAGCATGAAGCATACATGTGAAAACATGAAGTATACACAAGAAGCATGAATCATACACGTGAACACGTGAAGTATACATAAGAAGCATGAAGCATACACGTGAATGGTAGCATGAAGCATACACGTGGAATGGTAGATGCCTTCCTTTGTGGAGAGGTATGAGGTCACATGTAATAATGTCTTGCTCATTTTTTGTTGCATACTTCAAAGTGCATTGTATACTTACATTAATTTCATTACCATGCTACAATGGTTATTATATTCATATGATTGATTTAATGTTCAATAATTTTAGAGAAGAAAAATGTTGAAACTTTATATATTTACAATTATATAAAGGAAGAGTGCATGTAATATAGTTGGACTTTAAATATTTGAAGTAAACCATCTACAAATATCCATTGAAGTGTGGATTTATAATGCAAATATGGACACCATCAACAAAAAAAAATTGTATTAACCAAATATCCAAATAGGCATACATCAATATCTGTTGATATAAGTATAACATATATACAAAATGGCCATATAGGCTTACATGAATGCCATATAGGCATACAATGTCAACTATATGCACTACAAAATATATGTCCACAAATGCCATATAGGCATACAACAAAGGAACCCAATAAAAAGTCATTCCCCTCTGTCTAGTCAAGAAAATAGATCACGGGCAGCCTTTGATCTTTGAGGGGATGGAGACACATATGAGAGTGGTCTACTATGAACCCAAGGGCTGCTCCTCCTATTTAGTTCTTCATGTAGGTGTAGCTATTACAATAAAAAGTATGGACATTAATATATAGAAATTTCATTATAAAAATAAAACATTTAACAAAATAATTAGTTACCGCTACCAGATAATCTCTCTCCTCATTTGCCTTAGTACTAGGATCAGGCTATGGTGTTGTAATGTCCTATAGAAACCATCTAGATAGAAATTAAACTTCAAATCAATAATCATTTGATTTTTCAATAATAAACAACTATAACAATGAATGCAATTTGAAATTTACTAATCTACCTTATACCCCCATCAAAGGCATGGAGCTAACAATCGTAGAAGACACACCATGCTCCATTGCCCTATGAACTTCGGGAGGTGTCTCGCAGCTTGCATCATCTGAAAATAAAACAACATTATTCAATTACGAAAACTAGAATAATGATGCAAGTCATGGCTCCTAACATACACACACGTTCACCTAAACATGGAAGTACACACAATAAAGCACACAAGTCACATGTATATATACAAATTAGATGAAGATTCATGACTATTGTGTGGTATAAGGGTCAACAAAGGAGGGACCATAGTGGCATCAAATTTTCAGTTTAAGAAGTTAGAGGGAGTGAAGGTGTTAGTTTAGGTTTAGGTTGGTGGTAGGGTGGGGTAGGGTTGTGCTCAAATTTTTATTTGTTTGGTAGTGATGGAGGTAGGAAAATGCCTAAGCTAGAGGGTTTTAATATGTTAGGAAAAGATTGGTGATGGGAATAAGGGGCAGAACAAGGGATACAAGAATGGCACTAGAAATTACATAGACATTAGGTAAGTTTATGGGTTTACGAGAAGGAGGAATATCAAGAGTTTGTGGGATAATAGGAGGGAGGAAAGATACTAGATAGGACAAGAAAAACCTTATTTTAAAAATTTCTTATCACTTTCTTTGTCTTGAGGTTTGCCAGGGGGTGGATTAGAAGCAAACTAGGTCTGGAACGTCTGGTAGGGGTAGATTAGGAAATAGGTAGGGTAGATATGGGTTGGTTAGTAGGTTGGGTGTAGTGTTGGGGAAGTTTCTTAGGCTTACTTTTAGAAGTGTATGGGGAAAGGTCCTACACTTTTTCTTTTACTTTATCTTGGAGGGGTGTTAGAGGGGAGATAGAAGACAATGAGGAAGGTGAAGTAGTAATAGGTGGATATATGGTGGGGAAGATAGGGGCATATCTAGTGGAGTAGGTGTAGTAATAGAAAGAGGTTGTGGGGTTGGGGCAACAATGCGTTTAGAGGCAGAAGATAGGTAAAGGTGAAAGAGAGAATTGGTATGAGGTTGAGGTGGACTAGAAGGGGTTGACAAAAAATAATCTAAGGAGAAGTTTCTTAAGGTAACAACTAGTTGTTATGGGCTATGAGAAATGGTGAAGACATTACCATCATGGGGAATATAAGGCACTAGTGGATGACAGTTCAGGGACAACCCACATTGTAATGAGCCAAGGATGACCTAAGAGAATAGATAGTGGTATGAGGTGGGGATGATATGACATGAGACATCTAGGCATTTAGGTCCTACCTAGATTAGTAGGGTGAGGGAGCCAAAAGTAGGTATAGAAGTGCCATTATGTGTACACTAGGAGATATCTGAGGGGGATAAGAATCTCTTTGCAACCTAGTGATGTATAAGTATTCCTCTGTAATTGCATTAACCACCTTGATGTATAAGTGTTCCACCTTGATTCAACTATCATTTTATAGTGTACTTGTGCCTCAATCTATAGAGGATCATTATAATCATTAGTAGGCACATTGTCAAGCAAGAAGGTGATGTCAGGTGTAGGAGTGGGTTGAACAATGAAATTATAAGGTTGAATTTCTATTGTGCCTATCATCTCTTAGGATATAGTAGTATTAAAGAAAGATACCTCATTATACTTAGGTGGGTTAGATGTAGGATCAAAGTAGGGATGGAAGAAATTGAGCCACTAGGATTGACATAGTTTGTAGGGGAATGGGTTAGAGTAGATTTGAAGATTTTCGTTAGGGGTGACTTGTTGCCCCCATAATTAATACCCAAAACCTAGATGATGTTGAAGTCAATCATATGCTATATAAGATGTCATAGGCTCGTGCCCCTCTCTGGTGTCATGTCCTGGGGTCTAATTGGTGGTAATTGGATGAGTTTATTAGAGAGAATTTGTTGAAGAATAGTGTGGAGGGGATCAACAAGCTTTGGTAGACATGTATGGAAAATGTGGTAGCATAGACAAGGCAGTGAGCTGTTTGAAAAGATACCTCAAAGGAATGTGGTCTCATGGTGATGTCCTTGTCTATGCATTTACTTGTCATGGCATTCCATGAGACCACATTTCTTTGAGGCATTTTTTCAAATAACTATATTGTAATTGAAATTTTGTCATCTATCAACATCTAGTTATTAGTTATGCAATGTCTAGTAATGCTTTGAGTTTGAAAGATGTGCAATGCAATGTAATCAATGATATGAATATAAACTACAAAAATCTAGTAAGTACAATTCATTACTTAAACTATTTATTTTATTGCCTAAGTGAAGCTTTGAACTCCACCACCACTGGGAGGTGTTGCTATAAAATCTCCAAGATTAACCTATTCAACATCCAAAATTGAATATTAGAATACCATTCATATAACAATGCTATTCACATGTAATATTTATAATTGTTTACTAGTTACATACCTCGGTAGTAGATGTCGTAGTGTAATATGGAGGTGGATAACCGCTGAAAACTGCTTGAACGCTATGATCCTAAAATCTCATTAAAATCATCAAACTAAATTAGTTAATCTTGCATTTCAAAAATAAAATTTAATAAATTAAATTCAATGAACTTGGTAACATTTACCTAAGTATCAAGGATGAAAGTCTCACTCAGGAGGGCATCTGTCATCACCATCTGCTCACCTGCAAATGTAGCCTACACACCTACATCCTGACTATCCATGGGGTCATAACCACAAGTTAAACTGCAAGCCTGACAAGTATGGGGTGGAACCCTACTCCTCGAACTCTCCCCTGACTCACACTATGCTACAGGACTGGCATGCTCTATGATGCTCTGGGTCAAGGCACTAATGGACTGAAGTGCCTCAACCTCAGCACTCTCCTTCACATTGGAAGGGATAGACATGTGCTCATGGGATGGTCTAGCAAGTGCTCGTCTCGCTGGCCGTTATGGGCCAACACGTGCCCCTAGCCTATCCTGTGCTAACCCCCCACCTCTAGCCTGGAAGTCTCGCATATCAAAATAGTTTGGCACTTTATTATTGACAAACTTATAGTAGAGTTTCCTCAAAAAGTATTGTGGGACCTCATTATTGTTGCATGGAGGATGGTCAAAAACCATCCACCACCTCTACCCAAAATTGTCCCTTATCGCTTGGCTATTGCACCAATGGATAGGGAACCTCTTGCATGTAAGGGGTAGAGGTTGATTTTTTTGTGGGTCTATGAAAATGGAACACAAGTCCAATTTTGTAATTTGTTCATTTTTACTTGTTCATAGGACAACTTGTCTGCATAGTACTCTCTAAATTCTCTCCTCTTTTCTGACCAACTAGATATTTCCTTGCTAATTGAATCTACATTTGATAACATGGATTCAAGAGACTGAGAAAGCATGGATCTATGTGAGGTTGAAGTTGCAGGATCTTTCAACCTTGTGATTATGTCCTCAATTTGTTTTTTATTGTTTTCAATTTGCCCCATTAAATTTTCTTGTGTTCTAGGGGTATATTAAGGAATGAATGGAGGTGTTTGTTGTTGGGGTTGTTCTTTAGTAGGTATTTGTTGTTCAGGTGATGGAGGATTTTGTGCATTTTTAGGAGGAGGTGCATTATCATTTCCTTTAAATTAAAGAAATTTACATCAAAATTTACTTAAACCTACCTATTTAGCAACAAATTAACACAAAAAAGTAAATACAACTTACTCCTTCGGCCTCCCGACGTCGTGGCAGCATTTTGAAGATGAATCAGTGATAATTTGGTGATGAATCTGACCTCCAATAACGTGAGTGCACTCTCAAGGGTTTGCAAGCCGCAAGTTTGCTAGAAAATGAAATGAAACAATGAGCATAAACGCAGGTTTTTTTAAAATACTTAAACAAAACACACTCATGTTATAACGTGCTCGCGTTATGTCTTAGAAGTTTTTTTTAAAATTTGGCCACTTTTTGGCCCCCCAACTTTTTGCATCTGCCTTGGTCTAAGAAATCCTTTTAAGATTTATTCTCTAAAGGTTATCTTATACCTTTATCCCCAAAATCATTTTCCAAAATTCTAAAGTCATTATCCATTCCACCCATCCTTTATTTTCAATCTATCCCACCTCTTAGGTCCAAAATTTTATAAAAATTAATTCACCCATTTATCTTTGAGGTCTACCGTCTAAGGTTTCCCATCCATCCTCATACCTTTATCATTTACATCATCCTTAGGTTTAAAACTTTTGAGATTTATTCTCTTAAGATAAAACCTATACCAAATCTTTCCATATCAATATCATTACTCATCCTTATGTTTAGAATTTTGAGATTTTATTCTCTAAAGGCTAAATCTTTATCCCCTTTCACCAAATTCCACCATCACATATCCTTGGGTCCAATATCTTGAAATTCATTCTCTAAGGTCTTAATCTTCATCCACCTTTCAACAATCTAGCCAAATCCACACCCAAATCCATTGTATGCCCTTGACAAGGTCTCAAGCTAAGAAAAACAAGGACATGGAATCCTTTAGAATCAATTTTGGCATGGGAACGCCTCAAACCAACCAAAATAATGTCCCTATAATCCAAAAATAGTCAACACTTGATGCTAATGCTATGATAAATCCTTTTTCCACCCATCAACACCAACAATGTAGATCAAGATGTCTTAGATTTTACACAAGATGCCAATTCCATGGACATACTTGATAGAGTCCTAAAATCATATCCCAATAGATATCTTGAGTTCCTCCTTCAAAATGGTGCCACCATACCCAATGTCACTACCTCATCACAACCATCCATGTCCCATAATGTTCCTAACACATCCCAAACTTCAAATGTCACCACATCCACAATTCCTACTAACACTTCAACTACACCAAATCCCACAATCATATCAACATCTACTATCACTACATCCACTCCACAAATCACCCTTAACATTCCTAACAACACCATGCACACAAGTGCTTCCACAAGTGTGCCTCAATTTGACGCCAACTCCATCGCCTTCATGACACAATTATTCTCCCAACCACCTTACAACATGTTCAACATCCCTAACAACAATCCATGTAATAACCCTTCATCCAACTTCACATATGTACAAGATCCAATTTCCCAAACACCTATTACATCTTCCATCCAAACCTCACAACAAAATCCCAGTCAAAACCAACAAATCCCACCACATGTTTTACAACAACTCCTTGCCTACCAACAACACCTCACTCATCAAAATCAAAATCAAAATCAAAATCAAATCCCACAAAATCAAAATCCACCCTAAAATCGAATCCCACCTTTCTTCCAACAATTAATCCAAAACCAACAAACCCACATTCCACAACCACCACCTACCCAAGATTTACCTAGCATTGTGCAATCTTTGATCCAAAAGGTTGCTGATATGCAACATGGAAACAAAAGAAAGCAATATTCTTTCAAGGATATTTGTCCATACCCATTCGATAGAGCCATCCACATGCCACCCTTTCCTAAAAATTTTGAAACACCAAAATTTGACAAATACAAAGGAAAGGGAGACCCTAGGGAACACCCTAGGGAGTTTTACATAGCTTGCCTAGAGGTCTCATATGATGATACATATTGATGAGGCTCTTTCCTAGAAGCCTCGTTGGTCAAGCTACCGAATGGTTTTTTCATCTTCCCCTTGGTATTAAGACATTCCATGAGCTTGTGGAGAAATTTGTAAATCATTTCTCCTATAACTTTGAACACAAAATATCCATGACCAACCTTTGCAACACAAAACAAAAGAGTGGGGAATCCTCCGCCACCTTTTTTCAAAGGTGGAGAAGCTTAGCAAGCAAACTCCCTTGGCCAATTCCTGAAAAATAATTAGTCACCATGTTTGTGGCTCATCTCAACCAAGAAATGGGGTTCCACTTACAAATCCAATATACATCAACCTTTGAGGAGGTTATAGACAAAGGGACAACCATCAAAAGAGCCCTTATTGCTAAAGGCTCCATAAAACTTTACAACAATGAAAACAAGACCAACAACAATAACAACAAAGTCAACAATAATACCAACACTTCCCATACAAACAACAATGCACAATCCAACAACAAACCTCACTTTTAGGGTAAGATCAAGAATACCCTCAACGATGGTGTCACCAATGTGAAGGCCATCCAAAATGTGCAAAGTCCCATTCCACCAAGTACATCCACAAAAAATAATAATGTAAATGTTCCTAGGGGATGTCTAAGACAAAATAACAACCATAAGAGGAAATTCACACCTTTAGGGGAACCCATAAAAAATGTCTTGAACAACCTTGTAAATGTGGATTTGATAACATTACCCCCTATTCAGCCTTATGATGAAAATCAATTTAAACCCTCTTGGTTTGATGAGAATGCCTACTATGAATACCATCGTGTGAAAGGGCATAAAATATCCAATTGTATGAAGTTGAAACATTGCATCCAAGAAATTATAGATAGAGGTGATATAACCATTGACGAACCTCCAAAACAATTACCTAATGACAACCTAGGAGCATACAGGGATCCACTTCTTGATCATAACAAAGGAAAAACCTCATCTTCCAACCAAGCATACAACATCATGCCACCTCCTTCTTCTTTCGATTCTGTTGTGGGTCAAATAGAAGATTATTCCAACAATGTCAATACTATCACCATTAGAGCCAAAACACCTAATTACACCATTACCACTCATCACGGCCGCTTCTCCATCTACGAAGCCCCTACCAATGATCAACCTTCTACATCCGCACCTACCAATCCACCATCTACTCACAAGTACAACCTCCTAGATCACCTCAAAAAAACTCTCACACAAATTTCCATCCTCGAATTACTATGCACATCTCCCCTCCATAAGGAATTCCTTGACAAAGCCTTAATGGAAACCTAAGTCCCTAGCAACTTGAATTTTGATCAATTCCAAGCCATGGTAGGCCACATTACATCACCTCATTGCCTCACCTTCTTAGAAAAGGACCTGGCCACCTCTAATGCTGCACATAACGAAGCCTTACACATCGAAGTCTTAATCCATAAACATACCATCAAACAAGTCTTAATAGATGGTGTCTCTGGCCTAAATCTTTACACTCTAAAACTATTAAAACATTTGGGATACTTCGATGTGGTTGTGGACTCTAGTGATTGTATAACCATCAAAGGTTATGATGACTTCAAAAAATTATCTGAAGGCACCATCAAGCTTCCCATCCAAATGGGACAAAAAATTTTGGAAACCAAATGCTAAGTGCTTGATCTTGACCTCCCATATAACATCCTTCTTGGCTGACCATGGATTCATGCCATGCAAGCCATTCCATCCACCTTCCATCAATGTCTAAAATTTCCACACAATGGCATGGAAATTACCATCTATGCCGATCCACATCCTTTTAAATACTACAGTTTCTTGGAAGGACATGACCATACCTTCTACCCTTACAACAATACTACTAAGACATCCACCTCTCATGCTAATCCTACATCATCCACTTCATACATTGACCCTTCCAAAATCGCAACCCAATCACAAACATCCACTCCTTCCAAGGTCAAGACCAAGATAAGTGACATGGGATGTGGTGAATATGACCTACATGGCACATTTTGTTTGGGCCTATTACCACCATCTCCTAAGACATTTGGTGCTCCTAAGGAAAATGAAGTCTCTATGGTTGTCATCAAATGCAACCTGTCACCTACCTTCAATAAAAAGCACCTCCTTAAACAAGATGTTCTCAAAGACATATCCTCTTGGTTATACAAGGATGAAGAAAATCAAGATGCTCCTATTCTTCCAACTGAGATCTATGGAAAAGGTCTCAAAATTGTCAAATACATGGGATACAAAGAACAAGGAGGTATAGGCCTTCATGAACAAGGAATTGTCGAGCCCATTCAAGAAACAAGGGAATCCATATCTCCATGGGTTAGGGTATGGAAGACAAGAGTCTACCCCCACCGATATTGAGTATTTCTTAAGTGACGTTGCTAAGGCCTTCTCCGTAGTAGATAACATCAATGAAGAGGACCTTCAAGACTCTTTCAATGATTTCATTAAACTTTTCAAGTCATCCATATGCACCATCTATACCCTAACCACCATGCCATCTACATCCAATGACTTACCCCTCATCTATCCCCAACTCATGGATTGGGACCAGCAAGGACCTCCCATCCTTGATGTCACACAAAATGATGAAGCAATAGCTAAAATGATGGGGGTTAGAGATCACTTTCCCCTTGGAACCACAAGGCTAGCTATTTCATGGAACTAAACACATCTGCATACTTTGGGGAGACAATCCAAACTCTTAGTCGCAAAAATATGAAAATAAAAATAACATCCCCTAGTGAAAACCACCTTGTGGCACTTTCGGATGAAGAAAAAATCAAAATAAAGGATGTATCCCCTAGTGAAAACCTCCACGAGGTGCTAGGGGATGAAAGAATGGACCTCCCCAAAGTACCTGAGTTCTATCAATAAAGGTCACCGATCCTTGTAGAAAAATCACATTAGATGAAACTTGGAACAAAAGAGGCACCCAAGATCACATTTTGAGCAGAATCCCTCATGGCAATAGAACAAGAGGCTTTCTTAGCTTTCTTCAAACAAAGGAGTCAAAACTTTGCATGGACATATGCCGACATGCTGGGATTGGATCTCGCTCTAGTTGTTCATCATCTTGCTATACATCCTGATGCAAAATCGGTAAAATAGAAGATAAATCCACAAATGGCACTCCTCGTCAAAGTAGAACTCAAGAAACTTTTAGATGTGGGATTCATTCATCCTATAGATTAGCCCGGGTGGATATCAAACATTGTACCTATGGAAAAAGTCACTGGGGGCATCCGATGTTGTACAGATTTCCAAGATCTTAATAAAGCATGATCTAAGGATGATTTTCTGCTACCCAACATAGAAATCATTGTGGATCTCGCCGCAGGGCATGAGATGTTGTCATTAATGGACGAATTTTTTGGTTACAACCAAATCAAGATAGCCAAACAAGATCAACATAAGACCTCCTTTATATGTCCACGGGGAACTTACTGTTGGGTTGTGATGCCCTTTAGGTTGAAAAATGTAGGAGCTACCTATCAGAGAGCCATGACAGTTATCTTCCATGACCTTTTCCACAGCATAATGGAAGATTACGTAGATGATCTGCTGGGGAAAGTCATAGACTAGAGAAGACCATTTGAATGTGTCGGCTAAAATCTTTGATAGATTAGAGCAATACAAAGTGTGACTAAATCCCAAGAAATGTGTCTTTGGAGTCGCTTATGGAAAACTCCTAGGATACATTTTGTCAAGAAGAGGAATCAAAGTTGACCCCGCTAAGGTTAAGGCTATTATGGAAATGCCTCCACCTAAAACACTCAAGCAACTTTGAAGCCTTTAAGGGAAACTTCAATCTATCTGCCGCTTCATATCACAGCTTGCAGACAAGTGTTAACCATTTCAGCATCTCTAAAAAAACACAACATTTGTATGGGATAATCAGTGTCAGAATTCCTTTGAACAACTAAAGGAATATCTTGCTACACCACCAGTCCTTATTCCACCAAAGCAAGGACAAACCCTCCTTCTATATATCTCAACAACAGAAACAACAATAGGGGTCTTGCTAGCACAACATGATGAACAAGGAAAAGAGAGAGAAATATACTATATTAGCCATACCTTGGTGACCTATGAGCTGAATTACACTCCTATTGAACGAGCATGCCTTGCCATTGTCTTCACCTCTCAAAAGCTAAGACACTACATGCTCAACCATAAGACAAAGCTCATTGCCAAGATTGATCCACTCAAGTATCTTCTAACTAGAGCAGCTCTCACAAGATAGATGGCTAAGTGGGTTATGATCCTAAGTGAATTCGACATTGAGTACATAGAAAAAAAGCTATCAAAGGACAAGTGATTGCCAACCAATTGACTAATGCACTTATCCCAACA
Organism: Cunninghamia lanceolata; assembly: GCA_027924645.1. Classification (NCBI taxonomy): domain Eukaryota; kingdom Viridiplantae; phylum Streptophyta; class Pinopsida; order Cupressales; family Cupressaceae; genus Cunninghamia; species Cunninghamia lanceolata. The sequence goes on from BSBN01001002.1 coordinate 429,344, forward strand.
GAACAACTATTACTTTCAGAATTCCCAGATGAGTCAATATTGACAGTAGCACCAATAATGATTACATGGAAAATGTATTTTGATTGACCCTACACACATCGTGGCTCGGAGGCAGGCATCTTGTTTGTTACCCCTCAAGGAGATACCATTCCAAAATCCTAGAAAATAACATTTCCATGCACAAACAATGTAGCAGAGTATGAGGCCATCATTATATGACTTCACATGGCCATCCAATGGAAGATTGAAAAGCTTACATTTTATGGAGATTCCAAGCTAGTCATCAAACAGGTCAATAATGAGTACACAACAAAAGATGAAAAGCTCCTACCTTACAAATGAATAGTTGATAATTTCAAGGACTATTTCCATGATATCCATTTTGAGAAAATTCCAAGGTTGAATAACAAAGCAGTAGATGCTATGGCTACTATAGGATCCCTAGTTGACATGAAAAAGGATAGCAAAAAATGGGAGTTCCTAATTGAAGAGCTTCCAATATCGGCCTATGCTGTACCATAATCTAAGTTAGTGGCCGGCATCATTGGTCCCTTATCTCCTTGGTATCAAGAGACCTACATGTACCTCCATGATAACATCATCCCACCAAATCTATCATCTACACAATGCAAAACCTTCATCTGCTGAGCTTCCCATTTCACCATCATAGGATATACTCTATACCGAAAAAAGTCTCGATGGTGCTGTTTTACGATGTCTCGACTCTAGGGAAGCTGAAGTGGCCTTACAAGAGGTACACAAAGGCATATGTGGGGCACATTCTAGTAGACCTACTCTAGTAAAGAAGATCCTCAAAATAGGGTACTATTGGCCAACCATGGAATGAGATGCCTACCACTTTGTAAAGAAATGTCTACCATGTCAGCAACATGGTGATCTTATCCATGCACCTTCACAAGAGTTGCAGCTGATAACAACACCTTGGCCCTTTTCACAATGGGGACTCGACCTCATAGGAAAAATTCACCCACCTTTATCCAATACCATAAATTCATCATTACCGCTACCGGATATTTTTCCAAGTGGGTAGAATCCATTCCACTCACTTTTACCACCAGCGTCCAAATCACTAAATTCATCCTTCACTACATAATATGTCATTATGGCATTCCCTTTTCCATCATTACAGATAATGGGAAACCATTTAAGAACTAGGAAGTCCGCACCCTATGCAAGAAATTCCATATCCAACACCATTTTTCCACACGATATTACCCCAAAGGTAATGGTCAAGCCGAATCTTCTAACAAAACTATCTTACACATCCTGAAAAAGATGGTTAACGAAGCCAGCCGTGACTAGCACCTTCAGCTTAACCCCACCCTATGGGCCTATTGCACAAGCATTTGCACACCCATAGGAGCCACACCATACTCATTAGTATTTGGTTCCGAAGCCATTTTCCTATTAAGGTTGAGCTCCCTTCTCTCGGGAATTCATTGCAAAATATAATCACTAAGGAGGAGTACCGAGTTACACGACTGAATGAGCTGAAACTCCTGGATGAGGAGCACCTGGATGCTCTTAATCACCTTCAAGCCTATCAAAACCGCTTACGTAGGAGCTACAACAAAAAGATCAAGAGCCACAAGTTTGAGATAGGTGACCTTGTCCTTATGGAAAATTAGAGAAACCTACAAGAGCGCCACAAAAAAGGAAAGTTTGAGCCTAATTGGTTGGGACCATATGTCATCACAGCTAGCTATGGATCAGGAACTTATCAGCTTGCAACACCTGAGGGGCAACCTCTAAAGGAGTCTATGAACATCATGCACCTGAAAAGGTTCTATGCATAGCCCATTGAGTATCCCAAATCAAAAATACAAAAAAAATAAGAAAAATAAGAAAAATCCAAAAAAATAAAAAAATCAAGAAAAAACCCGTGTAATAAAGCTGTCCAATGGTGAAAATCACTTCGATGATGCCTTGGATAAGTACCATGGTGAAAACCTTCCTTAGGCACCATGTGTAGTGGCCGATTCTACCATCTAATAAGTCCTCTCACCTACCATGACATTTTCATATCACTTACATTCCATGGCTTGGAATTCTAAAACATGAACAATCCCATAACCCACCCTCCATCATCCCACCCAAGGATAATTCATGTAAAAAGGATCCTTGTATGCTCTTTGTACAGCTTAAAAATTCCGAAAAACCCAAAAACACCAAAAAAATAAAAAATCTAAAAAAATTAGAAAACCAACAAAATCCAAAAATAATAGAAAATCCAAAAACCCCAAAAAAATCAAAAAAATTACAAAAACTCCAAAAACAATCCTACATCATCATCACACTTATCTAAACCACCTAACACATCATTATCCAACATCATCTCATCATGAACCATCCCTACATCATCACTACAAACCAGAACTACATATTCATCATCACCCGCATCTTAAAGTGCCTTGATCCCTTGGACACAGGGTATGTAGGCAGTCTAGAATACAAAGGAAGTATCCAATACTCAGGTACAAATGATGCACCCATCCAACTCATTTGGATGGTCCCTATTCCCTGAGCTTACTAAATCCAAACAAACAATACACAAAGTAAGCATACTCCCAAAACATTGCATCTTACGCAAAAATCATCAATCAACAAACCAATCATAATCACAACATATGGCCTACTATCCTTTTGCCCACCTTTCAAAAGTTATCCACCAACATCCAACCGATTCTCGCCTTAATGGATATATCATTCCTACAATAGGAAGAATACATTATCATATCAACACTTATCTTGGCAAGAGATACAATGGTTGTTTGTATGGTTTGTTGGTCTTTTTTATTATTGATTTTTATCTTTTGTCTCATCTTAGGAATTATTCCAAAGCTACCTTGATCTTACTGTATCATGGTACATGGTGGAAAACACCTAGAATGAGGCATGGTCATTGTTTTGTATGTCATTCTTGTGGGTTGATTTCATTACTCCAAGAATGGTATTCATATCTTGAAGATGTAGGGTCAGTTCTAGCATATTGTTTCCCATTTGCATATAAGGTTAATCATACCTTCTATGTACTAAAGAACTTATGCTATGAGTCCCCTTCCCTCATCTAGGTAAGTTTATACTACCTTGGGCATGCATGAGATCAACCTATTGTTTGTGGGTCTATTCCAAGCAAAGACAAATATATATCATCACCTTGGTCCTTTCATACCTTGGTGAAAATATCACCTTTTGCTATAATAAATCTAGAAATGCTCTCAATAACATCAATGCAAGTACTTATCCTAGCTTACCTATCCCCCTCTCTATCATCAACCATCAAACACACTATCTGGACTTAGCATCTAATGATAATGAAAACCTCCCATCCATTTAACCACTCTAACAAGCCCCCATCCATTTAACCACTCTAATAAACCCCTCATAACTCTATCACTTCACCCATTCCAACAAAACCCCCTCTAACAATGTGGTGCCTCGTGACCTAGTATCCCCTACCACAACCATCCCTAAACCTATCCCAAACATCCTTAAACCTATCCCAAATATCCCCAAACCTATCCCAACCCCATCGCCCATGGTTCAAAAACATCACAATGTATCATGACATATAACCATCTTATCAACCCATCCCATTACCCATCTCATTATCATTTATCCATTAATCATTCATCATTTTCCATTTGCATTTAACCATTGTCATTTATCCATCTCATTATCATAGTCATTTATTCATCATCCATTATCCTTTACCATTACATCAACAATTACACATTCATTATCATTTATCCATTTATCCATCCATATTACCATTATCCATTTACCATTTTATCATTTATCCATTTCATTAGACATTAATCATTTATCCATTTCATTAGCCATTAATCATTTATCCATTTCATTAACCATTAATCATTTTACCATTCCACTATCCATTTACCATTTATCCCTTATCCATTTTTCATATCCATTAATCATTCATCATTTATCCATTAATCATTTATCCATTAAGTACCCATTTCATTTTCATCCACACATAATATATGTTTATTAATCTAAGCATATATTCCATTTCATTTTCATCCATACATAATATATGTTTATTAGTCTAAGCATATATTCCATTTCATTTTCATCCATACATAATATATGTTTATTAATCTGAGCATATATTTCATTTCATTTTCAACCGTACATAATATATGTTTATTAATCTACACATATATTCCATTTCATTTTCATCCATACATAATACATGTTTATTAATCTGAGCATATATTCCATTAGCCACATCATAATTCAAATACTTAACGTCTATCCATGAACAAAAAATGCATCCATAATAACATCCACAAACATAATCATAACATACATCTATCTATCCATCTACATCATCATAATCCATAACATCTATGTAATCATAAGTCCATCCATAATGCATACATCCATCACAACATAAACCATAAACATCATAACATACATCTACATCATCATAATCCATAACATACATACATCCATCACAACATAAATCCATAAGCCATCAATACCCATAACCACAAAATGTATATCATATACATCGCTCAAAATAATCATACATGTCATGATACAAAAATGCCTCAAGGGCCAAAATACATCAAAATCCAATCATCAACCCTGGGTCGATGACCCCTTGGCTGAGTCAGTAGGAGACCTAGGATGCTGCTGCTCTGGCCCCACAGGCAACTACTACTGCTACTACTGTGGTTGTTGCAGAGGTGGCATAGGCTCCTGTACTGACTGTTGGGATCTCCTAAACCTGTAGGAACCAGACATCCCTAATCTACTCTATTGGTTGTAGCTCGGTACACGCTGACCCTCTAGAACTATAGTGGAATAAGCCCCATAGTAATACTCTGCCCTCACACGCTGCTATAAAACCTAATCCTGCAGCTGTTGAATACGTTGTTGAGAGTTGTACCAAATCTGCCCAATACTGGTCCCAGCTACCACACAATATAGCTGTGTGATCTCTCCCTACTATTTGGTCACCTCCCCCTCCTCCTGCTGAGCTCTAGCCTTAGCACTCTGTAACCTAGCCTTTGCAACCTGTCGCAATGACCTCTCTATATACCTCTCTGATGTAATCCTGGCCACCTACACATGCAACTGCCCTACCTGCACCTGTAAGATCAAAATCTGAGGGTGCCCATCCCCCCACTCACCCCATCTAGAAGGGCTCAAACCTCCTGCAATCCCTATAACTCCTATCTCTGCCTAGACATTGTATCCTCTAAATTGGCCACCTAGGCCCGTAAAGTGTCCATCTCCTCCTCCCTGTCGGCTCAAGTACGCTGACACCCATTACAAATATCAGGAGGTGGGATAGGAGCTGTCCCTGATGGCCCTGCCTCTGAAGCCCCAAACCCTGTAAATGGACCCACCTACATAGGTCCCTACTGTGCATCCTACTACTGTGGCCTCTACCCCCATACCTGCTGCTAGGCTACCTGCTGAGGTAGAGCATGTGGTTGAGGATCCTGATGTCCCTGTCCTTGCTGCTGTTACCACAGTGCTCGAGGTGGTGGCATCTACCACCTTTGTACCTATTGCAAAGGTACCTGCTGAGGTACCTATTACTGCTAGGGTGCCTGCTACTACTAGGGACCCCTCTACCTTCGCCCCCATCCTCTACCACCTACCTCTCCTACTGTCGCTGCAGCCAAAACTCCAATCTCATCATCCTCCTCCATAGGCACTTCCTCCATAACATACTCAACCCAAACCTCATCCCCCTCCTCTCCGACCTCCACTGTCATATCAAGCTCTGTAGTAGGATCTGTCAAACAGATCGGTCTCCACACTCCCAATAATCAGTCATAGTCCGGAGTGGTCCCTACATCGACCACCATGTTCCTCCAATCCCACTGTAATGGCTGCAGTGTACCAAAATCCTATATAGCCACTTGGGGCTGTATCTGCGCTGGCCATCTCACATCTCGTGGCATCCTCCCAAAAATCGTCATGGCCTGGGGCAAGTCCTAGTGTAGCCCAAACTACCTCATCACTCACAAGGGGATATACTGGTCAATAGTATGATCCCCTTGGCCCATCAAGTACTGAGCCTAAAATGTAAATGGCATATGGATATCATCATCTGGCCATGCCTCTACACCAATGTATGAACACCAGATAATAGAAAACAAGTCATCAAAAATGTGTCACTAGTATCACAATTGCCCTACATAAGAATACACAATAGGCGCTCTATATAGAAATACAAATGCCTCAAATGGAGCCCGGTATAGACCTGCCTAACCTAGCTGCGTAATACCAATATGCTCAAAGGCCCACACATGTAGTAAAGTCACCCTAGCTGATAGAGCCCCATCCAAGTGATACACAACCATGTGCATCTCATGATATAACTAGCCTAACATACAAGGCCCCCCATGCATATATAGTCTCATGCCACACAATCTACTCAATAACCCCCCAACAAACTGAGAAACCCTGTGCACGTCGATCCGACATAACCAGCCCCCAATCACTACACATACAAATAGGGTAAAATCATCCACACTGGCCAACTAAGTCTATTTATAACTCATCTAGTGCCGACCCTGCACATACACTGGTTGACCATGGGCAAACACCCTATCTAATGCTGCTGCTCGTATACGAACATCATAGGTAACCCTCACTCCAGCAATGGGCAATCTCATAATCCTCCATACATCCTCCAAGGTAATTGTGATCTCACATGTCGATAGTAGGAAGGAGAAAGTCTCACTCCTCCATCACTCCACTAGAGTTGTCATCATAGCCCTATGTTCCCATATATGGGTCATCTCAGACACTTTCTGTAGCCCCAACCTCCTCAATTTGGCTAACGTAGCCTGATCAAACTGATCCAACAACCTCATCACTACGGGAACTCATTGCTCTTGGGATACCACAATATGGCCTCCAATCTGCATCCAAAAAAAGACCATAAAAAAAACTTAAACTTTTCTAAATCCCAGTGCTATGGCACTAATTCTAGCCCATATGGTGCCAAAATAGAGCTTGGCACCAATTTTAACCCACATGGCACCAAAATAGAGTTTGGCACCACTTCTATCCCATAAGGTGCCATTCTACATCATGGCACCAAACCTTCCCCATATGGCGCCAAAACGCCATTCATCCTCAAACCACTGCACCATTCTAGAGCATGGCACTAAAACTTCTAGTTATGGCTCCATTCCAGAGCATGGCGCTAGAATGCCAACATATGGCGCTAAAACTACAAACCCCAGACCTATGGCGCCAAACTGGAGATTTGTACCAAAACTACCTCTGATGGCGCCATTTCTTCCAAATTTCCTTTTTTCCCTATGGTGCCAAAATAGAGGATAGTGCCAAAATTTTCATAAATGGTGCTAAAACTCCCAATTTTCCCATTTGGCCTATGGTACCAATCTAAAGGATGGTGCCAATTCAGCCGTGGATGGCACCAAAGCGACTGAGCTATGGTGTGAATCCGCATAAACTACCTGTTTCTTGATGTAATTAATGTCCCGAAACCTAAAATTGATAAAGTTAAAGTTGACTGACATACCTGGGTAGTAGCTAGGGGTGACCTCATGTAAGTGCAGACCATCTTGGATAGATGCTCGTAGCATGGGTAAGGTGGTTGTGCAGCCATATCGTCTTCTCTCCTTTCATCCAATAAGCTCAATGTGTGCAAATGTCGCACATTGGGCCCACCCTTTCCATTTATAGCCTGCCATGTCATCCTCCAACACCTTTTTTCTTTCCCCAAGTTGCAAAATGTAACCTTTTTCATCTGTTTTTCTTCCAGTCCACCTATTTTTTCATCCTCTATCCATTTTTCACCACCATTTCCTCCTTTCCAGAGATCACCTAAAAAAATTTATTTTTTCACTTGACCTCTTGAGGGGGCATCCCTCATCCATTTCATTCCTTCCTGGCAGCTGGGGCAAATTCTTTGACTTGACGGCATATCCCTACTAGGTCACAACACCATATCAAAGAGGGGCAAATGTAGACACCTAAAAATGTCTTAACTGTCTAACTACCCTTCAACATCATCCACAACACTAATTCTTCATCCAATTAATTAATTAAATTGCTATTTAATTAATTATCTCATCCAACCCTTAAACCATTCACCCATCCTTCATCAATTAACCCTAAAATTGAATTAATTTATTAATTCAATTGTCATACCTTACTAACATTATCCCAATTAATTAAATAAATATGTCAAATATTTATTTAGTTAATTTGTACACTTCTCATTAAACCCAATTAATTAGATAAATCATACTTATGTGATTAATCAACCCTACTAATTAGCCTAGCCCTAACCTAGTTGATTAAATAGTTGTTATTTAATTAGCTACCCTAGCCTACATGACCCCTAGACTTGGATTAATTAAATAAATTATTATTTAATTAATCCTAAACCCTGATTATCCCACTTACTAATTTTCTCCAGCCACATTAACTAAGTTAATCACCTTGATTAATTTGGTCAAATTATGTTTAACACCTTCTCCCACACCCACAAATTAAAAATTGCAAAAAAATCATAAACCCTCCAACTCATTTTTACCATTTTCATCATAAAACATCTTCCACATTTTTATCTTACAAATGTAAGAGCCTAAAAATGTGCATGTGTCACATGACTCTCACAACTCCACATAAAATGGAATTTTTAATTCCATCTCATCCCGAGGAAATTAATTTTAAATTTCCTCACACATCTAAATCACATTAAATGCTAAGTCCTCAAAATGAATAAAAGATTTATTTTTATTTTGCACCATCCAATCTTGTTGATCAAATCCTAGCCCTCCATCCCACAATCAATCATCCCTTGATCTCAATAATCAATCTCCACAGTTGGATCAAAATCCCCTCCAATTTGCCTATAAATACAATCTTCCACAAGCCATTTCATCATCCAATTTTAGAGTAATCTTATTATGTCAAAATTTCTCTATTCTCGCCATCTTAGCTAGGTTATAATGAGTTTGCATTAACAATTAGAGCATTTCACATTGTAACTACTAGTTTGGGTGAAGCTAGGGCTTAAGGGTACAAAGTCCTCTACCTTATCAAGGAGTGAGGAGCTAGGATTGCATAGGAAGGTATAAATCTTATTTATTTGATTTCATTTTGATGTTTTTATGCAATCTTGATTTCCTCATCTTCAACAGGATTGAAATTTTAATTTTTCGTGTTGTTTAGACTATAGCGCGACACACTGGCATCCCAGAAAGTCAACTCCAATCTTCTATAACAAGTCCCTTTTTATTTTATGTTTACATTTCTATTTCTGGTTTATCAAATCTATAGCTAGAAAATCTATAAATTTAGTTTCTTTCAATTTGCATAGTGTTTTGGCAAATGTAGTTTTTATCAAGGGTGAAACACATTAGGCATAACTAGTTAAATCTATTCTTCTATTAAGATAGCAATAAATTAAATTCATCCTAAGTGAGCTAATTGTTCCTAGTGTAGTGTTTTGAAATCATTTGGTTTCAAAGAGGAGTACACTTTTCTTTGTCAAATCAAAATTTATACACTACAAGAAGATGCATATTATAGAATTGGGTGAAGAAGTAGAGGATGATATGGAGCACTATTGATAGATAGCTTTAATCTGTAGATTCATCTTGTAGCATAGAAAATTACATACCCTTGCAATTTCATGCTACGTTTTTACAACCACCTTAGTGTTTACACCTTCTCTCTTCATATAGGCTAAAATTTGATTGATTTTTTATTTCTCTCATTTTATTCAAATTTCATTATGACGCTTGGTTACTCACATGATCCTAAGGTGTCCTATGTGACCAGGAGCTAGTTTTACTTGGACCCGAGCACTCCGCATGGACGTCTACGCGATGCACTAGCATCCCACATCCGTTTGCCATGAGGTGACCATTCCTAAGCATTACCTCTCACCTTTGGTAATCATGAGACTCTTCTATAATACCTCTTCGAGGCATAGAACATCTCTCAACATGTTATTTTAATAATTTTCCCCCTTGGAGGTGATTTTGAATATATCTTTAGAAACTAGTTCACAAATCTCTCATTCAACATTCAACATTCATGCTCTCAATCTCTCAAGAACACATCACTCTAGTTTCGGCATTCCTCTTTTGGTGGATTTAACTTCTATGACATTTGTATAAACTTTTGGTACTCCTTGTAGCTTGGTATCTCGCTCTAAAGCTCTTGGAACTTGTGGTTTAATCTTGTGCTCATTGTGGAAGCTCTACCTTGCTGGGGTTTGAACCTGTGCATCATATTTGAGCTCTGGTTGATTTGCAGCTTCCTATTCTTCCTCAAATTGGTAAGGTTGTTATTGTGTTGCTTAGTCTTTTATCATTTTACTCTATAATTGTGTTTTATAAATGTGTTATGTGTAGACCACCATTTTTCCTTTGCATTGTTATGGTGTAGACCACCATTTTGATATTTTGCATTGGTTGAATGCTTGTGGGTTTCTTCCCCATAGACCAGAGAAGTAAATCATCTTTGTTTATTTTCTTTATCATTGCTCTTACCTTCCTAGGAACACTTAGGATAGGAGCACACACTTGTTTTTCCTTAATATTTCATTATCCTCAACAACTACTACTAGTGGAGGTAGAAATACCAAAACTGGGACTTGACTGACGCAAATCCCTAAGCAGTCCAACTGGAATTTCCTTCTCCTTTTAAGGTATTTCTAGAGCAAAGACTTTACAATCGCACAGAGGTTTTGTGTATATTCCCTTTGTTCTCATTTTGTTTCATTTTCTCTAGCATACTTGACTTTATTTTGATTTCTATGTCACTTGGAAACTACTATAGGTGTATTATGTTGAAATTTGCATTGTGCAGGTGATTTGAGTTCGTACGGATCTGAAGATTTTTATTTTTGGCATATTTCAGACTCTAGCACCTAGTGCAGATATCATCATGCCATGGTATCATATGTGGCAGTGAGCTCCATCTCTTGGCTATAGGTTCCACATTATTGCCTCTTTTTAGTTTTTTCATCATTTTGTTCAAATTCTAGTTACATCAATTTGTTTTCAACATTCTTTTTGTTTTCCCATCATTGTCAATCACCTAGTCAGGTTGCATTGCTTTGATTGGGATGCATAGTGGTTCTGTAAGACCTAGAGTAGGATCTTAAACATCTGAAACAATAGATTATGGAACCTTAGTGTAGTTGTTAGTGGAAAATTTTCTTTAATGAAGATGTTTGATCAAAAAGTAATTTTTCCTACACTACATTTTGGTAAACCCAACATTTTAAACTAACACTTTCTTTAACACAAAAACAGCACATCTTCCTTTCATGACTTGACATTGTGTTGTAAAGCCTGAGAGCAGTTTATGATCTTTACAACCCAGTCTTCAAATTCTCTATTTATTGTGCATAGAAGTAAAAGAAATCTTTCAATGGTATTTTCTGCTAATCCTATCACACCTGTTTGCTCAACTCCGGATTTCACTCATCTTTCTTCTGAATAAATTAATGTCTCTCTTTCATCCTCTTCTTCTTGCATTATGCTGATAATTACCTTTCATGATGTGGAATCAGCATTCGATCGCAAAGTAGCACTTGAATATGTCCCGCAAGAAAAAAATAATTCTTTAGATCATGAGTTGGCTGATTTTTAGAATTTTTGGACTCATGAGGACATATCTCATTCCACTATTCCCTGGTCGATTCTCTTCACGTTATTCTAACTAATCATCCTCAAGGCATTAATTTTCTTAGGGACATTTCTTATGTAGTGCATAGTGCTACCCCACCTTTGGTGAGCTATGTTTCGAGTTCACAGGACTCTCAATATTACACTCCTAGAAATCAGCTCTCCTTGCCTCTACCTACCACAGGTATTTAGAATTTGACTTCTCTACATATGGCTACTAGTTCTGCTCACTCTAGTAGTGTGATATTTTCCTTGTCTGGCAGTGGAATGAATCCCATTAATCAATATGGATTCGTTCCACCCTCGAGGCCTTTATAGTTCACTTTTCCTCCCAGTGCCCTTGGAGTTTCCCAGTAGCTTTCACAACTAGTGCAGGAGCACCTAACACAAGGTGGCCTCCATGAGACATTCAACTTCATGACTTGTTTTGATGTTCATTTTTTTCTTGTAGATTCAATAAGGTCCTAGAAGACCATTCATGATTGTAATAAGGAATAAGGACTATGTCCAAATATCTACCCTCATATTGTTGAGGCAGTCTTCATGATTGTAAGCCTTTGTTAAGGCATATAGGGACAGTCATATATTTCATGTTGTAAGCCTTGTAAAGGGCATGTCCAAGTGTTAGAAGGGATGTTAAGTCTTGTCAAAGGTTTATGACATTGTCAAAGGTGTTGACAAGTCATAAACCCATCGATGCATTATGATTGGAAACTTGTAATTAGTTTCAATGTTAAACATGACAGTTGTCCTAAACACAGAGTAGTTTTAGAGAGGAAAATCGATGGTTATGCAGTTCCATCAACCTTTAACTACCTCTAACTAATCCAAGCTGTGGTAGTAGGCTTCTTTAATCCTTGCCAATGATGGTTGTAAATGGTGAAGACATTTTAATTGAAAAAAACAACAGCAAATAACAAGTTTTCTACCTTTTTTCTATGTTAGTCGATGCATCAGGCCGTACTCTGCCACTGTACGAAATCGTCATAGGCCAAGAGTTGGGAGATGGTAGAGGTATGAGTTAGCTTTACATTGCAATTGGTTAGAAGTTTTGACACTTATCTATGTTAGTTTTCTTTGCATTCTTCTAAAACTGGTCTGTGTAACCCTCCTCTAGGGTTTTGACTGTAATTTATGTTTTTCCTGCCATTCCACTGATGTAGAACTGCTTTGATCAGTGGAATGGGATGTAATAGGTTTTTATTAGTAGGATATGACAACTTTTTGGAAGTAAACTTGAAGAGAAGGAGATTTCTTTGAGGAAACCTAACATCATCATGTGTTAGGTGATGTTTAATGAACTAGAAAAGGAACCATAGAGACATTTTTGGGAACAACAGAGAGTAGGAGAATAAAACCCACAAAATCCATTGTTTTGGCATGTATCCTAAGTTCTTAGATCATTGGTTGAGTTCTGGGCTTGCATTCTATAGTAGTCTCTTTGTAATTTTGGCCTAATTGGGGCTCTAGGCCATTGAGAGGGGTTATAGGTTGGGGTATTCCGTCCAAAACAACCAATACCCATCCTTGGATATGTGATAGGGGGTCATAATGGGTATCTTTTAATTGTCTAATTTTTGCATTTGAAGGTCTGGGTCAAGAGTTATTAGGACTGTTCTCATTTTGTAGGGCTACAAGCTATTTCTTGGGTTTGTGAAGGAAGTACCATTTCAGAGTTTGACCTGCCTTTGCTAATGGTTGGAATGGGTCCCATAGCATGTATAATCAACCTTTTCATGATGGTTTAAGAACTACTAACTTCTATTCCCACTTTTGTATAATGATTATTGAATTTGGGCTTTAAAGCATAAGAAAACCTTGTCATCTTGTCAAATCCTTCTACCTATCCAAGTGCCTATACATCATAGTGGTATCAGAGCCATAAAAAAATTTGTTGTTGGTTGTGTAAGGCCTGGTATATGTTAGCAGAGGAGAGTGAAGGAGAGGCTAGCAATATGCCTCCAAAGGGGATGGCCACTAAAGTGGTCAAAAAGTTCAAGGAGATGGAAGAGAAGATCAAAAGTGGAGTCAAGAAATCACTCCAAGAAGAGTTGAAGGCATTGAGGATAGGGAAGAGGATAGATGAAGGTTCAAATGAAGAGGAATAGAAAGAGGAGGAAGAAGAAGATCAAGAAGAGGTAGAGGTACCGGCTGATCAAAGGCATTTCCTTGAAGCCATCAAGGCAATTGGCAAGGATTCTTCAGAGGCTCAGATGGAGATTCCCATGTTTAGTGGGAAGATGAATGCTAATGAAGTCATGGAGTGGATTGAGGCTCTAAACAACTCCTTTCAATACAAATAAGTTCCTGAAAATAAGAGGGTTAAGTTTGCAAAAACTAAACTCAAAGGTGCTGCCCTTACATGGTGGAATTACACCCAAGGAGAGAGGGTAAAGAATGGGAAGAGTATGATCTCTTCAAGGAGCAGAATGTTGGAGAGGATCAAGTCCCAATTCCTTCCATCAGACTATGAGGTGCAGATCTACAAGAAGATGCAAAATCTCAAGCAAAGAGATTTGATGTGGCTACTTACACCGAGGAGTTTCTCAAATACACTCTTCGTTGTGGGTACATGGAGGATGAAAAAGCTAAAGTGGCAAGGTATCTAAATGGTTTGAGGTTTAATATTCAAGATGAGATAAGTTTATTAACCCCTGAAACCATGGAAAAATTCTTTCAAGTGGCATTAAGGGCTAAAGAGAAGTTGAAGAGGAAAGGTGAGCAGCAAAATAGAGGAAGAGGAACAAGACCAACCCAAGAAGATCAAGGAGACACAAGCAAAGGTAAGGGCCAAGTTTCTGATTTTAGAGGGGGATTTAGAGACACAAGAGGTGGAGGTAGAGGTTCTAATGTTTTCACTAGGAGATGTTATCATTGTAATGAAATTGGTCATACAACATACAAGTGTCCAATGAAACAAAGTTCTACATCCGGTGGTAGTGAAGGGAGGAATGAAAAGAGGGTTCAATATGTGCAAGAAGAGGAGGTAGATGAAAGTGTTAACTCTCCAATTGGGAGTGCAGCCCCAGTTCAAGATGGAGAATCATTGATGCTAAGGAGAACACTCTTGAAGGCATCCAAGGACAAGGAGATGACACAAAGGAGAGCACTTTTCAAGACCAATTGCAAAAGCAAATGTAAAGTATGCAAGGTAGTAATAGATTCTGGTTCAACAGATAATATGTTGTCTAGGGAAATGGTGGATAAATTGAACCTAGAAAGGATTCCTCATCAAACTCCTTACAAAGCATCTTGGGTAAGTGATAGTCAATCACTTTTGGTAGGTGAACAAGCATATGTTGATTTTCAGATTGGAGAATATAAGGGTAGAGTTTTATGTGACATTTTGCCCATGGAATGTTGTCACCTACTTTTAGGTAGGCCATGGCAATTTGATAGGCAATCATTATATGATGGATATGCTAACACATACACCATCAAGAAGGATGGGAGGACTTTTGTGATGACACCATTGCAGGAGGATGCTGAAGCAAAGAAGGCAGCCAAGGTCACCTTGGTGGGTAAGAAAGAGTTTGTGAATATCAATGAAGAAGAGACAAGGAAAGTTGAGGATACCTCAAGGAGTGGGGTTGCTAAAGATCAAAGTTTGAAGGTGGTTTTAGTTTTGAATGGTGGAGATTAGATGGTGATGTCTAAGATGGATCAAAAGAAGGTCAAAGAGTAAGTCTACAAGCAGCCACAAGGTGGTTGGAAAGAAGAAAATGTTATCATAGTAGGGACCATTGTTTGTCCTCTAGAGCCAACAAGAGTTGAAAGACAATCATATTCTACCATAGTAGCAGTACACAAAGCATCAACCAAGGTTTTGAATGCAGGTGTTCAAGAAGAGATGACAGTAAGAAAGAATGGCAAGCAAAGTATAGGTCTGGTTGCAAGCACTCACTCATGGCAAGGTGTGAGTAGAGCCTACAATGCTAGGCATAAGTTTTTGATTCCATGGAAGCAGGTTGCAGTCCAAAGATCATGGGGAAGCCATGAGGTAGAAGAGGATAAAGGTGGAGCAAGACAAAGAATCAACTCATGTGGCATGAGTTCTTTTCTAGGTGGGGTGTATGGTGCAGGATCACCTAACACAAGGTGGCCTCCATGAGGCACTCAACTTCATGACTTGTTTTGATGTTCATTTTTGTCTTGTTGATTCAATAAGGTCCTAGAAGACCATTCATGATTGTAATAAGGAATAAGGACTATGTCCAAATATCTACACTCATATTGTTGAGGCAGTCTTCATGATTGTAAGCCTTTGTTAAGGCATATAGGGACAATCATATATTTCATGTTGTAATCCTTGCAAAGGGCATGTCCAAGTGTTATAAGGGATGTTAAGTATTTTCAAAGGTTTATGACATTATCAAAGGTGTTGACAAGTCATAAACCCATCGATGCATTATGATTAGAAACTTGTAATTAGTTTCAATGTTAAACAGGACAGTTGTTGTCCTAAACACAGAGTAGTTTTAGAGAGGAAAATTGATGGTTATGCAATTCCATCGACCTTCAACTTCCTCTAACTACTCCAAGACATGGTATTAGGCTTCTTTAAGTCCTGCCAATGATGGTTGTAAATGGTGAAGACATTTTGATTGAAAAAAACAACAACAAATAACAAGTTTTCTGCCTTTTTTCTATGTTAGTCAATGCATCAGGCTGTACTCTGCCACTGTACGAAATTGTCATAGGCCAAGAGTTTGGGATATGGTAGAGGTATGAGTTAGCTTTACATTTCAAGTGGTTAGAAGTTTTGACACTTATCTATGTTAGTTTTCTTTGCATTCTTCTAAAACTGGTCTGTGTAACCCTCCTCTAAGGTTTTGACTGTAATTTATGTTTTTCCTACCATTCCACTGATGTAGAACTGCTTTGATCAGTGGAATGGGATGTAATAGGTCTATATTAGTAGGATATGATGACTTTTTGGCAGGAAACATGAAGAGAAGGAGATTTCTTTGAGGAAACCTAACATCATCATGTGTTAGGTGATGTTTAATGAACTAGAAAAGGAACCATAGAGACATTTTTGGGAACAACAGAGAGTAGGAGGATAAAACCCACAAAATCCATAGTTTTGGCATGTATCCTAAGTGCTCAAATCATTGGTTGAGTTCTAGGCTTTCATTCTATAGTAGTCTCTTTGTAATTTTGGCCTAATTGGGGCTCTAGGCCATTAAGAGGGGTTATAGGTTGGGGTATTCCGTCCAAAAAAACCAATACCCATCCTTGGATATGTGATAGGGGGTCATAATGGGTATCTTATAATTGTCTATTTTTTGCATTTGAAGGTTTGGGTCAAGAGTTATTAGGACTGTTCTCATTTTGTAGGGCTACAAGCCATTTCTTGGGTTTGTGAAGGAAGTACCATTTCAGAGTTTGACCTACCTTTGCTAATGGTTGGAATGGGTCCCATAGCATGTCTAATCAACCTTTTCATGATGGTTTCAGAACTACTAACTTTTGTTCCCACTTTTGTACAATGATCATTGAATTTGGGCTTTAGAGCATAAGAAAACCTTGTCATCTTGTCAAATCCTTCTACCTATCCAAGTGCCTCTACATCAACAACCCCCTACTTCTAATCCACTTCCTCCACCCACACATATTGTTAACCCTATCATAAACCAACTCTTGTAGAACATTGGCTCATTGCAGCAATAACTTTCCATGCTGCCTATTATAACCTACTCTCATTGGCTATCCTTGCTACTCTGTATGCGCAAAACTTTGAGGCACCGAGATTTGAAAAATATACTAGAAAGGGTGATCCACAAACACACATCTCTGCATTCACTACTCTATGCAGCGATTTTCTCTTTCAGGAGGCTTTGTTAGAAAAAAATTTCCTACGTTTCCTCAAGGATATTACGTTGGATTGGTTTTTCTCACTTCCTAACCATTCCATTCTTTATTTTGATCAACTTGTCAATCAATTTTTGCAACACTTCTAAGCAAATATTGGGCCATAAGTCACTTTTACAGAACTTGTCCATTGTAAGCAAGGAAGTGCAAAGAAGGTGATAAATTTCATTTTTTGTTATCAGTCTCTTTTCTCTTAGATTCCCTATGCTCCACCTGATTCTGAAGTGTAGAGGGTTTTTATTTGAAACCTTCAACCGCAGATCTGAGATAGGATTCTACTAATGAAGTATTCTTCATTTACACATTTGTGCACTGCAAATTGCATGATTATTAGCAGACACTTAGCCAGTTCAAGGCTTCTCCCTCACCAGCTCTTGCTGCTCAATTTGGTGCTTCTTCCTTTACAAACTATAAAAAAAAATTAAAAAAATTATAAGAATAATTCAACAAATATGGTTACCGACATAGTGGTTAAAGCATCCTCCCAGACTACTTTAGCCCCCTCTACTCCTAAGACATCAAGAAATAGAAATTTTACTCCTTTAATGTAACACGCCTTCTCATATTACTCGAAGAAACTCAAGAATTTACAAGAAGTAAATAAACATGGTTAACATGAGAGAGAAACTTTTTTTTAAATATCTAAATCATTTGCATAATCACAAGAAATAAAATATATCTTTCTAAATATTTTTGACCTTGAAATTACAATATATTCAAAGATAGAATCATAGTGAAATCCTTTCACTTTTCATTTACAATACATAAGTTGTACTTGGCATAAAGAATAGTTTTACATCATAAATTTGACTATCATAAGTCATAACATGGAATACAATACATCTAGAATATTGATATCTATCTTCACAAGTCTCATCTTGTCTTCTTCTTGGGAGGGAGAGCATCATCTGAGTCCTTTACCTCCAACCACAGACCGGCGGTCCCCTGCACACCTTCCTTCCTAGAAGTGGCCCTACCCTTCATGAAGAGTATAGATATATGGAACCAACAAGTTTTTGCCATTTGAGTCTCTAGTGTTGTGTCCTACATAACCAACATGGTCATATAACTATAGACTTCTTCTAACTAAGTATGACACTACTGGATGGTTATGCAAATCTAGAGTACAGTGAACTGACTAATGCATGCAGAGATGGATGCATTACTTAGGCCAAAGATGCAATATAAATAGATGTTTGCAATGAATGTAGTCGTGAGTTCACACACCTTTAACTTGACTTGGAGACTATCTCATCCTATAGTTTGAATTTCCTCACTTAGTAACTCTAGACATAAACTTGTTTGCATTGTAATCCATTCTAGTTAATCTGACCTAATCCTTAATCTAGGATATACATGCATTATATAGGTTTAGGTAATTCCAAGCTTTCAGAGAGTCCCTCTTTGCATACTTGCAATTTCTAGTGTCTATGACTTCCTGTCATTTTACTCTCTGACTCAAATATCTAACATCCTTATGCAATACAACAAGTTTCGACTCTATCATAGAATCACTTTAAATTTGTTAAAGTACTACTTAGACTCTTTATGTCTTACTCTATGGTTTACTCAACCCTTCACTGTCGACCAATAGATACAAAAACACTCTCATATCCAACATAAGGGTTACAAGTTTTGTAAACCCTTTAGGTTATGATTCTAGGGTTTAACTTCTCTAACCCAATGCATGGAAATATCAATACCCTTATTTTCCATGATAATAACAAAACATGGGCACAAATACCTCTAGTCTTCCCTAAACCACTTGGCATTGTTCGAATTCACATTTCACATAACATGAATAAACATAGTATATGAGGTATGTCCTCATTCATATATATCTTAATGAGTACTCTCATTTCTCAAAATTGGTCTTCTGACTAAGTTCAATCTATCAACCCTAAAAGGTTTGAATCATAAAAGATAATAAAATACTTTCGACCTCTTGGTCTATTTAAGTCTACCAACTTCCAATTTAAGATAGGTTAAGAACTCACATATATATCATCCTTGTATATATATTTCACATAAACCTTTATTAACATCATGTGGAGTTGATTTTCCGCTCTCTTAGTTCACCTACTCCCTTGGATTTATATTATGATATGGAAAGCATTATATTTATCCTAAGGAAATATATATCCATGTCGTCACATAGTTTATATAATATCATAATGACATAATCTCATCAAAATCTCCGTTCGGAAGATAGTAAATATATGCTTCTAAAAGCATGGATATATCTATGGATCTATCATAATCCTTAACATAGATATTCATTTAAGACTTAATCAATCTGGGATAGGTTTTAGTCTACAATAAAATTATCAACCTTGTAGGTATTTTCAAGTCAACTTAAGAAGACATAAAAACTAAAGTCTAATCTCCTAGGGTTACATGATAATACTTATCACTGTTGTTGAATAAGCAAGTGATATTATATCACTAATCAAATTGTTCTTAATGATAACAATATCATTCTAACATAAATGAATATATCAATTCCAAAAATTTTAATCTCAAGGCATTAAGATTATACCATTGTCTCATTTTCATGTTTGCAACACGAGGTTTATCCTCTTTCAAATTTGAATGGATTTTGAGTCATGAATAATAAAATAATATACTCGACCTAATGGTCTCTTTTCGTATACCATCTCTAGATATAGAAAAGATATTGTAGACACCTAAAAATGTCTTTACCACTTAACTGACCTCCAACATCACTAACATCACCAATCTCCCCTTTCAATTAATTAATTAATTTTTTATTTAATTAATTATACTTTACAACACATGATTATTCGTCATTTTCCCCTTTCAAATTGAATTAATTTATTTAATTCAATAGTTACCCCTTTCACTAACATCAGCCCAATTAATTAAATAAATGTGCAAATATTTATTTGATTAATTCACCCATTTCATTTAACACTATTAATTAGATAAATTATGTTTATCTAGTTAATTTGACCTATTAATCAGCCTATCCCTACCCTAGTTGATTAAATACCTATTATTTAATTAGCTAGTCTATCCTACATGACCCTAGACCTAGGATTAATTAAATCAAACATTATTTAATTAATCCTAACCCCTAATTAACCTATCCACTAATTTACTACAGCCATATTAATTAGGCTAATCACCTCAATTAAAATGGTCAAACCTTGATTAACACTCCTCCCCACATCCCATAAATAAAAAATTGATATTTATACCACATAAATCATTTTTTTATACACACTTGTCATAAACCTCATTAATAATCTCTTACACCCTTTACAAATGTCATAACTCATTAATTGGAGCTCTTCCCAAAATAAATTTTTAATTCATTTCTAACTCTCCTCTCTTCTCCATGTGAATTTTTTAATTCACATCTAATCCATCTCACCCAACCTCATTTACTTCACTTATCTTCCCAAGATGAATTAAAAATTCACCTTTATTCTCATCCCTCCATTTCCCATGATTGAATCTAAGCCCTCCACCTCACATACATCCTCATCTATTGATCTCTCAAATGAATCTCAACCCTTAGATCAAATCCCCCTCCATAAAGCCTATAAATAGAGCCTCTCCCAAGCCATTTGGACATCCACAATTTGAGTATTGTTATCATGCCAAAATTCCTCCATCCTCTATCATTATGAGCTATGATTTTAGTGATTTGCATATTAGTTTTGAGAGCATTTCACATAGGAATCATGGGTAAAGAAAGAGCCTAAGGGTGCAAGGCTCTCCACCTTAGCAAGGAGTTGAGATTTCATCTTGAATGTATAACTAGTCATTTTTATGCATTCTATTTGGTGTTTTATCTTCATTTTGATTTCCTTAACCTCATTTGGCATGCCCGATGGGACGTACAAGATCCAAGCTAACATTTTGTGTGAGTTTTTGGTGTTTGAAGACGTGTTTTTATAGGTGCGGCGCTAAGTACCCTCTGTTTGACACCATTTCCTCGCGCAGTGGCGCCATTTCTGCATCTCGTGGCACAATTTTTGACTGTTCTGGCGCCTTTTCTGCATGACACCTTAACTAACACTTGTTTCATGGTTTAGCTTTTTAGTGGCTTTTTGAATGTTTTAAGGGTTTTTAAGATAACTTGCTCTCTGTTTTCACAGTAAAGTCAATGAAAAAGGGGGAGATAATGTCAAAATCTGTAGCATAACTTTTGTGTTTCTCCCTCACTCATTTTATTTGGACTAACACTTTCTTGGGTGTTTTGAACTAACGGGGAGGTGTCTAAAAGGAACAATAAGCCTTCTTGTAACACTTTGAATCCATATTTTCTATTAACCATTCCTTTTGTAGCCCCTTTTGAAGCACTGCATCATTTTGGCGCTATCTGTGCCCAGTTTGATGCTATCTAGTCTAATAAACAAGACAAACAGAGGTAAAACAACAATTTGGCACCATTTCGAGCTTCTGTAGTGCCTTCTGGTTTTGTAGCGCCATTCTTACTTTGTGTGGTGCCATCTTTCTGTAACTGTCAGCAGTAATTATCTAACAGTCTATGTGGTGCCATTTCTAAAATCTGTAGCACCTTTTGTTATTATAGTGCCATTTGTGTATTTTGCAGCACCATACTCTGTAACAGTTAGAAAATAGTGGTCTCTTTTTCTGTAGCACCATTTGGGCATTCTGTAGCACCATATTACTATTCTGCGAGGCCTTTTCTCTCTGTTTTGGTGCTATTTTTTGTGCTAATCTTGGAATTTGTGCAGGGTATTGACGGTGTTTTGCAAGTTAAAAAATGTTTATCCAAGACCTAAAAATCAGACTACTAACATCTTTTTTAGGGTTTTGTTAAACTTAGAAATACTTCATTTTGGTGCACTAAAAAGAACATTGCTTTCTTAGCCTAGAAAACATTTGGATTTGGTGCATAAAATAAACCTTGTTTACAAACAATCATAGGCACATTTCATTTTGGGCTTTAAAAAGAACATAGCTTTTGTGTGATGTGTCTTGTGCACTTGCACATTTGTGTTACCCAAGGGATAGAATCAAAGTATCCTCTCCCCTTGCCTTCAAAAGGATCTTGGGTGAAGAGAAATGGTTCTACTTGTTGATGATGATTGTTAGTCATAACAACACTCAAAAAAATTTACACAACAAACCTTTATTATCTTGTAAAGTATGATCAATTTGAATAAATTGATGACTCCAAGTCTGTTGATCAGGTCATGATCGTCTGACGTTACTTAGAGGTTGATGTGACATGCTATTTTCCATTTCAAGGGGTCTTACACTGTTTGAAAGATTGATTGCATACCTGCTTGCTGTAAATTCACTTCACAAATGATGTTATTTTCACTATGCTCAACAAATTATGATTATATTTATAAGTTTGATCAATTCTTCTGAGCATCTACTTTTAGGAACTTGTATATACTTCTACACTTTATATTCATTCAAATGATGTGCCTACAAGTAGATATTCATATGTTTATCATGGATATTGATGTGTATTTGCATGATATTTGTTAATTTGACTTGCTTTCATTCAAAATATGTTCTGTATTTTTAGTTATTTACGAGATATAGGCATATTTCATGTTCATTTGCTTTAAATTGTATGTTATTTTTAATTATGGACATGATTTATAATGAAATTCAAAGAAAATTAAAGAAATACTTCTAAATTTGGTGAACCTTTAGCTATTGAGTCACATACATTCCAGATATAGTCATGAAGAGAAGAAATCAAACCATAATATAGTCATGAAGACAAGAAATCAAACCATAATTCACCAGGTTGTTCCACAATTAGGTATGATTGATGCTAACTTCAAAGGAACAAGGAATGAAAATAACATATGCAGACTAAAAAGCACTCCAAGGGACACAACTAATCAATGCATATATCCAGATTCCACTCACTGATTACTCAGGATTTACAATGATTTGTAATCAAGCAGCTTCTTTTTTATTAAGTATGTAAAAACATGTACATTCACAATAGCCTTGAAATCAGTCATGAATTCCTCAACAATCAAATTTCAATTAAGTTTCTAATGTCTAAAAGAGTGAACTCCTTCCCCTTTTATAGAATAAGGAGAGGAGGTGGTTACAACTGACCGATGGTCAAGATTCAGCTATTTAAATCAACGGTCAACATTTCTTCATTGACTTAGTCAACATCTTCATCCGTGGCACAAGTTGCCAGCTGGCAACTATCTAGCAAACTTACTGTTTATAAGTAGCATATGCATATGTTTACCTTGTGATGCATCTTTGCTTATTCTTTATCTCCTTCTTCTTCTTCACTTTCTTCTTCCTCTTCACCCTCTACATCATCTTCATCTTCCTTATCACTGTCACTTTGATGTAGATCATCTCTTATATGTACCTTTATTGTTGCCTTGATGGACTCATATAATTGCACAACTCTGTCTATCTCCCCTCCATCCTGGACCTTGGCTTTCACTATTGCATGCTTATGGGAATGGAATTTATCCTGGAGGGCTTCCATCTTACTTTTCCTGCTATTCAGTGTCTCATTATAAGTCTCCACCCTGACCTTTATTCTCATGACCTTGTTCATCACTTCCTCTGTCAAGTGGTTCAGGGGGACCTCTGTAACTTGCTTGAAATTATCATGGAAAGCCTTGACAGCAAAATCTACATCTTGATTCTAAATCTTCCCTTCCAGCGCCTCTAGGGTTTCTGCCTGATGTGCCATCAGGTTATGCAATTTGACACTTATATCCCTAAGCTTTCCACTGCATCTCTTCAATACATCACATTCATATCCTCTATCTTTATAACAGATACTCAGCAGCTAGGAGGTGTTATTGTCTAGTATATTGTTACTCATTAGGATTTGTGTATCAATCCTCTTCATCTCACTTAGAACATCTAAGTGTTTCTCTAGTTTAAATGACCTTTGACCTACTTCATTTTGTAGTTTGTCTACTTTTCTCTTCAAGGTAATCAAGGAATTCCACCTCTCCAAAGAGGTTTTCACTACATCCTTAGCTTGAAAAATGGCTGGCAGCATCCACTTCTCCATTACCTATGCTTTATGCCTCATCAGGTCTAATCTAGTAACATCCTCTTGTAATATAATGGATAGTGGGGTAGATGTATGAGCAGGTGCATGATCAGGGTTAATTAACCCTTTAATAAAAGAATGTAGCTGAGCAATGTGCTCTTTATGTTTTTTATTCTTCTCCTTTTCTCTCTTCACCCTTTGTGTTAGAGAGTCAATGATGTCCTTTCCTTCTTGACCTTCTTGGTCCTCATTTGCATAACCTAGATCAACATTAGTGATCTAAAAATCTCCAAGGCCTATTTTGCCTTTCTCCTTTTCTACTATAGGCAGGGCTATCTGCGCAGTTCTCCTACCTGTTGTAGGGTCCCTTTTGATTGCCGAAGTTAGCCTGGCATTTCTTCTTGGATTCATCATGCTCCCAACAAATAATGTAGATACATCAAAATATGGTACCTCCTCAACCTGTTGCAGATGTATCTCTCGTTGCAACCAATGAGGTACATCACCCTTGGGCTCCTGATGATCACCCCCTATATTTTGGGTGTCCTATGCTCCTGTGTTAAATTCTGCCTTTGGTGGTGATTGTTCTTTCCTGATTTCTTCCTAATGTACCTTATCATGAGGGGGATCTTGTTGGGGTTCCTCCTGTTGAGGGATTTCCTTTTGTTGAGGAGGCTCTTGTGAAGTACTTACATTTTGATCTTGTGCCTCCTTTTGTAATCTCTCCTCTGGAACTTCTTGAGCTTTCTCTTTCGGCTCATTTTGTGGTAAGTTGGCCTCTTGAGGAGTTTGTGTATTTTGACCTTGAGGATCACCCTGATCACTCTTGGTCACATTTCTATCTCTTTCTCCATACCTGTACCTTGTGATGAACTTTGTTGCTTACCTTTAGATGTATCAGTTTCATCAAGGCTAGCCTCTTTCTCAGCTAATTTTTCCTCTGATGTTGGACCTTTACTCCGATCACCCCTTGTATTAGGTGGTGATGGACCACTTTGGTCTTACTCAGCACCCTTGTCCGGCATGTCCTGATCACCCCCACTCTGAAGTTGTGCTTCTGATTGTTCTGGTCCTATGGGTGCCTTGTTTTGATCCTTGTCTTGATCAAGTGGAGCATCACCCTTCTCGGTATGCCTTGTATCTTTATCCTTTTTAGGCTCTAGAGGTGGATCCCTATACTAATTTGGGCTTATATACCCCCTATACATTAGGTCTATTGCTCCAGGACTAGTAACCTACTCAACCAAATTATCTAACCCTATCTATTGGGCAACTCTTTCATGACTATCCTGCTTTGTCTCATCCATTTTCTTTTCTTCTTGTAACATCCTCATCTGGGCCAATGGAGTCCCATGAGGAGTCATCTTGGTATTAGTAACCAAGGTTTCCATGCGCTGGGCAGTCACATCCTGAACTACATCATCATCTGATAGTTCCACAGTATCATCTAGAGGAAAGGGAGACTCCTTACTGGCCATATGTATTTCTTTTGTCTGTTCCTCGACTTTCTCAGTCTTGAACTAAATTATCTCAAGAATGGGGACCTCATGTTGTAGCTCTCTCCTGAAGGCCGCACCACCCATACCCATTAACATGATGGGGTCAGTGCTAACATCTCCCCTCATGGTTGTTCTCTGCTTCTTGGGTGGTGGTGTTTGCAGTACCTTCTTTCTTTTCTTACTTGTTATTAATAAGTCATCATCCCTAGGTTCTTTATTCAATTGTTCTCCTTCTAAGGGATCAACTTCTTCTAATTCATCTTGTAGAGCCTAATCTTCTATCTGCATCTCTGTACTCTCAGTGATAGGCCTCACTATCCTTTTAGTCTTTGGTTTGTCAGGGGGTGGTTATGATGTGGACACATAAGCTGATGTGGATGCCCCATCACCTTTTGATGTAAGTCTCTTGATGATCACCCCTTTCTGTTCATCCTTCACCTTCTTACCCTTGGATGGCTGCTTTTATTTTTCAGCGGGTAATCTCTCTCCATTAGATTTTCTCTTCTCAATAAGGAAATCATCATATTCTTCATCTGATGATTCTTGTCTCTTTTTCTTTTTATCAACTATGAGGGTCATGCCCTTCTTCTTTAATTTGGAAATCTTTGTATCTACCCAACTTTGGGTCAATTGAATCCCCTTGCATTACTTGTTCCAAGGAGGTCTTCTCCTGTTGTGTCAGATCAGGGGCTGAAATAGTGTCATTATACACCCTTTTGTCCTCATACTCATTGGACATTATCTTTCCATCATCATGATGTAGCTGTGTAGGCACTGGAATGCAATCAAAGGTCCTGATTTGATTTAGGGTGAACCTTTTATACTTTTTTCTTCTCACATCTGCCTCATCATCACAAATAGTCTAGAAGTCCTCCAGATGCTTTTGATGTATCTATTTTCCTAACAGCTTCTGCATCCTGTCGTAAGGGTCATATGACCTAGCGATAGGGAATGACTGCAAGTACATGAGTTTCAACCCTCCAATAGCATGCTTGATGCTCTATCTGTCTGAGCATATGTACCAGCCTATGTAAACTAGGAATAGTACATGAGGAATCTTCTTCTTCTCCATGTGAGCTTCAACTGAAGTAGGTACTTGTCTAACAAACTCCATCAAGATGACCCCATCAATGGGGTATCTTGGCAACATGAGGGTTGTCCTTCAAACCCTTCAATCCTTATATATGAAAAGGTGGAGAATTGGATAAACCAAGCTCCATACTTGTAAAACTTCTTGAGCTTCCATGCTCAATCTCTTGGTTTGGTCCTCCATGTTTTGACCAGATGCATTGAAAATGCATCGTTGACTAGTTTGTAATCCTAGAGGTATGCTTTTCTCTGTAATTAGGGATAATGATCCCATATATGCACATCACCAGAGTTGTTTCCTACCTTACCTATTGTTTGTAGGGCATCAAAAGTTCCCTGGAAAGTACAAGAATAAACAACATAGGAGGTCATGTAGAGTATGCATGCTTGACCACCTAGCTTCCTTATCCCCTCATCTAGGCAATCACTGATGATTTTGGCCCATAGAGACTTGTTATTTGAGTATAATACCATCTGGATAATTCCAAACATCCAGTTCTCAAAGTTACCAGCATGAGGCTTGCCGGTCATCCTGCTCAATAGGGCAATTATATACTGATATTCATCATCAAAATCAAACTTGTATAGGTACACTGGTAATTTGGTCAAGGCTATGTAGGTGCTGTTCTTTGCCCTCCACTGATATATTCTCTTTCAGGCATCTTTCTTATTGTTGTTATATTCCTTCTCTAATTTATTGAGATCCACACTGACTACCTTGTTTCCCACTAGTAGATTGAAATTGGCAGTGAGGCCCTTGACTGAAAAGTCAGCATATACCCTGCCATGTTTCTCTACTCTCCTGGTTTCTGGGTTATAGTTTCTGGCACATTTAACTACTAGCTCTATGGCATCCATGGCATATGGGAATCCTGCTACATGTCACATACCAGTCGTAAAATATTCTATCTAGTATAGGGTTGTCAGTATCATTATCCAATTTCCTCGACCATGTGTCCAACTCTATTTGTCCGTGATGTGTGTCACTGATAACACCATATCTAAATCCCACTCCCTCAGGCTAGACAAACATAGGCTTCAAAAACTCAACCTCAGATCTATTCCTTCTGACTTCCGCCATTGACTCATGATATTGCTTTCCTTTCTGATTATATGACTGATAACAGGAAAGACTGTAAACGTGTGGGATCACCCGTTCCGTTCCATTACGCTGAAGGTCCCGATCTGCTAGCAGGTGATTGATAAGGGTTTGACTTCTGGAGCTCTATAATTTTTGATTAATTGCAGGGTAAATGAAAATAACCTTCAAATTTTACTTTTAAACATATCAATACGACAAATTAGGGCAGATGCGTTGTTCTAATTAAATCTATTGATTATTTGCATGAAGCTCACATATGACGCCAAGTGTTGAATTTGTATTTGAAATTGCAAGGCTTCATCTACCACTTTGATTGCATTTAGTTCCAAAGGGTGATCTTGGGAAGATCAAGGATATTTGAAAATATGACCCCCCAACAGATAATATGATCCCCCCTTTTGCGCGAGATAATCATTTTCTAAAGATCAGGGTGATGTGGTCAACCTTTGACCAAGAAGCTAGATCAGGTAATGAAATTAAGATCAGGGATACTTCAAAATATGACCCCCTTCGGGGCTAGATCATGATGATGTCATCATGCCATCAATGCTCTTTAGTTATCAGGTTTTGGTGACGTCATCATCATGTTGAGAACCATGAAGGATATTTGGATATATGACCCTCCATGGGTTGGTAAGTTGATTACGTCATCACCAGGGTGATTTCATTTACTCATTAGAACTGAATGACATCATCGTCATGTTGGCGCAAGGTGATATTCGCACAGGGGTGATATTTTGTAAGATGACTGATATTAGGAAATATGACCCCCCCGTGAATACATGAGGTTCTCTGATGGGTAGATATTCATACCTATTTAATTTTGACGTTCAGTTATTGGGTATCTAATGGTTATTGGGCGATTCTTCTAAGTCTGAGTGATCTTAGCAAATATGACTGATGTTGAGAAATATGACCCCCTCAGAAAATATCAAGGTTGACTAAACTTTGACTCAACATAACTTTCTACCCTTAGACAATATTGGGGTGATCCAAAAGGCAAACCCGCTTGAAATTTTGTACTCTTTCAAACCATGAGGTTTATGATAGCAACTATTAACTTTGGCAACTAACCTCATCTTTGGGATGCATCTACCTTAGCAAAGGTGACATACATGACTAATTTTACCAACCACCCAAAGCAAGAAACAAGCAAGCAAAAGCATAAAGAAGAAAGTTGGGTCCCTGTTTTGCTAAGGCAAAATGGGGCATGTTGTGTAACCACACAACACTACTCTCTTTTTTCTTTTTAGGAGGGACTTGTCCTTGAGACATATCTGCAAGGAGAACTCATTGGTGACCCCAAGTGGTACTTTCATTCGATCTGCTATACAAAATAGGATAAGGCAAAAGCCAAGTTGAAATTGGTATTAGCGCTTACCATTCGATGCTAGATCGAAAGAAAGTCATGCCTTGTGTATATGAAACTCCTAGTAGAGCTAGTTAAAACCTTAAGTGGTTTACTAGATGCTCGTAACGTGTCGATCCCCCGAATATTCCCCCGCTAAACACCTTTGTTTTAGAGGCCAAAATCCTTCTATTTGTTGGCGCAGGAGGTCAGACATCTGAAGCCATCCCACGTTCTCATGATTCAAAGTAGAGATAGCAAATTCCTTGGGAATTCAAAGTTTGGTGTACCCAAGAAGTGTGTGCCGTGTAAGGGGGAGACAGTGCCACCAAACTTCTAAGCTATTCGCTCTGAATAAGTGCGGCTGGAGTAATCCAAGTGGGAATCCAACAAATATTGTCCTTTCCTCACCTTAGGTTATACAAGTGCTTGATAAATTTCCATTTTTTATGATAAAACCTTTGGCCATTGTGTTCTCTTGATTGAAGTGTTTGTATTCTTTCCAAAGAACTATCATTGAAACACTTGACATTTCCCAAAGAATCAAACATTTGACCTTCAAAAATTCAAAAGTTGACATCAAAATCCACCAAAACCATAGCTCGTCTTTGACCATCACCCATAATCATTTGACCTAAAAATTTTATCCATATTCCCATTTGGACCTTAGAGAATAATCACTTTCAATTATTGGACCCTTCATTATCGATCAAATCAATAAGCCCAACCATCTATTCCTCTTTCAATCTCCATACATAATCCCACATAGCCTTACATTTTGATTTTCATCTTCAGACCCCCATTTTATTTCATTCCACATCCCCACACTTTCCAAAATTTCAAAATCCTAGCATCCAACCAAAAAATAAAAAACATCCAAACATCCAAAATCAACGTCTCAATCAAATCATCAAGCACATTCCAAATCAACCTTTGAGAAAAAATTAAATCTAGATCTTATCATCCTTTGTTATCCCATTTTCCTTGTTGGTCATTAATCTACCTTCAAGTGAAATAATCATCCTCTTTTTGCCTAAAGTCATTAGTCTACTTTAGGTAAGAAAAAATATCCATCATTACAAAATCCTAAGATCTAGATCCCTTCAAGCTCACTTTTGATTTGAAATAACCTCCCAACATCATAAAAAATCCATCCAACATCCAAATCATCT
This sequence comes from Cunninghamia lanceolata, assembly GCA_027924645.1. Classification (NCBI taxonomy): domain Eukaryota; kingdom Viridiplantae; phylum Streptophyta; class Pinopsida; order Cupressales; family Cupressaceae; genus Cunninghamia; species Cunninghamia lanceolata. Next base: position 460,124 of record BSBN01001002.1, read on the forward strand.
AAGGTTTCCTTAGTTGATTATTGGCCAAAATCATTTACCCTAGTCATCTAGGGTTTCCTTGGTTAACCATTATCCTTAACCACATCCTCCAAAGCCTTCCCAAAATCATTTTCGCCTACATCCCAAATCCATCTACCTCTTTCAATCATTTTGGTCCAAACTTTTGAAAATCAATTCACCCACTTCCTTTAAGGTCTTAACCTTTAAAGGTAGTTCCCATCCATCCTCATTTCTCTTTCAAACATTTACCTACCTTAGGTTGCCACTTTTTGGGATTTTTTCACCTAAAAGTTGAAACCTATACCCACATCACGCTATCCCCCTTAGATTTAGATTTTGAGGATATTATTCTCTTAATCCTAAATCTTTGTTCCCCATCAATCATCATCACATAACTTTTGGTCCAAAAAATCAAATATATTCTCCAAGGCCTTGACCTTCATCCACCCCAATTGAATCCACACTTAAAACCGTTGCATGCACATAATAAGATCCTAAGCCAAGAATCAAGAAATGGCCCACTTTGGAAATAACTTTGGCATAAGAATGCCACCAACTGACCAAAATAATCAACCCGTAGTTCAACAAGTGCCATCCTTTGACACTAGCATTATGATAAATCTCTTCCCCTTTACATCGCAACCACAACCATCTAACACCAACCAAGTAGATCAAGAGGTCTTAGATTTTACCCAAGACGCTGACTCTATGAACATACTTGATAAAGTCCTAAAGTTAGATCCTAATAGATATCTTGAGTTCCTCCTCCAAAACAGTGCTAGCATACCTCATAATGTGTCCACCTCAAACAACACCATGACATCCTCACAACCATCCACATCACATACCAATCCCAACACCTCCCAAGCCTCAAATGTCACCACATCCACGATCCCCATAAATGTATCCACTACACCAAATATCTCAACCATAACAAACCCCACTATCATCAACCCAACCGCCACATCAAACATAACCACATCTATCCCACAAATCACTCTCAATATTCCCAAAAACCCCATGCATGCAAGTGCTTCCACAAGTGTGCCTCTGCTTAACCCCAACACCATAGCCTTCATGAACCAACTATTCTCTCAACAACCCCCTAACACCTCTAATATTCCCAACAATCTGTTGTCCAACTTCACATATGTGAATCCATCAATCTCCCAAACACCCATTACCTCCTCCATCCAAACATCACAACCAAACCCTAATCAAAACCAACAAATACCACCCCACCTCCTACAGCAACTTCACGCTTATCACCAATACCTTACTCAACTAAACCAAAGTAAAAACCCCATCCCACAAAACCAAAACATAATCCCACAAAACCAAACTTCACCTCACCTCCAACAACTCATCCAAAACCAACAAACGTACATTCCACAACCACCCCCTGCACAAGACTTAACAAGAATTGTGCAAGCACTAATCCAAAAGGTAGATGATATGCAACATGGAAACAAATGAAAGCAATATTCTTTCAAGGATATTTGCCCTTACCCATTTGATAAGACATTGTACATGCCTCCTTTTCCCAAAAATTTTGAAACACCCAAATTTGACAAGTACAAAGGAAAAGGAGACCCTAAGGAGCACCTTAGGGAGTTTTATATCACTTGCCTCGAAGTCTCATATGACGACAATTATCTAATGAGACTTTTCCCTAGAAGCCTCGGTGGTCAAGCCACCGAATGGTTCGCTCACCTTCCTTCAAGTATCAAAACCTTCCATGAACTCACAGAAAAGTTTGTAAACTATTTCTCCTATAATTTCAAACATGAAATATCAATGACTAATCTTTGCAACACCAAACAAAAGAACAGAGAATCTTTCGCTACCTTCTTGCAAAGATGAAGAGGCTTGGCAAGCAAACTCCCTTGGCCTATCCCCAAAAAACAATTGTTCGCCATGTTGGTGGCTAATCTTAGTCAAGAAATGGGTTTCCATTTGCAAATTCAGTGCGCATCCACCTTTCAAGAGGTCATCGACAAAGGCACAACTATTGAGAGAGCCCTTATTGCCAAGGGCTCGATAAATCTATATGACAACAAAACCAACAATAACAACATCAAGGTCAACAACAACACCCTGAACACAAACCACACACAATCAAATGATAAACCTCACTTTTGGGGTAAAAGAAAGAACACTCTTAATGACGGCATCACTGATGTGAAGCCCATTCAACATGTACAAAATCAAACATCACCAAGCACATCCACCATGAACAATGTCAATGTCCCCAAAGGACCACCCAAACAAAATAATAACCCCAAGAGAAAATTCACACCTTTGGGGGAACCTATTAAAGATGTCTTGAATAAAATTGTAAAGGCAGACATGATCACGCTACCCCCTATTCAACCCTATGATGAGAACTAATTAAAACCCTCATGGTTTGATGAAAACACTTATTGTGAATACCATCACGTAAAGGGACATAAGACATCTAGCTGTATGAGGCTAAAGCATAGCATTCAAGACCTTCTAGATAGGGGTGACATAACCCTTGATGAACCACCAAAATAATCACCAAATGCCAATCTAGGAGCTTACAACGATCCTCTACCTGACCACAACAAAGGAAAACCATCCTCATCCAACCAAGCTTAGCACATTGTACCACCTCCTGCTTCTTTTAACTCCATCGTGGGTCGAATAGAAGAATCTTCCAATCACATCAATACCATTAGCATTCAAGCAAAAGCACCTGATTGCACCGTCACTACTCACCGTGGTCGTGTATCCATCCATGGCGTACCCACAAATGACAAACCATCCACATCTACATCTACCAACCCACCATCCGCCCAAATCTCCATCCTTGAATTCCTCTGCACATCTCCCACCCACAAAGAAGTCCTTGAAAAGGCCTTGACAGAAACACAAGTACCTACCGACCTGAATGTGGATCAATTCCAATCCTTGGTGGGCCATATCGCTTCACCTCACCATATCACCTTCTCCGAAAAGGATCTCCCCGCCTCTGATGACCCACACAATGATGCCTTGCATATTGAAGTTTGTATCCACAAGCACATCATAAAAAGAGTCTTAATAGATGGTGGCTCCAGCCTAAACCTATGCACTCTTAAATTGTTAAAACATTTAGGATACTCTAATGTGGTTGTGGACACTAGTGAATGTATAACCATTAAGGGGTACGATGATACCGAGAGATTGTCTGAAGGCACCATCAAACTCCCTATACAAGTGGGGCAGAAAATCTTGGAGACCAAGTGTCAAGTGCTTGATCTTGACCTTCCTTACAACATTCTCCTCAGTCGACCATGGATCCATGCCATGCAATCCATCCCATCCACATTCCACCAATGCTTGAAATTCCCCCACAATTGCATGGAGGTTACTATCTATGCCAACCCTCGTCCTTTCCAATACTGCAGTTTCTTGGAAGGACATGACCGCACCTTCTGTCCCTATAATGGAGCCACCAAAACACCCACTCCAGTTGAAAATCCTACATCATCCATTTCTTACATCAATCCTTCCAATATTGTTGCCACTTCACAAACCTTCACACCACCAGAGGTCAAGATCAAGGTAAGCGACATGGGATGCGGTGAGTATGACTTACATGGCACATTTTGTGTGGGCCTACTACCATCCCCTAAGACATTTGGTGTGTGAAAAGAAGAAGTCTCTACGGTGGTTATCAAATGCAAACCCTCACCTACCTTTTAAAAGAAGCATCTTTTAGAGAAAGATGTGCTTGAAGATATATCCTCCTGGTTGTACAAAGAAGAAGAGGCAAAACAAGAAGCCCCTACCATTCCAACTGAGATCTATGGAAAGGGCCTAGAAATTGTTAAGTACATGGGCTATAGAGGACAAGGTAGTATAGGCCTTCATGAGCAAGGGATCATGGAACCAATCCAAGCAACAAGAAACTCATGTTTTCATGGATTACGGTATGGGAAACAAGAGTCCATCCTTACTAGTGGTGAATGTATCTTAGGTGAGGTTGCTAAGGTCTCCCCTATAGTTGATAACATTAATGAAGCAGAACATCAAGATTCCTTTAGTAATTTTATTGAGTTCTTTGAAACCTCCGTATACACCATTTATACCCTAACCACCACTTCATCTGACTCTCGAGACCTACCTCTTGTATACCTCAACTTATAGATTGGGACCAACAAGGACCTCCCATCCTTGATGTCACATAGAATGACAAGGCAATAGAAGAAATGATGGGGATCAGAGATCACTTCCCCCTTGGAGATCACAAAGCCAGATATATCATGGAACTCAACACTTCCACCTACTTTGGAGAAACCACCCATGCTCTTAGTCGCAAAAACATAAAAATAAAAACAACACCCCCTAGTGAAAACCACTCTGGCACTTTCAGGTGAAGAAAAAATCAAAATAAAGGACATATCACCTAGTGAAAACCTCTATGATGTGCTAGGAGATGAAATCATGGGCCTTCTTGAAGTGGATCAAGTATATCCAGACATATCACCCATCCTAGTGGAAGCATCGCAAGAATTGAACCTTGGAATAGAAGAAGCACCGAAAATCATGTTTAGAGCAGAATCCCTTACAACAATGGAGCAAGAGAACTTCCTAGCCTTATTTAAGCAAAGAAGCCATAATTTCGCATGGACCTATGCTGATATGTTGGGACTAGATCCCACCTTGGTTGTTCATCGCCTTGCAGTACGTCCTGATGCAAAACCAGTGAAACAAAAGCTAAGGAAGATGAACCCTCAAATTGCGCTCTTGGTCAAAGAAGAACTTAAGAAACTCCTAGATGTTGGATTTATCCGACAGATAGATTACCTCAAATGGGTGTCTAATATTGTACCCGTAACCAAAGTCATTGGGGGCATCCGGTGCTATACAGATTTTAGAGATCTTACTAAAGCTTGTCCTAAAGACAACTTTCCTCTACCCAACATCAACATCATAGTGGATCTCACAGCAGGTCATGAGATGTTGTCTCTGATGGATGGTTTCTCAGGGTACAATCAAATCAGGATCGCAGAAGAAGACCAACATAAAACATCTTTCATATGTCTGTGGGGGATATGCTGCTGTGTAGTAATGCCTTTTGGCATGAAGAATGTAGATGCGACATATTAATGGGCAATGACAGTTATCTTCCATGATCTCTTTCACAATATAATGGAAAACTATGTGGATGACCTATTGGGAAAATCAAAAACCAGAGAAGACCACCTAAATGCGTTGGCTAAGATTTTTGATAGGCTAGAACAGTACAACGTGCAACTAAATCCAAAGAAGTGTGTCTTGGGGGTCACTTCCAAGAAACTTATAGGTACATCATGTTAAGAAGAGGAATTGAAGTGGATCCTACCAAAGTCAATGCTATAGTGGAGATGCCTCCACCGAAGACACTTAAGTAGCTGCAGAGTCTACAAGGAAAGCTTTAATCTATCCGACGATTTATAGCACAGCTTGCAGATAAATGCCAGCCATTTCAACATCTCCTCCGCAAGAACACAACCTTCATGTGGGATGATCAGTGCCAAAATGCTTTTGAGTAGCTGAAAGAATACCTTGCTAACCCACATGTCCTTGTTCCACCAAAACAAGGAGAACCCCTCCTCTTGTATATTTTGACAACAGAAATAGTTGTAGGGGCCTTGTTGGCACAACACAATGAACAAGGGAAAGAGAGACCTATATATTATATCAGTCGTACCTTGGTGTCCTATGAGCTAAATTACACTCCAATATTTGAGTAAGCATGCCTAGCTATCATCTTCACTTCACAAAAGTTAAGACACTACATGCTTAATCACAAGACTAAGCTCATTGCCAAAATTGATCTGTTGAAGTACTTGCTGACAAGGGCAACTCTTATAGGAAGAATGGCTAAATGGGTAATGATCCTGAGTGAGTTTGATATTGAATACGCAAAAAGGAAATCCATTAAAGGATAGGTGATCGCTGATCAACTAGCTGAGGCACCAATTCCAACAGAGCAACCAACACTTGCAGAGTTTCCAGATGAGTCCATATTGATAGTAACACGAACAATAGAATCATGGAAGATGTATTTTGATGGCTCTTATACACATTGAGGCTCAGGGGTAGGCATTTTGTTTGTGACCCCTCAAGGAGACACCATCCCCAAATCATACAAAATTACATTTCCATGTACAAACAATGTAGCAGAATATGAGGCTCTTATCACAGGACTCCTCACGGCAATTCAGTGGAAGATCAAGAAGCTAATGGTCTATGGAGATTCCCAATTGGTCATATGACATGTGAACAATGAATACAAGACTAAAGATGACAAGCTCTTGCCTTATAAAAGGATGGTAGATGACTTCAAAGATTACTTTGATGATATCCATTTTGAACAAATTCCAAGGTTAAATAACAAAGTGGCAGATGCCATGGCCATGATAGGATAATTGGTGGACATGAAGAAAGACAACAAGAAATGTGAGTTCCTAATCGAAGAACACCCCATACTAGCTTATGATGTTCCACAATCAGAACTGGTGTGTGACATTGTTGGTCCTCTATCTCCCTGGTATCAAGAGACTTATATGTACCTCCATGACAACATCATAGCACCCAACCTATCATCCTCCCAAGCTAAAAGCTTCATCCGTCGAGCCTCCCGCTTCACCCTTATAGGCGACACTCTTTATAAAAGGAGTCTTGATGGTACACTTTTACAATGTCTTGACTCTAGGGAGGCCGAGGTAGCCTTACAAGAGGTGCACAAAGGCATTTGTGGGGCACACTTGACTGGACCTACCCTAGCTAAGAAGATCTTAAGAGTAGGATACTATTGGATGACCAGGGAGCGAGATGCTTACAGGTTTGTGAAGAAATGCTTGCCATGTCAGTAACATGGGGACCTCATCCATGCACCATCACAAGAGCTACAGCCAATAACAAATCTGTCGCCTTTTTCACAATGGGGACTCAACCTTGTAGGTAAGATTCACCCTCCATCATCCAATGGTCATAAGTTCATCATCACCACCACCGAATACTTTACCAAGTGGGTTGAAGCAATTCCACTCACTTTCACGACAGGTATCCAAATAGCCAAATTCATTCTCCACTACATCATATGTCGTTATGGCATCCCTCATTCCATCATTACTGATAACAAGAAACCATTTAAGAATTAGGAAGTTTGCACTTTGTGTGAGAAATTCTAAATCCAACACCATTTCTCCACTCCATATTATCCCCAAGGTAATAGTCAAGCTGAAGCTTCTAACAAAACTATTATGCGCATTCTAAAGAAGATGTTTAATGAAGCTGGCCATGACTGGCACCTCCAACTCAATCCTGCCCTATGGGCCTATTGCATAAGTATTCGCACACCTACAGGAGCCACCCCATATTCCCTAGTATTCAGTTCTGAAGCCATCTTACCTATTGAGGTCGAGCTCCCATCACTCAAAGTTTCATTACAGAATGTGATCACTGATAAAGAATATCGAGTTGCAAGACTGCATGAGTTAGAACTGTTAGATGAGAAATGCCTAGATGCACTCAACCATCTGCAGGCATACCAAAACCACCTACGAAGAATCTATAATAAAAAGATCAAGAACTGCAAGTTTGAAGTAGGTGACCTTGTCCTCATGGAAAACCAGAAAAATTTGCAGGAGCGCACTAAGAAAAGAAAATTTGAGCCCAATTGGTTGGGACCATATGTTATTACAGCCAACTATGGAGCAGGGGCATATCAACTTGCAACACCTGAGGGGCAGCCTCTAGATGAACCCATGAACATTCTGCATTTGAAGAGGTTCTATGCATGACTCATCAAGTATCGCAAAGAAAAAAGACAAAAAAAATAAAAACATTCAAAAATTCAAAAAATAAAGAAAAAACCTAAGTGCAATAAATCCGTCCAATGGTGAAAATCACTTCGGTGATGCCTTGGATATGTACCATGGTGAAAACCTATTTTAGGCATCATGTGTAGTGGCCAGTTCCACCATCTAATAAGTCATCTTTCCATCACAATATTCTATATCACACATACTCCCATAGCTTGGAATTCTGAAACATCAAATCCCATTGCCCACCCCTATTTCATCCCACCCAAAGCCAATCCGTGGAATGAGGATCCTTGTATGCTCTCTTTGTATAGCCAAAACTTAGAAAATCCAAAAATATTCAAAAAGTTTAGAAAATTCAAAAACATTCAAAAATTTAGAAAATCCAAAAACATTCAAAAATTTAGAAAAATACAAAAAATACTCTCACATCATCATCCCACACATCATCACATCCACCCCGAACCATTCCCACATCATCAAGTCTTTCCAAAACTACATATTCATCTCACCCGCATCTTGAAAGTGCCTTGATCCCGTGGACACAAGGTATGTAGGCAATCTAGAATATGAAGGAAGTATCTAATACTCAGGTACATAAGATGCACCCATCCAACCCATTTGGATGGTCCCTATTTACTGATCTTGCTAGATTCAACAAATGATACACACGCTAAGCATACACCACGAAACATCACATCTCACACAAAACTTATCAATCAACATACCAACTATAATCATCACACACAGCCTGCCTATCCCTTTTGCCCACTTATTGAATTTTATCCAAACAAAACCCAATTGATTCACATCCTAGGATATATCGTTCCTACAATGGATAGAATCCATCATCCTATCAACACTTATCTTGGCAAGAGAATACAATGGCTATTTGTGCTTTTTCGGTTGGTCTTTTTTATTCTTGATTTTTTTATCTTCTTGTCTTGATCTAAGTCATTTCCAAAGCTATCTTAATCTCATTATATCATGGTAAGTGGTGGTCAATACCTAGAATAGACATGGTCATTGTTTCTGTATGCTGTGCTTGTAGGTTGATTTCATTACTCCAAGAATAGTATTCATATCTTGAAGATAGGGTCAGTTCTAGCATAGTGCGTCCCATTTGCATATACAGGTATTCATACCTTCTATGTACTATGAGAACTTATGTTATGAGTGCCCTTCCCTTATCTAGACAAGGTTATACTACCTTGGGCATGCATGAGATCAACCTATTGTTTGTAAATCTAGTCCATGATGCAAATGCAGGATAAATATCATCACTTAGGTCCTTTCATACCTTCATGAAATATATCCTGCTTTGCTATAATAAACTTAGAAATGCTCTCAATAAGTGTAATGCAAGTACTTTTGCCTAGCTCATTCATCTCTCATCCATACAACCATGACATCTAGGCTTAGAAATTTGATCTACCCCCCATCTAATCCACCTATTCTAACCCCCCCAAACTAACATCCCCCCTCCCTCACTTGCCCACTAACCCATTCAACCAACCTAATATGCCTAAACCAAAACCCCTCTAATGATGTGGCATCCCATGACTTAGCATTCCCTCAACCACCCTCACAAGTCTCTTTTCTCCCAAACCACCCTCACAACCCCCTTTTCCTCCCAACCCATAACCACCCCCCACCCTGACCTATCCCCCACCACCTAGCCCCATCACCCAAGGTTTAAAAAGAACATAACTAACCCCCCCAAACTAACATCATCTCTCATCCATACAACCATGACATCTGGGCTTAGAACTTTGATCTACCCCCCATCTAATCCACCTATTCTAACCCCCCCAAACTAACATCCCCCTCCCTCACTCGCCCACTAACCCATTCAACCAACCTAACACACCTAAACCAAAACCCCTATAATGACGTGGTGTCCCATGACTTAGCATTCCCTTAACCACCCTCACAAGTCTCTTTTCTCCCAAACCACCCTCACAACCCCCTTTTCCTCCCAACCCATAACCACCCCCCGCCCTAACCTATCCCCTTTTCCTAGATCAGAGCAGGCGGGCCAAGTATTATTATGGAGCATATTGCTCTGTAGTGCCAGAGGGTCATCACATATCTAGCTATAGTCAGCTCAACGGATCTAGGATGTCTAGGTCTTATAGATCCAAGAGGTTTGTACAATCAGTCCAACAGCCTACGGTACCCCCACCACCAGCACCCCAGTAGCCACAACAGCCACCCCTATAGCAGTAGAAGCAACCATGACCAAGGTCACCCATAGAGTTTAGTAGGGGCTCATCGTCCTAGGGTTGATATTCATTGATGTATTTTAAGCCCTTAGAAGCAGTGTTGTATCATGACTTGTATGATTTTGAGTGATGTACCTTATTTTGTGGCAATGTATGATGATGACATATGATGACATTTTTGATGATATATGATGATTCATGTTGACGATGTTGATGATGGTTATGGTTTGCATATGACATTTTATGTTATGGATAACCCTAAACCCTCAACCACCCTCACAAATCTCTTTTCTCCCAAACCACCCTCACAACCCCCTTTTCCTCCCAACCCATAACCACCCCCCACCCTGACCTATCCCCCACCACCTAGCCCCATCACCCAAGGTTTAAAAAGAACATAACGTGTGTCATGACTTGACCACTTTGTAAATCATTACATTAGGTCAATAGTTGCATTATCATAATCACCTAATCATCATTTACATCATTTAACCATTGCATTTCCATTTCATTTCTTTTTTGCATCCATAATATATGTTTATTAATATGAGCATATATTTCTATTTCATTTCATTTTTGCATCCATAATATATGTTTATTAATCTGAGCATATATTTCTATTTCATTTCATTTTTGCATTCATAATAAATGTTTATTAATCTGAGCATTTATCCACATCATAATCCATAATCATAACATGCATCAACATTATCACATCATAACGCATAAACAACATAAGCAAAGAATAAATCATCACATCACAATACATGATCCATCACCATCATAAACATAACATATATATCATCATGATCCATAAACATGACTTAAAAACATCCATTAGTATTCATCTCATTCATAGCATAAACATCACACCATCACATAGTACATCATAATGAAACCATAAGTACCACCTACAAAGATCATGATATCATAACAAAACATCAATCCATAGGCCAAAAAGAATCATAACAGATATCATAAAGATTAGAAAATCCTCACAACCATTAATATCTAAATTACACCACTATGTGGACAACATGAGGCAGCCATCCCAACAAGTACCATCAATGTAATCATCTCTCATTTCATCACATTATGCACCCTGACAAGTACGATCAGTGTAATCATCAATTATTTCATCACATAACGCAACATAAATAAAATCATCCATCACATGAACATAAAGTGCATAAACCATCACATAAAAACATCACATCATAATCTACATCCTCATCAAATGCATAAACCATCAAAACATACATCATAAATACATCCATAACATAAACCATCATATACAAACCATAAGCATTTTCAACATCATCAACATGAATCATCATATATCATCAAATATCATCATATGTCATCATCATACATCACCACAAAATAATGTACATTGCTCAAAATCATACAAGTCATGATACAACACTGCCTCTAAGGGATCAAAATACATCAATGAATATCAACCCTGGGCCGATGAGCCCCTGTCAGACTCTGTGGGTGACCCTGGTCGTGGCTACTACTACTGCTGTAGGGGTGGCTGTTGTGGCTACTATGGCTGTCATGGCTGCTAGGGTGCTGGTGGTGGGGGTGCCATAGGCTACTCGACTAACTGTACAGACCTCCTGGATCTATAAGACCCAGAGATCCTGGATCCGTTGTGCTGACTATAGTTAGGTATACGCTGACCCTCCAGCTCTACAAAGCAATATACTCCATAATAATACTTGGCCCGCCTACTCTGATCTAGGAGCTAGCTCTATGCCTATTGCACTTATCCCTGTAACTGCATAATCTGAGCCTGCATCTGTGTAAACATAGGACCCATAGCAGTGCCTACCACCATCCTCTGCAAACTCACCACCTGTGCCTCTGCCTGCTGGGCTTGAGCCTCTGTAGTATGTCACAAGGCCTGCTCTGAATCTCTCTCCCCTATCAGCGTAGCCATCTGAGCCTGTGCCTATGCCAACTATGCCTTTAGCGCGCTAATCTGACCAGCTGACCCATCTACTCCGTCTAGCAATGCAGTCACCCCACAAAGCTGCACAAGCTCCTGCTACTGTCTCTGTAAAATATCCTCTAAGCTAGCCAACTATCCTCGAAGAGTCTCCACCTCCTCCTCATCATCCACGCAAGTGCGCCTGCATGATGTGCATCCTCTCGGGGCTGGCTTTGATCCTCACACCGATCTACCTGCCTCTACTCTACCAATCCCAGGAAATGTCATAGTAGCCACGGGAATGTCCTGCTAATACATCCACTCCCTCACCTAGGGCTCATCTGTCTGCTGTGATGGGGCACCCCTAGGTCCCTTCTATTGTAAAGGTGCCTACAGGGGTGGCATCAATCCCCTATCCCCTCCCTGTGCTCGCTGGGTAGGTGGTCTCTACCTAGGACCCTGCTGCCGGGGTGCTCACTATCCCTGCACCTGCCCTACCTATACCTGCTATACATGTATCTGCTGTTGAAATGCACCAAACAACTGAGAGGGGGGGTGAATCAGTTGTCCCAAAAACTCAAACACTTTTGCACTTGAGCATTAACCACTTATCCGCACTTATTATAATTAAACAAAGAATGCATGAAATCAAAAGCTTAAACATAGATACAACATTAAACACAAGAGACACCAAATTTTTACGTGGAAAACCCCAAGGCGGGGAAAAACCATGGAGAGGATTAGCTCTCAAAATATATTGCAATCTTTGAAAAATGATGTTCAGGCTTGGTCACTCCATGGGCCCAGAACATACTGGTTCACTGCCATGAAGTATAGCTAGGTCTAGTAGGCTCACTACCTTAACCCTAAACCTATAAAGATTACAATAAGGGTTGTTAAACCCTGAGGGCTATTAAACCCTACTGGTGGCTCACTGCCACAATCACCATCTTCTTCATGTCTGAGATTAATACATTGAAGTACAATAGTTCCTCTGCTATGATTTGCCTTGCTTTGCCTTATCTCCTCGCCCCTTTTCCTCATCTTCCCATTTTTGCTCAAGGACTACTTTTCCACAACTCAATTACAAGTATTTATACACTTCATTAACCTTGGAATGATCATCAAGGTCGGCATTACAATCATCAACCATTGGAACAATCTCCAAGGTTGGCATTACAAACATTTACAAAATAGGTCTTGACCTAATACAAAAATATGCTAAGGAATTGTAGTACAGATGTATGTGGATCACACCACACCTTAGTTGGGACTCAAACATAATCTTCCATGCCACAACATGCTTCCACAATCTTCAAGGAATCTCTGCAATTACTGGAATTAACCAAGTCGACTAAGACTAGTTGCACGCTACGTTGTCTGGGAATAATCTTCAAACATGATCTCATTTCCTTAACGTGGACCAATGTAAAGGTAGGAACATGATCATGAGGAATCCACAAGCATGTTGAAATCATCAGGAGCAACCGCACAAACACAAACCACTTTATTCATGAGATTCTTCACACCAGAGCACATGAACTTCACTGTCTTCAACTATCATACAAGAAAGATAGCTTGTGGACCACCAAAACACAAACCATTGCAATTGTAGGCACTTATCATCATCCCAGACTTCCCTTTAGAACTGCAGAGCGAAACACTTTAATGCAGAGGAATGCGGAGCAAAATACTTTCTCCCTATCACCAGAGAATAATCAGAGCAAGCAGGTTTTACTCTGGTGAATGCAACTCTCTTAATTCTTCACACCAAAGGATCAAACTCAAGATTTAGCATCTTTAGACCTCCCTTTAAATAACTTCCAATCTGCAGACCAAGATCTTCAAGTAGTGAGAAATGCAGAGTAATCTACCGGACTATTCTTCAGCATACAACTCACTATCTATACTACACTTCACTGTAACTCACTTGTTTCTTCCGGAGGGGCCAATTTTCTCAATATCCTCAACATACAAAGCTTCTAAACAAGTAATAGAATAGGACATAGTTGACACCAATGACAACAAAGATATGTTGACATCAATGACAACACCGATTAGGCACATACTTGCAACATCTGTGGCTGCTGCTGTGAAGCCCGCTACCTCAGCCTCACTACCTGTAGGCCTCCATGCCCCTGCTATGCAGGAACCTATGCTTGGGGAACCTGTGCCTAAGGTACCTATTGCGGTACCTATTGTTGCACCTATAATGGCAGTATTAGCCTCCATCCACCTCTCCCTCTACCTTGCCCTCTAGCTGCCATCACCTGTTCATAGGTTGCTACGACCAACATCCCCATAGGATCATCCTCATCTCCCTCAACCACTATCTCCTCCTCCACTATGTCTCCCTCCTCCACCTCCACATTCATGTCAGGATCCTCAGTTGGATCTGTCATATGGGTCAGCCTCCATGTCAACCACCACTGATCATATGCAGGTGTAGTCCCCGCGTCCACCACTGTAATCCTCCAATCCCACTACTAGGGATGTAATGCTGCAAAGTCAGCTATCGCCACCAATGGTGCTATGGCCAGTGGCCATCTCACATCTCGCGGTGTCCACGCAAATACTGCCATCCCTTGAGGAATATCCCGTAGGAAGCCAAACTGATGCATAACCCATGAGGGAAGATACATGTCGATGGTGTGATCACCCTGTCCCATCAAATACCATGGCTGGAAGGTATAAGGCATATGTAAATCATCATCTGGCTAGAGCTCTACTCCAATATATGGCCACCATGCAACCTGAATCAAATCATCTAGCACACATCGCCAATAATGCAACTACTCAATGGGCTACAAGTATAAAAACACAAATGCCTCGAACTACCATCGATGATATCCTCCCCGTGGCCTTGTAATTGCAATGTGCTTGAACGTCCACACATGCATCAGTGAGATCCCATCCGATAACATTGAATCATACTGATAAACCACAGTATACATCTCATGATACAACTGTCCCAACATGCATGGCCCCCATACATAGACGATCTCATCCCGCACCATCCTCTCTATCATCTCCTCCACCCCACTAGAAAGCCTTGACCCCGTCAATCTGGCATCACCACGCCTCCAATCAATGCACACAAAAACAATGTAAAATGATCTGCACCCATTGCCAAAGTCTCATCGTAACTCATCTCTCATCTATCCTCTAAAAACTCTGGCTAGCCTAGGGCAAATGCTCTGCATAAGGCTACCCGTCCCCTTCTCATATGATATACCACTCGAGCACCATGAATCAGTAGCTTGAGGATACGATAAACATCCTCAAGAGTGATGGTAATCTCTCCTATTAGTAGGAGAAAGGAACACGTCTCAAGTTGAAACCGCTCCACAATAGCTATAATCAACACCCTATGTGCTCACAAGACAGGCATGTCTGATCCTATCAACAACCCCAATCTTGCTAATCAAGCTCGTGTGGCTCCATCAAACCCATCTAGTAACTACATCACGGTGGGGACGCGTTACTCCTGTGATCCCATTATGAATGCCTCAATCACCTACATCCACCAAAATGTTAGTTCAAAAACTCACATTTTTCCCAAATCAGCCATTTAGCATTGATTTTCTTCATTTTGGAGCTAAAATGTTGTTTAGCACCAATCTTCTCCGCCATTGCGCCAACCCTTAAGATGGCGCTACTATTCCCCCAGATGGTGTCATTCTAGAAAATGGTGCTGCTCCCTCTCAAAAGGGCGCCATTCTAGAGAATGGCACCGCTTCCCATTCATTTGGCACCACTTCGGTGTGCCCCTTGAGTTGACCACATTTTGGATCCCATTTTACTAAATGACGCCACTATCTCACATGGCGTCAATTGGCATGATGGCACCACGTCCATTGGTGATGCCAATTGGCACGATGGCACCACCACAAAATCCCCATTTCACACCAATGTGCATCCCAAACCCTAGGGCACAATATAGCACCATACCACTACATTGTACCAAAGCTTTTATCTTTGGCGCCAAACCTCCCCATATTCCTCTATGCGGATGGCACCATTGCATAAATTGGGGCTAATCTAAGGCCATTTTGTGCCAATCGGTCTCCCGATGGCGCCAAGCCCTAAAAACCCTATTCCCAAAGCAATAAATGAAAAAATGACAAAGCTAGGGTGGTCGGCCTACCTAGTCGCCAGCCTCCGTTGATCTCCCGTAGGAACAAACTCGCTCCAACAAGTGCTCAAAGTGCAGGAAAAGTGGGTTTAAGTTTGTCATCGTCCTCTTCTCTTTCATCCAAGTGGCTCAATGATTGCAAATGTGGCACTTTAGGGCCCACTTTTTCTATTTATAGAAAGCCATGTTATCCTCCAACACACTTTTTCCTCCCCAGGGTGCAGATCATAATCTTTTTCACCCGTTTTTCTTCCTGTCAACCTGTTTTTCCATCCTCTATCTATTTTTCCACTCCGTTTCTTCCTTTCAAGAGCTCACCTGAAAAAAAATTATTTTTTTCCCCGACCTCCTGAGGGGGCATCCCTCACCCATTTCATTCCTTCCCAGTAACTGGAGCATTTTTCTTTGACTTGATGCCATTTCCCTACTACGTCACGACGCCACGTCAAAGAGGGGCAAATGTAGACACCTAAAAATGTCTTCACCACTTAACTGACCTCCGACATCACTAATATCACCAATCTCCCCTTCCAATTAATTAATTAAATTTTTATTTAATTAATTATACTTTACAACACCTGATTATTCGTCATTTTTCCCTTTCAAATTGAACTAATTTATTTAATTCAATAGTTACCCCATTCACTAACGTTAGCCCAATTAATTAAATAAATGTGTAAATACTTATTTGATTAATTCACCCATTTCATTAAACTCTAGTAATTAGATAAATTATGTTTATCTAGTTAATTTAACCTATTAATCAACCTATCCCTACCCTAATTGATTAAATACCTATTATTTAATTAGCTAGTCTATCCTACATGACCCTAGACCTAGGATTAATTAAATTAAACATTATTTAATTAATCCTAACCCCTAATTAACCTATCCACTAATTTACTACAGCCCTATTAATTAGGCTAATCACCTCAATTAAAATAGTCAAACCTTGATTAACACTCCTCCCCACATCCCATAAATAAAAAATTGATATTTATGCCACATAAATCAATTTTTTATACACACTTGTCATAAACCTCATTAATAATCTCTTACACCTCTTACACATGTCATAACTCATTAATTGGAGCTCTTCCCAAAATAAATTTTTAATTCATTTATAATCCTCCTCTCTTCCCCATGTGAATTTTTTAATTCACATCTAATCCATCTCACCCAACCTCATTTAATTCACTTGTCTTCCCAAGATGAATTAAAAATTCACCTTTATTCTCATTCCTCCATTTCCCATGGTTGAATCTAAGCCCTCCACCTCACATTCATCCTCATCCATTGATCTCTGAAATGAATCTCAACCCTTGGATCAAATCCCCCTCCAAAACCCCTATAAATAGAGCCTCTCCCAAGCCATTTGGACATCCACAATTTGAGTATTGTTATCATGCCAAAATCTCTCCATCCTCTATCATTGTGAGCTAGGATTTTAGTGATTTGCATATTAGTTTTGAGAGCATTTCACATAAGAATCATGGGTAAAGCAAGACTCTAAGGGTGCAAAGCTCTCCACCTTAGCAAGGAGTTGAGATTTCATCTTGAATGTATAACTAGTCATTTTATGCATTCTATTTGGTGTTTTATCTTGATACAGAGTGCATAGAGGAAGCAAACAACTTGTCACAAATTGTATTGGTGTGAGACTGTCTTACGTCTCAGCGATCTATTCTCATCGGCTAAACAGACCCCGTCGGCCACCTTACTATTTCTCTGGTCGATCTCTCAACTCTCCTTGAAAACTCAACACAATGCTTTGTCTTCGGTGAGACTACATACCATCAGCGAGTTTGAAAACTACTTCGCTGATATACACCGATCACCCCGATGACACTTTTGAACCACACTCGTCGGTGGGATCGTTTACTCTCCTTCCGATGCGCCGATATACCAACTTGTATATGGTTGACCTGACTTGCTACTACCGGTGGGCTAAAGTATCTTTACCCTGATTTCACCGTTACGACCAGTCACCTTTTGTATCTGACGAAAGGTGCATTCTCAACATACATTCTATTTCATCGTTACGGCCAGTCACCTTTTGTCTCTGAAAGGTGCATCTTCAACATACATTCTCAACATGCTTTTGCGATATGCACTCGCAATGTACATTCGGTGAACCGATACAAAACTTGCGCCGATGTATGTTTCTTCGGTGAGACTCCCTTCTCTCTTCACCAATACACCTCCTATCAGTCTACCTCTGTTAATTGGTGTAACATCCAAAAGCTTCCCCGAGGGCTGTGTTACGCCGATGGCAACTTCAATTACTCTGTAACTTGCAACCAAACAACTCACACAAAAACAACAAAAACTCAACAAAATGGAAAATGATCTACTCCTAAGGAAGTCATTCCACTGATTTCGAAGAAATCTCAACCAGTGGAATGCTTTTGATCTACATTCTGTGCAATAGAGCCTTACTCAGATATACATGACAAAACATAATTTCTTTTTCCTCTGAGAATATACTAATGCAGAGGGAAACCAGTTAACAGATAAAACAGGGTTGAATAATCCTTGAAAAGCCCACAAAATAACCATTATAGTGTGGATCGGCCAAATAAGGTAGAAGTCACACCGAAATGTACATATTCTTGCCTATCGGCAAGACAGTATTCTATCGGCGAGCTCCTCGAATCTTCTGCCGATGCTATTGGTCACACCGATGAGCGTCTAACTCCCGCTTCTCCATCGGCAACACTTCATAATGATCTCCCCGATCGGCTTGACATAAATCATCGGCCACTTCATAAATTCCTTCGCCGATAAGTCTTCTCTCCCCGATGGTTAGAACCATCGGCTAGACCGATACTGTCGGCCTAACTTTTAGTGAGTCTCCCGATGTGGTCACTCTTGCCGATGCACTAACGAGACTCTTCCACCGACACTCCCTCTCACCCTGATGCCTTAGGTCAAGGCAATCATCGGTGAGACTTTCACTGTCGGGCCAACCGCTTTCAGTTCCTCCGATGATGATTCTTTCGCCGATGACTTCCTAGAATTTGTTATGCAATCTGTGGGGTCCACAGTCTTTGACCCAACCGGTTGTATGTCTAAAAGGATAGATACACACAAACTATTCTATCATACGACTGACGTATACACACCGATTGATCTCGCATACATTTGTATACACATGAAATGCTAATTCCTTCTCTGCACATTGTAACCGAACAGAACACACGAGAACTACAGAAACTACAGAACAGAAATAAATCTAACAGAACAAAAAACTAACTACATGGAGGTCATTCCACTGGTTTCAAAGAAACCCACCAGTGGAATGACTCCAAATCGATGTTCTGTAATTAGACCAGGAACTAAACCTTTTCTATTCCTTCCAGAGATTATACATACAAAAATTGTTTTCTTTTCTCTTTCTGTTCGTTCACTTCTCTCCTACACGAACAGAGACCAACTATATAAAGACTCTCAATTGACAGTTACACATGATGGAAAACGAACCACCACTGCCAATCAGTTACACTCCTTGTTCGGTTACAAGCTTTTAAGCTGTTTCTTGACATACATGTCATTATGCGGCTAACTAAGACTCAAAGTGGCCTAAGGCCTTACAACATAACATTTTGGACATAACATAAAATGTATAGAATCCTCAGATTCTTAATGTCTTCGAGGTGCTTCTGCACCATACTCCCAGACTTGAAAATTTTCCATGTCCCATGGAAATGCTCAGTGAAAAGCCTGCAATATCTTTTGGCTTTGATGTCTTCAATACTAACTGGATGCCTCTGCTGCTTCCTCTTTACCTTCTAACTGTGCCTTCTATCAATGGTTGCCTCCGAAATGTAACAACTGAAATCCACTCCTTCATGCTACACCAACACCTCTGTCCCTCACCTAGGAGTCCTTGCTTGCCTCTCTCCCCAGAACTTTTGGCGACACCAACTGGACCTCCTTCTCAGGCCCATGACAGATCTCTCATCTGCCTACTGTAGCAAGTGAATCTGCACCTACAACCGGAAGTCAGCAAAATTCTTTTCTAGCACTCCTTTCAGCTTCTTGCTTCTTCTGCCTATTTAGTGACAGAATACCAATACACAAATAGCCCAGTTCTTTCGCTGAGCTCTGATACCAATTTGATGCATAGGGAAACCAGTTAATAAATAAAACAGGGTTGAATAATCCTTGAAAAGCCCACAAAATAACCATTATAGTGTGGATCGGCCAGATAAGGTAGAAGTCACACCGAAATGTACATATTCTTGCCTATCGGCAAGATAGTATTCTATCGGCGAGCTCCTCGAATCTTCTGCCGATGCTATCGGTCACACCGATGAGCGTCTAACTCCCGCTTCTCCATCGGCAACACTTCATAATGATCTCCCCAATCAGCTTGACATAAATCATCAGCCACTTCATAAATTCCTTCGCCGATAAGTCTCCTCTCCCCGATGGTTAGAACCATCGGCTAGACCGATACTGTCAGCCTAACTTTTAGTGAGTCTCCCGATGTGGTCACTCTTGCCGATGCACTAACGAGACTCTTCCACCGACACTCCCTCTCACCCTGATGCCTTAGGTCAAGGCAATCATCGGTGAGACTTTCACCGTCGGGCCAGCCGCTTTCAGTTCCTCCGATGATGATTCTTTCGCCGATGACTTCCTAGAATTTGTTATGCAATCTATGGGGTCCACAGTCTTTGACCCAACCGGTTGTATGTCTAAAAGGATAGATACACACAAACTATTCTGTCATACGACTGACGTATACACACCGATTGATCTCGCATACATTTGTATACACATGAAATGCTAATTCCTTCTCTGCACATTGTAACCGAACAGAACGCACGAGAACTACAGAAACTACAGAATAGAAATAAATCTAACAGAACAAAAAACTAACTACATGGAGGTCATTCCACTGGTTTCGAAGAAACCCACCAGTGGAATGACTCCAAATCAATGTTCTGTAATTAGACCAGGAACTAAACCTTTTCTATTCCTTCCAGAGATTATACATACAAAAATTGTTTTCTTTTCTCTTTCTGTTCGTTCACTTCTCTTCTACACGAACAGAGACCAACTATATAAAGACTCTCAATTGACAGTTACACATGATGGAAAATGAACCACCACTGCCAATCAGTTACACTCCTTGTTCGGTTACAAGCTTTTAAGCTGTTTCTTGACATACATGTCATTATGCGGCTAACTAAGACTCAAAGTGGCCTAAGGCCTTACAACATAACATTTTGGACATAACATAAAATGTATAGAATCCTCAGATTCTTAATGTCTTCAAGGTGCTTCTGCACCATATACATACAAATCGATTCTCCCTCTCACTCTATTCGTTTTCACTCTCTCACACACACATTTCTTAATGAACACAGACTGACTATATAGAATCTCATATTGGCAGTTACATACGATGGAATGCAAATCGCCCTACAACCACCTCTGCCATTCGGTTACACCCATACAGTTTAGTTGCAATCTTTCATGACAGGTATACAGACTCTAAGTTATGCCATTACTCGGCCAACTATGATTCCATATGGCACTAAGGCCTTACAAACATGACACTTTGGACATAATAGAATATGCATGGAATCTTCCTGATTCTTAGGTCTCGAGGTGCTCCTACACCATACAACCAACCAACAAAGATTTCCATGTCCCTTGGAAATGTACCTGCAAAACAAAACTACCTTTTCCTGCATCTCTGTCTGGCTTCATTTGTCACTCTATCTCATCAGCTTCAGGCTTCAAATCTTCATATCAATGGAATAGTGACCAACCAACCAACAATGGTAAACTACCATCAACATTTTAGAGTATCTTCAGGCTCCTTCTACTCCTAGCAATGGAGTACTCTCAGACTAATCAAAGCTTCATCGACTACAACACAATGCTCAATCAGCTGTCCATCCTACACGCTACTTCACAGACCTATTCCTCTCATCCAATAGCAGATCCTGGAGATGCACTACCACTCTCTCTCGCAGTGGCCTCATTCTATACCCTCTTCCAACCAAACCTCTATTGGTGAATGGTCTTGACAGACCTCATCATCATCTGCCCACTACAGGAATCCTATTCCTCCTCGCAACTAGATGGCACGAGCATCTACAACAGTCTAGCAACTACTGTCAGCCTTCAAAATACTTTCCATG
Source organism: Cunninghamia lanceolata (assembly GCA_027924645.1). NCBI lineage: Eukaryota > Viridiplantae > Streptophyta > Pinopsida > Cupressales > Cupressaceae > Cunninghamia > Cunninghamia lanceolata. The sequence continues at coordinate 482,401 of BSBN01001002.1, forward strand.
ATCTTTATTTTCAAAATGGTCACCAACCAAATGTTTTGCTTCAACTCTTCATCTACACAGCTGCCTAGACCTTTTGCCAGCTCTGATACCAATTTGATGCAAAGTGCACAAAGGAAGTGAACAACTTGTCACAAACTGTATCAGTGTGAGACTGTCTTACGTCTCAGCGATCTATTCTCATCGGCTAAACAAACCCCGTCAGCCACCTTACTATTTATCTCCCCAATCTCTCAACTCTCCCCAACAACTCACCACAATGCTTTGTCTTCAGTGAGACTACATACCATCGGCGAGTTTGAAAACTACTCCGCTGATACACACCAATCACCCTGATGACACTTCCGAACCACACTCGTCGGCAAGACTTACTCTATCAGCGGGATCGTTTACTCTCCTTCTGATGCACCGATATACCAACTTGTATATGCTTGACTTGACTTGCTACTACCGGTGGGACGATCGGTCACCTTTTGTATCTGACGAAAGGTGCATTCTCAACATACATTCTATTTCACCGTTACGGCCAGTCACCTTTTGTATCCGAAAGGTGCATCTTCAACATACATTCTCAACATGCTTTTGCGATATGCATTCGCAATGCACATTCGGTGAACTGATACAAAACTTGCGCCGATGTAGGTTTCTTTGGTGAGACTCCCTTCGCTCTTCACCGATACACCTCCTATCGGTCTACCTTTGTTAATCGATGTAACATCCAAAAGCTTCCCCGAGGGCCGTGTTACACCGATGGCAACTTCGGTTACTCTATAACTTGCAACCGAACAACTCACACAGAAACAACAAAAACTCAACAAAATGGAAAATGATCTACTCCTAAGGAAGTCATTCCACTGATTTTAAAGAAATCTCAACCAGTGGAATGCTTCTGATCTACATTCCGTGCAACAGAGCCTTACTCAGATATACACGACAAAACAAAATTTCTTATTCCTCTGAGAATATACATACAAATCGATTCTCCCTCTCTCTCTATTCATTTTCACTCTCTCACACACACATTTCTTAACGATCACAGACCGACTATATAGAATCTCATATTGGCAGTTACATACGATGGAAGGCGAATCGCCCTACAACCACCTCTGCCATTCGGTTACACCCATACAATTCGGTTACAATCTTTCATGACACGTATACAGACTCTATGTTATGCCGTTACTCAGCCAACTATGATTCCATATGGTGCTAAGGCCTTACAAACATGACACTTTGGACATAATAGAATATGCATGGAATCTTCCTGATTCTTAGGTCTCGAGGTGCTCCTACACCATATCTTCAATTTGATTTCCTTAACCTCAGATATAAACTCGTGTTCATTAACAAATAAACATGACGATGATTAAAGCATATATCTCATATAGCATCTTTAGGTGTTCAAAAGATATTTACATCATTTCAATATTCTCTTGAATGAGTAATACCTATCACTAAGTTATGGATAATAAAATCATTCTCCTAGCCTGTTAGCCTTTAATACCTACTCATAGACAATGAAGCCTATTGATCTCTTGTTACATAGAGAAAACAAAGTCCTTTAATCTGCTTACACACAATAATGGCAAAGTCTTACAGCCATATCAGTATACAAAGTCTAATGACTTTATATATATAGCATAGGTCTTTAAGCCTATCAACTGATTATACTCTCAATAGTAACTAAGTTTGGCAGCATTGATATATTCTCAATAGTCGATAAAGTCCATCAGCTTCGTAAAGCACAAGGGTTTCAAATATATATGTGTATCGGTCTCATAAGGCATAGACTAAACCAAACATGTTAGCTTTAACATGCAGAGTTATTCTAAATTGTTGGCCTAATATCCCACAAAGCTAAACTAAGTTATAACAGTTGTAAAATACAAATATTCTCCATTCTATTTATGCCTTCTTAACCACTACGAGCTTCTATGTTGCATAAATTCTTAATGAATCTAACTTTTGTGCAAGTATACAGAAAATGGACTTATTAGGGAGAAATAATGAAACAATAGTTTTAGATCTATAGACTCTTATCTCTCATTGAGTTCTAATTCTAACCAAAGTTTAGCTTTCTCTTTCCATTGTTCACTATGATAGATACCATCTTGTTTGTAGAGATCCTCACCTTTGGTAGTATACCTCTGACAGTTTCACTAGCCTAGCCTAGCAAGCTAGCTCTTAGCAATTCCAACCCAACTATTAATGTTGATGCACCTCGTCTTTTCCGTATACTGGTCTACATGTTCCACAATCATAACTGTAAAATTGTACTCATAAGAGGTTCAAGGAAAACACCGATAGGAACAACTAACAAGTTAGAAACTTTTATGGTGTAGAACCATTCCTAAACACTATATACTCCCTGTAAAAGCCTATTGGATCCTTTTTGTTATGCCACAGTACCGTGAGTGGCTTAACTGAGCCTCTGTGTGTGTATCCATGTACTCAACTTCCACTCAATTCTATATTTTCTATTAGTGTTGAAGCACCTCATCTTCTCTGTATATTGGTCTACTTGTTCCGCAATCATAATCGCAGACTTGAACTCATAAGATGTTCAAGGAAAACACCAATAGGAACAACCGACGTGTTAGAAACTTTTCTGGTGTAGAACCATTCCTGAACACTATATACTCCCTATAAAAGCCTATCAGATACTTTTTGTTATGCCACAGTACCCTGAGCGGCTTAACCAAGCCTTTGTGTGTGTATCCCCATACTCAGCCCCCACTCGATTCTATATTTTCTTACACCCTAACTTTCATTGAAACGACTCTCATTATTGCCTTTTTTCTACATTCCCCCTAGAACAAGAACATCTACCCTTGTTTTAACTAAATTGTCACCTTTATTCATGCTCCACCATTTCTCACTACCACAAAGGTCTAGGCATAAACTTAGCCTAAAATCATGCCTCACTCACATGCAACGTAGTGGAGTGGTGATTTTTAATGACCACTCCAATACTCTTATAAAATCTCCTCCACTCTCTCCATATTAACATGGATTAAGGAGTCGAGCAACCACTATTAACAAGAAATGATGGGATAAAATTGCTAATTTATCTCCATAATAAGCTCAAACGATAACAACAAAAGGTTGAGACAAATAATTTCATATTAAATGAATATATATACACATCTCAATCTAATATTGATACTCACAACGTATACTTACGTTGTTTCAAACACTCGACAAGATGTGTGAACAGGGTCGAGGTATTCTCCCCCTCACAATCTTGCGTAAACATCAAAATCATATAGGTATGATAGTATCATGGAATTTAACCTGGAAACTACCAATAAAGAAATAGTTTAACCAATTTAATAATATTTTCTCTTGAATATAGCTATAATCATATCAGTCAAGGACTAACGACTATTGACTATTTCCATGTCGATGGTTAAACTTTCCTGACATAATCTTGATAGAATCTACACTAAAAAATCCTGACAACAAATCGACAACTGTCAAGTTGAAGCCAACTTAGATCAAAAGTGTCAAGTACCACTTACCCAACTCAATGAGGGTTCACTAATTTATACAAGCACAAGACTAAAATTGCATCAACTATTCTTTCCCATATATATATATATTCACTTCTCTCTGATGATGCTCTCCCTCTCTTCCTCAGAGGGTAGAAACCTATTTGTTGAATAGAACTTGTAATCACCAAACTGGGATTAAGGTATCATTAAACAATTCATAATCCTAATGAAATCATAACATATTGACAACATATAATATCATGTCAATTCTAATCATATATTCATAAACTCTTAAAATCATTGATTTTTCGTAACGTTTCACTAAACGTCAAATCACTAAATCATGTGTAATCATCTACTAATTACTTAAAAGTAAAAAGTAAAATGTAGTCAGAATTAGGGATGTGATATTTAAATTAGTCCCTTTACACTATCGTGCAGCAACTCCTTAACAACGATCTAGTGCAGTTGCCCCCTATCAGGCATCTTGATACAAGCAAGCCTCTACTGCTTTCGTATGAACCAAAGGCTTTCTGTCAGTTTCATAGAGTACCTGGTCATGATACTAAACAATGTTTGCATCTCAAACGCACCATTCAAGACCTCATTGATAAAAGCATGATCTAAGTCTCTCATGCAAACAATGGCAAAAACAAGTCAGTGGCTCCTACACACCAACACTTGCAAATCTACATAGATCCTATGCCCCATCACTCTTCAAACTTTATTGACCTTGTTTTTGCTCTTGTGGTGCTAGAGTCGACTCCTGATGCTCTTTCTCTCTCTTCCTATTTAGAGATGATTGGCATGGTAGATGTTTGTTCTCGCCTTGTATGAGAATGCTCTGTTCTTGAGCCCATGATCTCCTTTTCTTGTTCTGAGATACCACCCAACAGATCTGGAGGACCTCTGTACATTTTTGCGGATATTAATGTGAAACTCATTAAGGGTGTCCTCATTGATCCTATCTACATGGCCAATGTTATTACAGAGGAATTTCTCTATGTGCATGAACTATATAAGGATGTTTATGAGAAATCTAATGTTTTTATTAGTGTCATGACAGGTTGTCTTGTCCTACTTTGGGTTCCATCACCCTTCCTGTCCAGGTCAGACCTAAGACCCTAGACATTTATATTTCCATTATCCCTTCTTCTAATCACTTTCGTGTGTAATTGAGCTTGAGCCATGGCTCACTTCTATGAGAGTGGTCTCTTCTATGGCTCATAGATGTCTAAAGTTTCCTTATGATAGTGTGGTGCATACAATTCATCATAGTGGATTTACACTACTTGTCATGCGAAGAAACTTCTCTCTTGACTACTTCTAGCCAGCCCCCACTAAGTCGCTCTGGCCTCATAATGATTTTCTATTTATTTCAAAGAGAGTAGGATAGCCTAGTTGTCTGTTGTCCCTTCTTTTTCGTCATCCTCTTTGGTTGTTCCCCCTATGGTGCATCTGTCTTTAGAGGATGCTCCTATTCCTTCTACCTCCCAAGTAGATAAAGGAAAGCAACCTGTATAGAGTGCACCTTTCTGCTCCCATGCTACTGGCTTGTACTTCACAGTGCCACCTCCAGGCTCGTACACAAGAGCCTAAGATCAACCTGCCATACAACCTTGTGCACCACATGTTTTTGGACTTCTCAATCTCCATTGGCTAGTTTCGTTCCCCCTGTCTCTTTGGTGGCATCAAGAAACCTGTCTCTGCTGAGTACCCCCCCTCCTTCTTCAGTGTCGCCATAACCTTTGGTGGCTGCTTCTATTCCTCTTATGCCTGTAATAGCATAAGGAAAGAAGCCTATGTTGCGAGAACCTTTCCCTTCTACCTCTCCTATGGTCTCTCCACCGTTGGTGATTGTTTCTATTTCTCCACATATCCCTGTGATATTGAATGGCATACAACCCATGATGGAAGAGCCCCCAACTCTGTCAGTGGAAGCCTCATCCTATACTAGGTGAAACCAGCTTACGAGATTGCAAGCATCACTGTCATGTCATAGCCCCAATACGTGTTGCTAATGCACAACCTGCCCCTAAGGATCCTTTCCCCTCAGTCATTTGTTGATGTTGTTCCTATTAGTGTGAATAGAGTCTTTAGTCATCTAGTTTACTTCTATCTAGTTTCACACTAGCTTAAGTTTATTAGTGGTTTAGTTGTCTCACCTCATAGACATATGACACATGCTCTCACACTTGTCCCAAGTGTTTTACATGTATCACACATCATGGAGGGTGGGTTAGTGTTTAACTTTCACCTTCTCACTTCTTCCTTGTCCTACATATACAAGGAGTTCTTTGTACATTCTCATACATTTTATGATAGTTTTCAGCCTCTTGCTTTGTGCACATTCATCTTGTGGAAGTTTGGTTATTCGATTCATTTCATTTCTACTCCTATATGGTATCAGAGCCTATAATTGCAATTCTCTTCCCACTTTCATCCCGCACATTTAGCCCTATCATAGGTGTGTCTAGATTTGAGCAAAAGTTTTGGCAGAAAGTGCAAAAATTTCTTGCAAGTTTAAGATTTGCAGGGATTCTCATCTTTTTTAGGCAAGATTTTGGAAGCAAGAGGTCATTTTGTGCCCTTTTGTTTTAGCCTCTTACTTTATGCACATTCATCTTGTGGAAGTTTGGCCTTTGTGGCAGCCTTTATTCTAATTTTGGGCAAACTTTTGCAGCTCCAAGCAAGGTTTTTGAGGGTTTGGTCATTTTTTTGGCATTTTTTTATCAAGCTCCTTGGTTCCATTGAAGGATCTCTGCTCAAGGAATCATCGTTTGGCCACCTAATCTAGTCTTGGTTGCCATTTCTGTGACAGGCCATTATTTTTCCTGTTGCACACTATGTTTTGTTATGGAGGCCACGGTCATTGGTTTAAGGTTCTAGTTTTTATAAACCACAAAACCATGTCAACTATACCTGTATTCATGGTATTTCTGGTCGATTTCACTTTGTGCAGATATGTCATGGGTCTCCTTCTAAACACAAAAGTCTCCCGCACACTTGCCGCCATTGTGGTCAATATATTTGGGCATCGTCTTCACTCATGCCATCTTTTTGGAGGCGCCACCACCAGTCACCTTCTCATCCCAGTCGACTTCATGTTGCCTAGTCGAAATCTTAACCATTTGCAGCGTGAAGTGTGTTTTTGGTCGTTGTTTATTTCTGGCATCTTCTCATTTCATCTCGCCACTTTTTGTTTTTCTAGTTTTCTCTGGTGTTTGCTCGGGATGTTTTACCTGAGCTTTGGTGTTCTATCGCCTCTGTGCATTACCCTCACCACCAGGAGTTTTCACCAGGCGAAGGACTCTGAGGCCACTAACAATCTCCAACCTTCATTCATTTGCTGAGGTCGACGATTCAAGGCATTCGCTGAGAGATTCTTCACTCCATAGTTTGGTGTTGCAGATTGTGTGTTTCAACTTCATTCAAGGTGGTAGAACTCTACCAATTCTCCCCACTCGGCTTCATCATAGGCTTTTTATCCCACTTTGCAAGTCTCTACCCTTCATTTGGTCAAAGTGATCTAGTCGCAGTTTTTTGTTTGCTACAACGACATCGATTCTAGTTATTGCAACGACCTCTACCGATTGCCACTCCCTCAGATTTGCAATGGTTCTAAAACACCTGGTAATCCTTTTTTTCCTGGCAATTAAGTGGTATTTTAACTGTCTATTGCAAGCCATGAGAAATATTTGATTGTTTGATGAAGGAATCGGGAGGAGTTTGTAATCATTTTTGCATTTTGTTTTTTGTCACCACTCTCTACAAGTGGCATTTACCTCTAATGACTCCTCCGCCTGCCATGCATTGAATGAGTTGGGTGTTTTTAATTGTTACTTGTAACAATTGGTTTCTTAGACTGTTGTTAGTTTTCAACACTTGGCAGGTCACAGCTTTCATGCCATTGTGCATTGTTTTTTTCAGTTACAAACTGCCACAAAACAATTAGGAGTGCATTTATTGCTACACAGCTTTTATTGTTAACATACACTTATGTGTAACCTTAACAATTTGCAGTAACCACTAGGAACTAACCGTCCAGTGTAAATTGAATTTTCTAAAAAAATTGTCTCAAAAGACCCTAATCTTGCATAGGTGTGTGCAAAGAGGTTTTTTTATTCATTTTTCCGTAACTTTAGCCTACAGAGGTGAAATTGGGCGTATTTAGTTCAGACACCAACAAAACTACGTCGAGATGATTTGGGAATTATCCCATTTCCTCTCATTTTTTTTCTTCCTTTGTAAAGCAAGTTCCGTACCAACTGAAACAATTGTATTTCTTTATTGGCATCTTGAAATTGAGTGTCGTCTTTTTAGAAAGTGCATAATTTTTCTCTCTTTTTAGAAAGTGCATAATTTTTCATGACTAATCTATTGGAAATGATTTCATAGTACTATTACAAAGTGCCATTTTTCATTCCAATTAGTCTTGCTTGACACACTCAATTATAAAGAGTCATTTTCTGGGGGGGCTTCTTTTACAATTTTTAATCAAACTTTGGGGGGTTTGCAAGGCACAATTTAAGTGCCTCTTTGTGTTTCTCAAGTATGGATCCTAAAATTGATTTGTTAACACCACATAATTTTTACACATGGAAAACTAAAGTACAACTTCCTCAATCTAAAGGGCTATTGCAAATGCTAAATGATCAACAATTACAATTCAATAGGGAGTATGAACAATTTGTCTATTGCAATAAGTTAGATGAGGCAATGGGAATCATTGGCCTCCATGTATCTGATAACTTGCAATTTCATCAGAGCAATTGTACAACTCCTAAGAAAATGTGGGACAAATTTAGTGATTTATTTGGTAAAGTTGATGAGTTCAAAATACTTTAATTGGATGTTGAATTAACAACTTTGTCACCTGATGTCTTCCCTTCAATTGAAGATTACTTAGTCGAGTTCAAATCTTTGCTTTCTCGACTTCAAGGTTGTGGTAAAACAAAAATAGATAAGGAATGTGTCTTCTTGGTTTTGTCAAAGTTAAAAGGCCCCTATCAGGTCTTCACTTCTACTTTTTACTCTACAATGGATGCACTTGGTTCAGCATTTACTATGCCTACTTTTGAATAGTTTTGTGATCAACTTACGAGAGAAAAATCTAAGTTACTCTCCATGGATTCTAATACTTCTTCAAAAAGTCAAGCATTAGTAGTTCATGCATCTAAGGGTAAAGGTAATAAGCATTCAAAATGTTTAGTCAAAGGTAGAATCATCTTCAAGCAAAGAGAATTCATCTAAAAAGAAAACCAAATCTGATACATCAAACACAACTTCTAAGTCAAGTAAAAATTATTTCAAGAAGAAAAGTAGAGGGCCATGTACATTTTATGGGATGCAGAATCATGATGTCAAGATATGTCATTGAAGGATTGAGGCTTTGGAAGAAGCCATGAATAAACACAACATTAATACTCCCAAACCTAGCAAAGGCCATGCCCTTATTGCTACAGGTTTGAATTCATCCACATCAAATTGGATAGTTGACTCAGGAGCCTCACATCACATGACTCATTTAGTTGATCTTCTTGAATCTCTTTCTGATAGCACCACTTCTCATATTTCAATGGGAAATTCTTCACAAATTCCAATTATGGGGTCAGGTTCAATTCTACTGGCAGATGGTTGCATTGAGGATGTCCTCCTTGTTCCTGAACTTTCTACCAATCTTCTCTCTGTCTATCAGATATGTAATACTGGGAACGGGAAGACTATTGAGTTTTCTCCACATGATGTTGTTCATGACCTACAACATCTAAAGAAGATCATTGCTTCAGGTAGAGCAGATCATGGGTTTAGATTGTATAGGTTTCACAGTTTTGAGGCATCTAGTGGTTAATCACACATTGCCCATGCAGACTCTTTGAGTCGACTTTGGCATGAGAGGTTTAGACACGTCAATTACAAGTATCTTCAACAGTTGAGTACACAAGAGATGGTACTTGGTCTCCCTAAGGTTTCATTCACAAAGGGTATTTTTCGAGGTTGTGTGCATGGCAAACATCATCAAGAACCCTTTCCTAAGGGTAAAGCCCATCATGCTACTTCCTTACTTGAGTTGGTTCATAGTGACCTCATGTCATTTCCAACTCCTTCATTTTCAAGATCCAAGTATGTACTTACTTTCACTGATGACTTCTCTCGCCGCACCTAGGTGTACTTTCTCAAGTACAAAAGTGATGTATTCAACACTTTCAAGACTTTTAGGGTGTTCATGGAGAAGCAGTCAAGTTTCTCTATTTGGAAAATACGCACAGATAATGAGGGGGAGTATGTGAATCAAACCTTTCCGAACTATTGCACTGAGCATGCTATTTGACATTAGTATTTGGTTCCCTACACTCCTCAGCAAAATGGTGTTGCCAAACGAAATAACAGAACATTCAAGGAAATGGCAAATTGTATGCTTCAGTCTCAATCTATGGCCCCATCTTTTGTGCTAAAGAAATCAATTGTGCCAATTATATTCAGAACTATACTCCCCACAAGGCAATTTAGAATATCACTGCAAAGGATGCTTGGTTAAATATCAAGCCTAATGTCTCGTTCTTCAGGATATTTGGTAGTGAAGCTTGGACATTCATACTGGATGGTCGGCGTAAGGCAATGGAGAATAAGATTCACCCATTCATCTTTTTTGGCTATTGTGAGGATGTGAAAGCGTATAGATTGTTTGATCCTATTACTCGAGATGTCTTTTTTTGAAGAGATGTCCAGTTTGATGAGTCCGTCACACATATGGCTCCTCCATCCACTTCTTCTTCCTCACTACCTACTCCGCCCTCTTCATCTCATGAAGATACCTTAGCACTTGAGGATCATTTATCTTTTGGTCCTAATCTACCATCTCCACCACCTCCACCACCAATTCTACATCCACCTACTCGTGTTTTGCCTAAATGGGCATGCAGTACTATTCAAGAGGCTGAATCTTTACTTGGTGATCCTATGACTTCTCGTCACACTCGCTCATAGACTTTTATCTCTAGTCTTCTGAGTCATGCAATATATCTAGATCCACAGAGTTTTTCAAAGGTTTCAAGGGTTTCAGAGTGGGCTTTAGCTATGGCAGCAAAGTATTCTTCTTTGATGAAGAATAATACATGGGATTTGTACCTCTTCCTAAGGGAAAAAAAATGGTTTAGTGCAAGTGGGTGTACCACACAAGTATGCAATTGATGGTTCTATTGAAAGATACAAGGCACATCGTGTTTCTAAGGGTTTTTCACAAGTTGAGGGTATTGATTACTTTGAGACCTTTGCCCTTGTAGCCAAGATGGATTCTATTCACCTTGTTTCTTTTATTGTTGCATCTAAGAGTTGGCAGGTATTTCAGATGGATGTGAAGAGTGCTTTCCTGCATGGTGATCTTCATGAGGACATCTACATGAAGCAACCTCTAGGATTTGTGCAAGACTCTTCACTTGTATGCAGGCTTCAATGTTCTTTATATGGTCTCAAACAAGCCCCTCGGGCTTGGTATGAGAAGATTGATAACTTCTTGCTTGCATCTGGTTTCACATGTTGCCACTCTAATCACACTGTCTATATTTAGAGACATGGCAATGACCTTTTGATTCTAGTCTTGTATGTAGATGATTTGCTTTTGACTAGTAGTTCCTCATCCATGCTTCAGGATATTCGACACTCTTTGATGGAGCATTTTGACATGACGGATCTTGGGCTTTTGCACTATTTTCTTGGTCTTCAAGTTCTTCAGTCTACTAAGGGGATCTCCATATGCCAGCTAAAATATGCCACTGATATGCTTTATCATTTTAGCATGGCTGATTGTAAGCCAGCTCCTACACCATTTCAGTTTGGTGTTGTTTTCAGTACCACTTGCACAACATCTTGTGTTGATGCATCTTTGTACAGACAATTAGTTGGTCATCTTTTATATTTGACACATACTCACCCTAATATAACCACTTTTGTTGTGCTTGTCTCCCATTTTTCACATGACCCTCATGAGAGTCATTAGAAGGCAGTTGGAAGCACATTTTGAGGTATATTCGGGGCACCACACATTTTTGCATTTAGTACACACCAAGAGCTTCACAGATAGTAGGCTTCACTGACTCAGATTGGGCAGGTGGTGTTGACTCACAGAAGTCAACCTATGGATTTGTTTTCTACCTTGGTTTAACTCTAGTTGCTTGGTCTTGCAAGAAGCAAACCGCTATTGCATTATCATCCACTAAGGTTGAGTATTGAGGTGCAGTTCGTGCTAGCTAGGAGGTACTATGGCTTCAATAGATTTTGACAGAGTTTGGTCTACCACCAGATCTTCCTACTATTCTTTGGTGTGATAACCAAAGTGTCATTCACATTTCACGCAACCCAGTTGAGCATCAAAAGACAAAACATATCAAGATTCACATGTACATCATTTGATAGCTTATCCAGGATGGTGTTCTTTCCTTAGGGTATTTGTCTCCTCAGGATCAGTTTGCTAATATCTTCACTAAACCTTTAGCATTGCCTTGCTAGATCTTGAGTTGTGATGTATGCTTGGGGTGAAGGAAGTTGTCCTTTGTATTTAGATCTCTTTTTTGGAGAGGGGCTTTTCCCACAAGGTTTTCTCCTTTGCTCCATTTGTGAGAGACTTTCATTTTGTACATGAGTACCTCATCAGGTCATGTTGCTGGGACTCATTTTTTAGTGATTTTCTCCCTAAGTATCACTTAAGGGGGGGGTGTTAGTGTGAATAGAGTCTTTAGTCATCTAGTTTACTTCTATCTAGTTTCACACTAGCCTAAGTTCATTAGTGGTTTAGTTGTCTCACCTCATAGACATATGACACATGCTCTCACACTTGTCCCAAGTGTTCTACATGTGTCACACATCATGAAGGGTTAGTTAGTGTTTGACTTTCACCTTCTCATTCCTCCTTGTCCTACATATACAAGGAGTTCTTTGTACATTCTCATACATTTTATGATAGTTTTCAGCCTCTTGCTTTGTGCACATTAATCTTGTCAAATTTTGGTTATTCAATTTATTTCATTGTTGATCCTATAGTTCCTTCTTCTCCGCCTTCATCTCTTCCATCCCTAACCCCTACCCCTGTTGTCTGTGCCATTCCTAGTGCCACCCTACCCACTCATATTTTTAGTGATGCTCCTTGCATCACCTTGGCTGATCTGTGCACCTACCAGCTTGATCCTCCACCACCTAAAGGTAAACCTGAACACTATCCCACTCCATCATCCCAAAGACCTAAGCGCATCTTGTTGTTTCTTGCACTGCCTCCTCCTTCCTCCTCTTCTTTTCTCTTATTAGAGGATGTTACTCCATATGTGTCTCCTCGTGATAGCATTGTAGAACCACAAATTAATGTTTATATTTTTGATAGTGACTCTCGTGATTCCCCCTCTAAGGAGTGAATCACCGATTCTGTTATTGATATATCTAATTTGTCCACAATATTTACATGATTGTTGACTCTTGTCCCTAGTGCCTTGGAGGCTCCAACTATTATAGTTGCTCCTTTGCACCTGGAACCAGGTGAATCTCCTTTGAATTGTCTTGCTATGGTTTCATTGTTAGCTCTTATGCCGTCCATTTATTGATGAAGGGGGTAAATCATAAAACACACAACAACAGAAATTGCACATAGAAAATAGAATGTTATTTTATTTTTTTGGACAACCCATTACATTACAGAAGCTCAATTACAATCAGAGGATGAATCCTCCATAGGCTGCAACACATTACAACTTCCAATCTCAAGACTCTGGAATCTTCTCCCTTTTTTAACCCCTAAATCAACTAGGATTTCTATTTTCCCCCTATTCTTGACTCTACACTTTCCCCCTTAACTCTACTACTGGCCAGGGTTCCCAAAAATAGTCATAAATAGCCCTTTTTTTTACAAACTCCAACTAAATTTTGAAATTTTGCAACTCCCTCCAAAAGTAGGCCAACTTCCGGGAAGCATAACTTTTGATCTGGGTGTCCAATTGATGAACTGTTTTAAGCATCGGAAAGATTGCGAAGTGAACTATCATGCTAGAAATGCATAAATGAATTTTTGTCAACTTTTTGGGACATTATGGGACGTTTTAGTGTCTCATATCTGATTTTAGAAATTTTCAAGGGCTTTTCAGAAAACAAAAAACTTTAATATATTTCAGCTCACAAATGATCTTTTCCTGATTCCTTCACCAAAGGTCTTATATTTCATTTACGAAGCTTCTTGTAAAATTTCACTTCAATCCATGCCCAAATGCAAACTTTACTAAAATGGCAGTTAAACTTTTCAAAAATAGCAGTTTGGAAAAACTAAAAGTCCTACATCATTATTCAAGCAATTATGGAACCAGAAATACTAATTATGGATAGAAATGAAAACAATTTCAATGATTTTGAATCAACATCTTTTTGGGTTATGCAAGATTTCCTTTACACCACTAGATGCTCCTGCATTAGACACCTAGGGTAACTTGAGAAGTGACCCTGTCACCTCTCAGGTGTTTGTTTGAGGAAAACCCAAATGGTCAACCTCTGCCTTAGACAACCAAGAGGAATCTTCAATAGGCCTTCCTTTCTATTTCACCAGATATTCTTCATATTTCCTATTCCGAATACTTCTTCCCACATGGCTATCCAAGATCTCTTCTATCTCCTCCATTAAAGTAGATGCCAAAATACTCCACTGTTCTTCTATTGGTCTATCATATGTGCCACCTTCATGATATCATGTTAAATCAGAAATGTTGAACACAGGTGAAATATTGATCCCGCTCGGCAACTCTACCTCATATGCATTTCCTGAATCATGCTTCTTCATGATTCGGCATGGTTGAAATTTCTTCATTTTTAGCTTATTATAGGTTCCAATTGGGAACCTTTCTTTTCTCAAGAGAACCATGACTTCATCTCCTACTTGGAACTCCTTATATCTCCTCTTCTGATCTGCCTTAGCCTTGTACTGAATATTCATCTTATTAATGTGCTTTCTCACCTCTTCATGCAAATTCTTCAGGTGTTCTACAAAGTCTTCAGCTTCAGCACTTGTCTTTTCTCCTTTGTCAACCTTCCTTAACTCTGAAGCATTTCTTGGACTATTCCCATATACAATCTGGAATGGTGATTTACCAGTACTCCTATTGACAGAATTGTTGTAAGCAAATTATGCCTGTGGTAAAATCAAATCCCATCCCTTGGGCTTATCTCCTACTAAGCATTGAAGCAGGTTACCCAAACTCCTATTCACCACTTCCGTATGTCCATCGGTCTGTGGATGGTGTGTAGAACTAAACTTTAAATCTATCTTCAACATATTCCACAATCTCATCCAGAAATAGCCAACAAACTTGGTATCTCGATCTGAAACTATGCTCTTAGATAGACCATGTAGTCTCACTACCTCCTTGAAAAATAACTCTGCAATATGAACAACATCATTAGTCTTCTTGCAAGGAATAAAATGTGTCATCTTTGAGAATCTGTCCACCACCACAAAAATGGAATCATGTCTTCTCTATGTCCTAGGTAAACCAAGAGAAAAATCTATACTAATATCATCCCATGGATTCTCTGGTACAGGTAATGGCTGATATAGCCCTATATTCTGACTTGCTCCTTTTGCTATCTGACACACTCTGCAACTCTGCACAAATTTCCTCACATCCTGTTGTAACTATGGCCAATAATAATGCTCACCAACAATAGCAATGGTCTTATCTTGACCAAAGTGTCCAACTAATCCCCCACTATGCTTCTCCTTAATCAGTTTCTTTCTCATGGAACTCCTCGGAATGCACAACTCACTTCCCCTAAACAACATGCCATCTTGGATTATAAAATCTAACCATTTTGTCCTATCCAAAGTAGCAGGTTTCGAACAAGCTTTCCAAGCCTCTACAAAATTTGAATCTTCAGGATACAAAATTTTGAGCTCATCGAACCCAACAACCTCTATCTTCATTTTTGTCAACAAATTTTGCCTTCTGCTCAAGGCATCTGCAACTCTGTTGGACTTCCCACTCCTATGCTTCAAAACAAAAGTATAACTCTGCAAAAACTCAACCCATTTTAAGTGCCTTTGATTTAACTTTCCTTAACTATTAAGATACTGCAAAGCCTAATGATCAGTATATAAAACAAACTCTTTTGGCAACAAATAATGTCTCCATTTCTTCAAAGCCTAAACTATGGTATAAAATTTTTGATCATAAATAGAATACTTTTTATTGGCATCATTAAGCTTCTCACTAAAATAGGCAATGGGCTTACCTTCTTGACTCAAAACAGCTCATATAGCACTGCCACTAGCATCACAATCTACCTTAAATACCTTATTGAAATATGGAAGTGCCAATACAGGTTGCTCTGTGACTTTTTGCTTCAATGTATCAAAACTCTTGTTTGCTCCTGTAGTCCAGTTCAACTCTTTTCTATCCCCTCTCATTCTCTCAGTTAGGGGTGCACAAATGCTACTAAAATTCTTGATAAACTTTCTGTTAAAACTTGCCAAACCATGAAAATACCTTACCTCTGTAGCACTCCTTAGCATAGGCCATTCAATGATAGCCCTTACTTTTTCTAGGTCCATCTTAAGACCTTCCTCTGAGACAACAAATCCCAAGTATACCAACTCCTTTGCAAAACTATGTACATTTCTTCAGATTAATCAGCACCTTCTCCTCCCTCAGCTTCTCTAAAACTCTTCTGATATGCATCAGATGCTCATCCCAAGTCTTACTAAAAATCAAAATATCATCTCAATAAACAATAACAAAACTTCCCAAAAATTCTTTCAATACCTCGTTCATGAGCCGCATGAATGTGCTCAGTGCATTGGTTAGCCCAAATGGCATGACTAACCACTCATACAAACTGTCCTTTGTCTTCAAGGTTGTCTTCCATTCATCTCCTTATTTGATGCGGATTTGGTGATACCCACTCTTCAAATCAATCTTCGTGAAGTACTTGGCACCACTCAAACAATCCATTATGTCATCCATTATTGGCAATGGAAATCTGTATTTGATCGTGATCTTATTGATGGCCCGAGAATCTGTACACATTCTCCACTCTCCATCTTTCTTCAGTGCCAGTACTAGAGGTACCGCACATGGACTTAGGCTCTCTCTTATCAGTCCCTTCTTTAACAGTTCGTGAACTTGTCTGTTCAGCTCTTCATTCTCTGCAAGAGTCATTCTATGGGCTGCCTTATTCGGCAAACTAGCTCCTAGTATCAAATCCATTTGATGACTTATCTCCCTCACTAGTGGTAAACCTTCTAGTACATTATCAGAGACAATATCTTGAAATTTTTTCAACATATCTAAGACTTTTACTAGTACATCTTCACATTTCTCTTGACTAATCTTAGGAATCAATGCAAAGCAATGACGCTCATGCTTCACACGCTCCAAAAATTTCCTGCCATCTACCAAGAAAATTCTGGTAGTACTACCTACCTTTTCTTCCACCTCCTTCAATGGCTTCAACTTATGATGAATTTCATCCTTTGTCAGGGAATATGTGTTTGCATGGCCATCATGGATAGTGCACCTATCATACTGCGATGGCTTCCCCAATAACATATGACATGCATCCATTGGTATTGGTGGTGCCCACCTGGAGTTACGGTTTCAAGCATTTGCATCCGCAGGCCTTTTCAGAGAAACCTAAAAAATTTCTAAGTCCCTCGGCCTCCAGTTGTATGCATGTATCTTTGTATGTATATGGCTGTTGTATCTAATGTGTAGGCACAATTGTACAATGGCGGACTCGAAAAGAAGTTCAATCGGCTTCAAAAAGTGGAAAAAATGGTTGTATGAATCATTGTATGCATATCGGGTTTGTATTTGGCATTCAGGTGCATTTTTGGAGGTAAAAAAGTGGATGTACATAGCAGATTCCTGGTATATTCCGCATTTGTATCGAAAGGTTGCATAAATATGTTGTATATTTGATATACAACGGGTAAGATATAACAGCGGACATCAAAAGGTGTTCAAATCAGGTTGAATAAGGGTTGGGCCCACAGATATGCAGTGGAAGGATTGTATGTATATAGCATATACAATTTGATGTACAATGTAAAACATACAATCCCAGACTTCAAATTTTATTAAATCAAGCCTAGAAGGAGTTGATACAAGTGCAGAGTTGAAAAGTCAAAGGTAGTTTCCTTTGTATCTTACATTGTATGTATCTCCAATGTACAACTGCATATACAATGGAACATATAAAGGGCTGAAATTGAAGTTGCTTCAAATTTGTTGTATGTGCAGGTTGGTATCTGTCGTTGTATATTGTACATACAACTACACATACAATGTGAAATATACTACCGGACAAGTGTAAAACTGGACGCGGCCGAAGTATAAACTGCATCTATGAGCTTATTGGAGTCTACGGTTGTATATTGGGATTGTATGTTCCCATTGTATAATTGGACATACAACGAGCAGATACAAAGAAACATACAAGGCAGGAGCAGTCAAAGTCAACGGTCTTCAAGAACGTGGTGGGGCCTGCACAGTTGTATGTTCTGCGATTGTATGTATGTGCAATATACAATGCAATGTACAAAGGCACACATACAATCCCGAATGTGAAAAGTGAATGTGTTCTGGTGGATTTCAGGCTGGGGCCCGCAGATTTATATTGCACATTGTATGTATGTGCGATATACAATGAAAGATGCAAAAGTGAAGATACAATGCCGGATTCAATATTTTTCCAATCTGATTGATAAATGCAATGGAGTCTGCGGTTGTATGTATATTGCTCATTGTACATGCGATATACAAAGTGATGTACAAGGAAGGAGATGCAAGGCCGGACCTGACTATGATTTCAAATTGATTCATAAAGATTTGGGGTCCGCGCTTGTATGTATGGTGATTATATGTACAATCTCATATACAATTTCTAATGCAAAAGTTGATACAATGGATCGCCGAGAGAGATGCAAATACATAGCTATGGTGATCCAATCAGGTGCTACCATGTGTCCCAAGGTAGTTGTATGTATATACAACTGCATATAGAAAGATTTGATGGCAAAAATGGAAAAAAGGGGAAAAAAGTAAAATGGAAGAGGGAAAAGTCAACGATGGAAAAAGGGCGCCTATGTGGCGCGATCTCATTGGTGGAAGACTTTTTGATGGTGCCTATGTGGATTTTCATGGTGGATGTGTGATTTAAAGCCATAGATCTCAGCAGGAAGAGGGAAATCGATGGCCTATTTCAAACTTTCATAGGAAGGATTTCCTATGCATTTGCAGCTGCATTCCATATCGAAAGAGTTCCAGAGCACGCAACTGTCGTATTTCTAGAAGCCGCAGGTAGGTTGGCCATTAATGGCAAATTTGCAAAAACATAGTTGATGAATGACAGGCCACCTACCATTTTTAAGGCAAAAATCTCCAGGTGGCTGCGTGTTTCCCGAGTTCACCTGCTCTTCCTTCTTTTTCTGCCTGGAGCATTGAATGTTTTCGGCGCCATTTAGATGGTGCATCGTATCTGGCAGCATCTCGAAAAGACCATGTACTTAATGCTGAGGGCACATTCTTTTTGTATAAGAGGACTGTCACTCATTTTTTCGTGGGGGAAGACTTGGGCAAAATTTTTGGAGAAATAACGAAAAATAGAGTTTTTTTGTTGTTCTATCTCTTTTGTGAGTTTATGAGTTGCATTTGAATGCACGTTGTATACATGTTTAGTTTCATGTTGTGTTTATATGAAAAATGTTTCTTTGCATGTTTTTAGTTGTTTGTCTCCATTTGTTGTATGCATCCCTTCTTTTGAATCTGGTTGCTAAGGGTTACTTAGATTCTAGGATATAAATTCCTATATTACATGCTTAACTTCTAACCTCCATTCAAGGAGTGGATTAAACTATTTTAGGTTAAGTATGAAGAAGATTGTATGGCAGCAGGGATGTTTGTAAGTAGAGATAGTTAAATACTCACTCTTGGATGGTGTTTGTAAGGCAAATACCTATCCAACCCCTTGAAACTTGAATGCCAGTGCAAATCATTCACTTGTATACGTCTAGTTGACTCCTTGCCCTAAGATAGGCACCGATCTACCCTTGTGTAGTAGTTATGATCCAAAACCCCCTGTCTTGCATCCAAAACATAAATACAAATCCTTTCATAATTCCAACCTGTTAGTTTGTAGGATTAGAAATAGGACCCCTGCATACTCTCATTCCTAACCAGTTAGATATGTCCAAGAACACTGCCAACCTTGTGATTTATCGCACAAATCTTGGTCCTAAAATGAGAGTATTCTGCCTGTGACTAAAAGGCTAAATCTTTCTATTGGGTGAGTCAAAGTTAAATCTTTAGCAATAGGGATACCCCCTTGGTGCGGCAGAACCAGAAGTGAAGGGGAGGCAGCTCACGCAACCTCCTGTATTTGTTGGATGAATCTGTCTGTGCATTGGAACTGGCAAACCCTTTGCTAATTCAGAAAAAACCCCAACATGTATGATGTCACACAACACCTCATCATGGTAGTCCCCAATCTTGAACTTGACTAAACACTACTCATTGACCAAAGCTCTATGGTCCTTCTACAACCATGTGCTCTGATATGGATGTGGATACTTTCTTCTTGTCAACTTAAACTTGTCAACCATCTCCTCTGAAACAAGATTGTCAGTGCTTCAACTATCAATAATAATATCACAACACTTATCTTCACATTTGTACCTTGTGCGAAATAAACTCTTCCTATGATTTGGTTCTTTCTCCTCATTCAACAAGGTTCTTCTAACAACTAGGGTTTCTCCCCTTTCAGCATCTTTAGAATGCTCAGACTGCACATCTTCATCTACATGTGAAACTCGTTCATTACCTTCAGGTATTCTATTTATCCTTCCTTGGTGTTGCGGACACTCCTATGTTTGATGCCCTTCTTCTCCACATTGGAAATAGGTTTCTCTAAAACCTCCTCTTCTAGGTCCTTGCCCAAATCGACCTCTTCCTCTTCCTCTTTGCTCACCATTGTTTTGGTCACGAGGGTGGTAGGCATTATCTCCTCTCTGATTTTGACTGGTGCCAACTTCTTCACTTTTCTTTTGATCTTCATTATGACCTCTATAGGATCTTCCATCAATCCTTCTGCCTTGACCTCTTCCTCTTTGCTTACTTTCGAATCTTTTATTCAACTTCTCTTCCACCTTCAGGGAAAACTGGTATGCATCTTCTATGGTGGTCATTCTAACCAAGATCAGATCCTCTTGAATACTTTGCCTCAACCCATTAATGTAACGGGCTACCTTATCCTTGTTGGCCTCTGCATGGCCTATCCTAATAGTAATCTTATAAAAATCTTTTGTATACTCTTTGACAGACTTGTTACCTTGCTTCAATCCTTGCAACTTCTTCAACAACTCCATTTCATAGTCCACAGGAATGAACTATTTCTTTAGTTTCTCCACCATCTGATCCCATCTGGTAATCATTCTTTTTCCTCTTCTATTCCTCTCTAACTGGACCTCCTTCCAACAAATACTGGCATGGTCCTTCAACTTTGTTTTCAAAAACTTGACCCGATCTAGGTCCTCCATGTCTTCATACTCGAAATACTCCTCCATGTCATTGATCCAATCAATAAGTTGTTCCAGATTCAAATCTCCAAAATAGGTAGAAACTTCAATCCTAGGCCTCTTTCTGATCTTTGAAATGGCCCTCAACAACCTGATTTCTGCAGGATCTCCGACAACTTCTTGTTCTTCTTCTGATAGCTCTTCTTTAGCTTTATCCTCGCTTTCTTCTCTTGTTCTTGGCTCAAACCCTCTTCGCAACTCCTCTTGCAATGCATCGATCTGCCTTTGTAGGGCTCTAAAAACCTCTTCCATCAAAGAATTTCTTCCAACACAATATCTTCGTGGAGGCATCTTGATCTCCACAGCAAACCCTCAACCTCAGGTCCTGGTGCAAACTGCCTCATGGTCAGCGATCTATCTACACACTCAAGAACCCTTGTTCTGATACCACTTGATGAAGGGGGTAATTCATAAAGCACACAACAACAGAAATTGCACACAAAAAATAGAATGTTATTTTATTATTTTGGACAACCCATTACATTACAGAAGCTCAATTACAATCAGAGGATGAATCCTCCATAGGCTACAACACATTATAGCTTCCAATCTCAAGACTTTAGAATCTTCTGCCTTCTGTAACCCCCAAATCAACTAGGGTTTCTATTTTCTCCCTATTCCTGACTCTACACTTTCCCCCTTAACTCTACTACTACCCAGGGTTCCCAAAAATAGTCATAAATAGCCCTTTTTTGGTGGCCTCCAGCTAAATTTTGAAATTTGCAACTCCCTCCAAAAGTAGGTCAACTTCCGGGAAGCATAACTTTTGATCTGGGTGTCCGATTAACGAACCGTTTTAAGCACCAGAAATCTTGCGAAGTGAACTATCACACCAAAAATCCATAAATGGATTTCTGGCAACTTTTTGGGGTGTTATGGAACGTTTTAGTGCCTCATATCTGATTTTGAAAATTTTCATGGGCTTTTCAAAAAACAAAAACTTTAATATCTTTTAGCTCACAAATGATCTTTGCCTAATTCCTTCACCAAAGGTCTTATATTTCATTTACGAAGCTTCATGTAAAGTTTTGCTTCAATCCATGTCCAAATGCAAATTTTCCTAAAATGGCAGTTAAACTTTCCAAAAATAGCAGTTTGGAAAAATTGAAAGTCCTATATCATTATTCAAGCGATTATGGAACCAGAAATACTAATTATGGAATGAAATGAAAACAACTTGAATGATTTTGAATGAACATATTTTTGGGTGATGCAAGATTTTCTTTACACCACTAGATGCTCCTGCATCATTTATGCTTATCAAGATTGGGACTAGGATGACCTATTCATGGCCAACCCATGAGACCTTTGCTTGTGTTTTGTGTCTTTTGATTAATAGTTATGTTTCTCCTATGTTGTGATTTTATGTTTGTTAGTTCTACCTGGAGGACCTACGATGTCCTTGTAGACACATGGATACAAGAGGAATGCATCTGTTGTGACATTCTTCTATAAATGTTCCTACTTTCTTCTCTTTATTGCACCTTTGTTTATTGTTGTGACATTTTAGGGATGATGCAAAGTGTTGGAAGATTTAGCTTCCTTCCATGTTGACCCAATATTTTTTGTTTTATTTTACTTTATTTTTTATTGTCTCTTTATGACCTTCTTCCTTCATACTCATAGTTTTGTGTGCTTGGGGAATGATGATGATTCATTTAGTTGTCCCTTGATTATTAACCTTCCCTATGCATACTAACCCTAAAGCACATAGATCCCTTAGTGTCTTTTTGGGTGTTGTTGCTTATTTTATATGACAGTTGTTAGCATTGCTCAATGGCATACCATGTTTATACAAGCTTTTGTGTATCATGCCTACAACATCGCCTTTGTTGTGTTTTTCTTGGGGGCAACCCTCTTTTCAATTTTTGAGATGTAGCTCTAAGAATATATCTACTCATATGTGTTGCCTCAGGCTCTCTTCCCCTTTTATCCTTTAGAATTAATTGCATACAAATGCTTTATGCAATTATTTTAAAGTGGAGGCATAATCTTCTGCTTTACACCTTTTTACACACACCAATTTGTTGACATGCTCCTTGTGGTATTAGTTTTTGAAACTCTCTCTGAGTCGTTTGTTTTGGTATGCTCCATGAAGCATTCACTCCCTGCAGCATTTATCGCTAGTGGTCCTAAGTAGATGTACTTGCTTGGCCTGAACACACTCTCAACTACTTGTTTGGCACTCTTTGTGAGTCACCTAACAACGCAGTTTGTTAGTCCTAGTGGCCCACAAGAGTCTGGTATGGTTCGTAGCTCTCACAGTGGGCTATCCCTAGAACCATACTTAGCATCCTTCTAGCTCTCGTAGTGTGCTAGAAATGCATCTATGTTGTTTTGTTTTCTTCACTTGTGTGTGTGTTTTGTTGTAGATAGTTGTAGATTATGTATTAGATTATATGATTTGCTAAACACTTATGTTTGGGAAAACCATATTTAATCTAATCCATTTTAGGATCTTTATACATATGTGTGGTTCTAGCATTTCCTCTTGTGCAGATTTATTGTTTAACATTGTGGTTTTGTAGATTCTCAGCCTGGGGGCTTCGTACCTCTACTCGAAGAACCTTCTGCATCCTTACAGTGATCCTTTTTGGAGGTATAATGTTTCATGTTACTTCATTTATACTTTAGTTTGCATATGCATGTAGTGTCATACACTCATTAAAGTGGGGGCTAAATGTAACATAGAAAATTGCATACCTTTGCAATTTCATGCTACGTTTATGCAACCACCTTAGTGTTTGCACCTTCTCTTTGCATATAGGCTAAAATTTGCTTGATTTTGGTCCATTGCTCTCATTTTATTCAAATTTCATTATGATGCTTGGTTATGTGACCAGGAGCTAGTTTTACCTAGACCCGAGCGCTCCATACAGATGTATGTGCAATGTACTAGTGTCTCGTGTCCATTTGCCGCTAGGTGACCATTCCTGAGCATTACCACTCACCTTTGGTAATCATGAGACTCTTATGTAATGCCTCCCTAAGGCGCAAAACATCTCTCAACATGATATTTAAAGATTTTCCCCCTTGGAGGTAATTTTGAATGAATCTTTGGAAACTAACTCACAACTCTCTCATTCAACATTCAACATTCATGCTCTCAATCTCTCAAGCACACATCACTCTAGTTTTGGCATTCCTCTTTTGGTGTATTCAACTTCTACAACAATTGTATGAACTTTTGGTACTCCTTGTGGCTTGATATCTTACTCTAAAGCTCTTAGAAGTTGTGGTTTACTCTTGTGCTCATTGTGCGAGATCTACCTTGTCAGGTTTGAACTTGTGCATTAGATTTGAGCTCCAGTTTATTTGCATCTTCCTATTCTCCCTCAAATTGGTAAGGTTGTTGATTTTTTTTATCTTTTATCATTTTACTCCATCATTATGTTGTATAGCTATGTTATGGTGTAGACCACCATTCTGATATTTTGCATTGGCTGCATGCTTGTGTGTTTCTTCCCCGTAGACCAGGGAAGTAAATCCTCTTTGTTTATTTGATTTATCATTGCTCTTACCTTCCTAGGCACACTTAGGATAGGAGTACACACTTGTTTTTCTTTTCTATCTCATTCTCTTCAACAATCATTGCTAGTGGAGGTAGAAATTCCAAAACGGGGACTTGACTGAGGCAAGTCCCTAAGCAGCCCAACCGATTTCCTTCTCCTTTTACAGGTATTTCTAGAACAAAGACTGTACAATCACATGTGGAGGTTTTGTGTATCTTCCCTTTGTTCTCTCTTTGTTTCATTTTCTCTAGCATACTTGACTTTGTTTCAATTTCTATGTCACCTGGAAACTATTGGAGGTGTATCGTGTTGAAATTTGCATTGTGCAGTTGATTTGAGTTCGTACATATTTGAAGATTTTTATTTTTGGCATGTTTCAGACTCTAACACCCAGTGCAGACATCCTCATGCTATGCTATTGTCCATGGCAGTGAGCTCCATCTCTTGGCTATAGGTTCCACATTACTACCTTTTTTTACTTTTCTCATCATTTTGTTCAAATTGTGTTCACATAAGTTTGTTTTCAGCATTCTTTTTGTTTTCCCATCATTTTCATTCACCTTGTTAGGTAGCATTGCTTTGATTGGGACACATAGTGGTTCTATAAGACCTAGAGTAGGATCTTAAACATTTGAAACAATAGATAACAAAACCCTAGTGTAGTTGTTAGTGGAAAATTTGCTTGATTGTAGATATTCAATTGAGAGGTAATTTTTCCTACACTACACAACTCCCTATGGCCAAGCCATCTAGAGCTAATTGATTGGGTTAAGAATAAATAGATGTCATTTTTAGAAGCCCCCATTGTTATTTATCCTTATGTATAAGGTCTTTTTGTGGTTGTATGTGATTCATGTGAACATAGAGGTGGGTTGTTAGAGAAAGGCCCTTGGTGTTAGGATTTAGCATCTCTTTTATTAAAACCCTAGTATCTAAGATTTAATATAATAATGGATAACTTTTAGATCTCTTGGGTATGGCTTAGAATGCCCAATCTACCTCTTCACTTTTGGAAAATCTCAATATTGAAAAGAACTGGTAACTCTAATGTCCCCAACCAAAATATTTTGCAAACAATATTAGATATAATATATCACAACATGTATTGAACAAATATTGAAATGCCATGTACCAAATTTGCTCAACAACAATCAACACAAATTGATAATTTTTGCTTAAACAAAGAGTGACTCCCCAACTATGTTGGAGTTGATTTGTATTGATAAAATATGCAACAATAAGTTAAAATACAATAGATATAATAACAATACAAAATATAAACAAACATGGTATGTTGTAGTTCCCTTCTACATGCTTTTGCAAAACTAAAACTATTACAATCCTTTCAGCACTTATGCAACTTTTTGGTGAAATTGCCTTCAAGATACTAGAGGGTTTTCATCCTCCAATCTCCAACAATCGAAGGGGTTTCATCTTCAGATTGATAAATGAACACAAGTGCTCAAATAATTTTGATGTCGTTTTGGTAAGATAAAAAAAAGATGCTAAAATGAAGAAACTACTTGCATTTTATAGATGCCAAAATAGATAGTAACTCCTCCATAAAATATTTTCATATAATATGCTAAAAATAGTACAAGTTACACAAGGCCCATGAAGAATCCCATGCCTCATTGGAAGTTGAAATGGATATCCAGACGAGGACATACTAGCTACAAAATTAAATAAGATGTACAAAAATATTTATTTTAGGTACCCCAACTTGGTGAGGTCCTCACTTTTAGCCTAGTTGGTGAAAATCAAACTTCTTTGGTGCATTAGAAAGATTTTCAAAAGACCTATTTTGAATTAAAAAACCTAGACAATAAAATTTGGATGCTTTGAAATCTATAGTCCTTCCCATGTAGCATCTTCTATACGTAAATTCTTCTGATGAGCCAAATACTTTGTGATCCTTTTTTTTCTTAATTCCTTCACTCTAGTATCAATAACAACATCAAGTACCAAAATAAGCTTTCTGATGCAGGAAAATCCTAGGTTGCAGAGCAATCTTGTATCAACCAAAAACATTTTGTATTCTTCCTTTTCTTTCATTTTCAGTTCAATTCAGTTAGTTGCAGTTTTAGCATTTTGTACCACATTTTGCCACATTTTCATTTTAGAGCTCATAGAGCAGGAATTAGCATCTAGACAAAATCATCTACATCATATCTAAATTTCAAGTCATTTGGACTTGTCTGCTAAAAGTTATCGCTATCAGAAGATCATCAATTTTCATAGAGCAGAGCATTCAGGTAGTCAATTGAAGGAGAAGGATTGCAAAGCACTTCCATGACTTGCGGAGCTAAATGGAACATGTCACATGGCACATAATGATCAGATAGACCTTCCTTGAGGTCCACACCTTAATTCATGCATTTATGAAGCATTACTAGATGTTTAGGCCTGACCTATTTGTTTCTACACATTACATTCCTTCATTGGAGTTTGTAACCTTTCTTGGCCACGCGGAGGATTTCTTGAGCTTGGAGATGATATTTATAGATCTCTAGGATGTATTAGGAGAGTAGTTATGGATAGTAGTTCTATGATATGATTTAGATAGCTTCAATTAGATGTTTTATGCTTCAAAGCAATATCTATTGTAACTAGAAAATCAGGCCTATGAGCCCTTGATTGTAGCCCGCATGTTGCCAGTATATAAGCATTCTAAATATATGATATGTTGAGCATTTGAATTTTCCATTGTATTCTATATTTGTGTTGTTTCTGTTGTGTTTACTCTTGCTGCATGGTTTGGACAGTTCACTTTGTGAACCCTCCGACCGTGACTGCACCAAGTGATATCAGAGTGAAGTTTTAAATCCTTTGGGAGTGAAGTTTTGAAGTGAAGGCATTCCATAAGATCTTGTGGTGAATCGTTCACTGACCAGAGGTAGCCTACTTGTATTTGTCAATAGATCACCTAGTGTGAGGCAGTTGCTACCTTGTAGTCAGATCATCGAATTGAGGCAATTGCACCGGATCCAAGGAAGAGATGCCACCTAGGAGGATACCTGTTGTAGGCACTCTAGCTAGAAGAATGGACAAAATGATGGAGATAATGAAAACAATGAAAGTTAGACTGGATGTTGTAGAAGAAGATAGAAGAAGAGGACTAACACCTAGACATGATGTTGAAAGTGATGATGAAGAATTTCAATCCGCTGATCAAAATGAAGAAACCTTAGAAGAAGAAGAATCAGATCAAGTGAAGATGTTGAGAGCTATTTCAAAAATTGGAAAGAGAGCTAGAGTGGAAGTACCAAACTACACTGGAAATTTGAATCTGGAGGAATTGATTGACTGGATAAATGACTTGGAGGAATACTTTGAATATGAAGAAATTGAAGATCTAGAGAAGGTAAGATTTGTAAAGACTAAGTTGAAAAGATATGTTGCTATTTGGTGGAAAGAAGTTCAGTTGGATAGAAATAGAAGAGGAAAAGAAAAGATCACAAAATAGGACAGAATGGTGACAAAGTTGAAAAATCAATTTATACCTGCTGACTATGAGTTGGAACTATTGAAAAGATTGCAAAACCCGAAACAAAAGGAGAAATCTGTGAAGGAGTATACTGAAGAATTTCATAAGATGATCATAAGGACTAGACATAGTGAATCAAGCAAGGAAAAAGTGTCAAGATACAACAATGGACTGAGATTGAACATTCAAGAAGAACTGAGCTTGGTAAGGATGACAACAATAGAAGAAGCATATCAATTTTCCCTAAAAGTTGAAGAAAAGTTGAATAAGAAGCATGAGCAGAGACAGAGAGGAAGAGGAGGTAAATTTGAAAGAGGTAGAACATATTCTAGAGGAGAAAGATCTTATGCGGAGTAGAACAAACAAGATAGTCCATTCAAGAAGGAAGATGGAGATAGAAATTCATATTGGAGAGATGATAGAACTTTCTGCCACAGAGGGAATCATAATTCTTACTAGAGTGAAGGGTACAGGAGAGGTGAAAGAGGGTTGGATAAGAGAACATTTAGAGGAACTTGTTTTAAGTGTGGAGGTGAAGGACACAGAGCATTTGAATGTCATCATGGAAGTACAAGCAAGAAGATAGAGAATAGTGCAAGAATAGATTATGTAGAAGAAGAACCTGTTGGATCACCTAATTCAGTTGGAAAGCTAGAGAAAGGAGAATCATTAGTCATCAGGATAGCATTATTTCAAGCATCTTGACAACTAAGGAACCACCGCAGAGGAAAAGTTTGTTTTAGACCAGACGCAAATCAAGAGGTAAATGTTGTAAGGTTATCATTGATAGTGGTAGTACTAATAATTTGGTTTCTGAGGAGATGGTGACTAAGCTGAATCTGGAGAGATTGAAACACCCTAATCCCTACAAGATAGTATGGATTCAGGATGAACACAAGTTACTAATGAGTGAACAATGTTTGGTAAATTTTCATATAGGATCTTATCATGATGAAGTCTTGTGTGATATTATGCCGATGGATGTATGTCATATATTTTTTGGTAGACCATGGCAGTATGATAGAAAAGCTATACATGATGGGAGAAAGAATACTTACACTATAGTATCTAATGGAAAGAAAATCACCTTGATACCTTTGGAAGATGAGCCTAAGAATGAAATATGTGGGAATGATAGAATTTGTTTGGTTGATGGAAGGAATTTTTTAAAGGATTGAGACATGAGAATATGTGTTTTTCTTTGATCCCTAAGAAGCATGAAACCCTAATTACAGAGACTGAAGAATCATAGCCAAAGGAGATAACTGAATTATTGATAGAGTATGAAGACATCATATCAGATAATGTACCTGAAGGATTACCACCAATCTAGAGTACTAGTCATCATATGGATCTTATATCTGGAGCTAGTTTGCCTAACAAAGAAGCACACCATATGACACTAGCAGAGAATGTAGAGTTGAATAGACAGATATAGGAATTGTTGAGGAAATGATTGATCAGAGAAAATTTAATCCCTTGTGTAGTACCTACAGTGTTAGCACTGAAGAAAGATAGAGAATGGAAGATCTGTACAGACTCTAGAGCAATCAATAAGATCACAATTAAGTATAGATTTCCATTGCCAAGGATGGATGACATTATGGACTGTTTGAGTGGAGAAAAATATTTCACAAAGATAGACTTGAAGAGTGGATACCATCAGATCGGAATAAGAGAAGGAGATGAATGGAAGACTGTTTTTAAGACAAATGAAGGATTATATGAATGGTTAGTGATGCCTTTTGGATTGAATAATGCACTGAGTACTTTCATGAGATTGATGAATGAGGTTTTGTAGAAATTCTTGGGTAAGTTTGTTATTGTATACTTGTATGATATTCTAATTTTTAGTAAGACAAAGGAAGAACATTTGTGGCACCTTAGACAAGTGTTGCAGAGACTGAGAGAAGAGAAGTTGTTGATAAACATCAAGAAATGTAGTTTCATGAAGGAAGAATTGGTATACTTGGGATTTGTGAATTTTGTGGAAGGATTGAAGATGGACCCTGAGAAAGTTAGAGCAATTGTTGAGTGGCCAACACCTGAGAGCATTGGAGAAGTCGGATCATTTCATGAATTAGCTAGTTTCTATTAGAAGTTCATTAGAAATTTTAGTTCAGTATGCACACCGATGACAAAGACAATGATAGGTGATAGAAAGGAATTAAGTGGGCATCAGGAGCAAATAAAATTTTTGAATTATTGAAGCAAAAAGTGATAGAGAAACCAGTGTTAGCATTATCAGATTTCAAAAAAGTATTTCAAGTAGATTGTGATGCAAGTGGAAATGCAATAGGAGCAGTGTTAAGTCAAGAAGGTAGACCAGTAGCATATTTCAGTGAGAAGTTGAATGATGCAAGGAGAAGATATTCAGTTTATGATGAGGAATTTTATGCCATAATTTAATTCTTGAAGAAGTGGAGACATTACTTGTTACCTAAGGAATTTGTGTTGTATACAGATCATCAGGATTTACAATATTTGAATAGTCAAGGAAAGTTAAATTAGAGACATATGAGATGGGTAGAGTTAATGCAGAGTTACACATTTGTATTAAAGCATAGGAGTGGGAAGTCAAACAAAGTTGCAGATGCATTGAGTAGAAGAAGGGATTTGCTAACAGAGATGAGAATTGAAGTATTAGGTTTTGAGGAGCTGAAGCACATGTATGAAGAGGATCTTGATTTTGTAGAACCATGGAAAGCATGTAAGGAAACTATTGTGATAGATAGAAGTAAGTGATTAGATTATTTCATTCAAAAGGATATGTTGTTCAAAGGAAATTAGTTGTGTATACTTAGGAGTTCAATGAGAGATAATTTGATCAAGGATAAGCATAGTGGTGGATTGGCAAGACATTTTGGAATTGATAAGATAGTGACTTTGGTAAGTGAACATTATTTTTGGCCTCAAATATATAAGGATGTAAGGAAGTTTGTGCAGAGTTGTAGAGTATATCAAGTTGCAAAAGGGAGTAGTTAGAATACTGGTTTGTATAAATCTCTGACATTACCAGAGAGACCTTGGGAAGAAATAAGCATGGATTTCGTATTAGGATTGTCAAGAACACAGAGAGGACGTGATTCTATATTTGTAGTGGTGGATAGATTTTCAAAGACGACTCATTTCATACCTTGTAAGAAGACAAATGATGCAGTCCATGTTGCTAACCTATTTTTCAAAGAGATTGTGAGATTGGATGGATTATCTAAGAGAATAATTTCAGACAGGGATACAAGATTGATTGGATATTTTTGGAGGACATTGTGGAAGAAGATGAAGATAGACCTAAAGTTCAGTTCAACATTTCACCCATAGATAGATGGACAAACAGAAGTGGTAAATAGGAGTTTGCAATACTTATTGAGATGTTTGGTAGGAGAGAAGATAGGAAATTAGTATCTAATTCTACCGCAAGAAAAGTTTGCATACAATAATTTAGTGAATAAGAGTACAGGGAAGACACCTTTTGAGATTGTGACTGGAATGAAACCTAGAGGAGTTGTAGAGTTGAGAGACATCAATATGGAGAATAAGAGAAGTGCAGAGGCAGAAGAATTTGTAGAATACATGGAGACAATACATAATCAAGTCAAGAAGCATTTGGAGGAGATGAACAATAAGTATAAAGAGCAAGCAGATGAGAAGAGGAGACACAAAGAATTTTCAATTGGAGATGAAGTAATGGTATGCCTGAGATAAGAGAGATTTCCAGTAGGGACATATAACAAGTTGAAGATGAAGAAGTTTGTACCATGTAGGATACTCATGAAATTTGATTCAGGAAATACATATGAAGTGGAGCTACCAGAGACATTGGGTATATCACCTATATTCAACATTGTAGACTTACATCAATATCATGAAGGATAATCAAGTGATAGAATTGAAGAAAGTTTGAAGGTTCAATTACCACATCAACAACCAGAGCAGATAGAAGACATCTTGGATAGCAGAGTTGGACACAATACCAGAGGAAAGAAATATAAAGAATATTTGGTAAAGTGGAAAGGCAGACCGAAAGAAGATTCATCTTGGATTTCACAGGCTGAGGTAGACCATCTTGGTTTTCCTCTATCCCTAGAAAAGTGAGGGACTCACTTTTTCAACAACCTCGGGTGTCTGATGCAAGAGCATCCCAGGTTGCAGAGCAATCTTGCATCAACCAAAAGCATTTTGCATTCTTTCTTTCCTTTCATTTTCAATTCAGTTCAGTTAGTTGAAGTTTCAGCATTTTGTACTGCATTTTCATTTCAAAGCTCGTAGAGAAGTAATTAGCATCTAGGCAACATCATCTACATCATATCCAAATTTTAGGTCATTTGGACTTGTCTACTAAAAGTTATTGCTATCAAAAGATCATCAGTTTTCATAGAGCAGAGCATTCAGGCAGTTAGTCGAAGGAGAAGGTTTCCAAAGAACTTTTGTGACTTGAAGAGCTAAATGGAACATGTCACATGGCACATAATAATTAAATAGACCTTCCTTGAGGTTCGCACCTTGATTCATGCATTTGCAGAGCATTACCAAATGTTTAGGCCTGACCTATTTGTTTCTACATGTTACATTCCTTCATTGGAGTTTGTAACCTTTCTTGGTCGATGCAGAGGATTTCTTGAGCTTGGAGATTATATATAGATCTTTAGGATGTATTAGGAGACTAGTTCTAGATAGTAGTTGTATGATATGATTTAGATAGCTTCGATTAGAATGTTTGTGCTTCAAAGCAATATATGTTGTAACTAGAAAATCAGGCCTATGAGCCCTTGATTTTAGCCCACATGTTGCCAGAATATAAGCATTATGAATATATGATATGTTGAGCATTTTAATCTTCCATTGCATTCTATATTTGTGTTGTTTTTGTTGTGTTTGCTCTTGCTACACGGTTTCGACAGTTCACTCTGTGAACCCTCCGACTGTGACTGCACCACTTCCCCTTGTCATACAAGGGTGGCTAATCTAATGAAGGTGTGGCATGTCACCCAAGTGCCATTTTGATGCAAGACACTGGGAAACATTAGGGATCCTACTATTCTTTGGCAACTCCAACTCATAAGTAGCTTCACCAATTTTTCTCATGATCATGTAAGGTCCATAGAAGCAAGGTTTGAGGTTTTTATCCCCACTTGTGCTAAGAGTAAGTTATGTACCAGTCAAATGAAATTTATCCTACAAAAAAGAACTAAGAAATATACTGTCTCTATCATTGATAATATTTTTAGGCAATCCATG
The DNA here is from genome assembly GCA_027924645.1 of Cunninghamia lanceolata. Classification (NCBI taxonomy): domain Eukaryota; kingdom Viridiplantae; phylum Streptophyta; class Pinopsida; order Cupressales; family Cupressaceae; genus Cunninghamia; species Cunninghamia lanceolata. The sequence continues at coordinate 515,725 of BSBN01001002.1, forward strand.
TAGCCTAAACATTTCTTTGAAAAATAAATTGGCCACTTGAGAAATTTTGAATTCTAAAGAAAGAGAAAAGAAGTGCACATACTTAGTTAGTCTATCCATAGCAACATAAGTGAAATCTTTACCATGTACTTTGGGGAGGCCTATAATGAATTCAATGGATATGCTTTCCCACTTCTGATTTTGAATAGGCAATTGTTGTAGAAATCATGCAAGAAAGACATGCTTTGCTTTGTTTTGTTGACAAGTTATGCATTCTTTAGTATGCTTAAGGACATCCTCCTTTAGACCCTTCCATGAAAATATCTCCCCGATATATCTATATGTTTTATAATATCCCAAATTCCCTATTAATCTAGTGTATCATGGGTGGCTCTCAAAATCTTCTCCTTTATCCTTGATTTGGGAATTAATAAAATTTTGTTCTTGTAGAGGATACAACCATTTTTCACTATATAGCTATCATCTTTCACTATCCCATCAAGGAGATTAATAGAAAATTCATTTTTAATATATTCATCCATGATATTAGCCTTCTAATCAGAATAAATAATAAAATTGGAACATAGAGTAGGCATCCTAGAAAGTGCATCAGCAACTACGGGTGCTGCCACAATAATGGGTTACACTTTCTAGGACATCCTATTTTTTTTCTGAAATCACATATTTTTAGAAAATATAATGATTTAAGCCTTGAAAAGTTCCATTTAAAGGATTTTAATTTAAGAGGGTTTGATCAAACCCCCTTAGATTCAAACCCCCTTGGATAGAACCCCACTAGTTTTAAACCATACCTATAATGGAGTCTCCTCTACACTTATCAAAATGCTGATAAAAAACCACTTTTGATTTACCTTTTGGGGGATCAAATGAATTCATTTAAAATTTATGTTTTGTAAGTATGTAGTCCTTATTATAAGCTTACCAAAAAGTATAATTTTAAATATATTTAATTTGATTATTATATTTATTTTTTATTTCTTGTGAATGTAGGTTTTTCAATGAACATCAAGGTCTTTGTTTCACACATATGAAAAAAATAGGAAAATAGAGAAAAAATTCTAAAAAATACATGTCCTCTAGGTATTAATGTACTTATTCCAACAAAAAAAAATCTGATACATACAAAAAAAGTTATGTTGGACAGAATACGCCTATGTCTAAATTATAATTGGTTTGACTTCAAAACTTAATTAAAAAAAAAATATTCAACAAAACATTATGAAATCAAATGCATCCTCTAGATATCAGTGTTACCAATCTAAATTCAAAAGAATCAAAATTTTATCCTTTGTAGAAAAAAAGTTATGTGCGACAGAATACACATCACTTTAAAAAAATGTTGTTTACAATTAAAAACTAGTTATCAAAGGAGACACAAAAATTTTACAATTTAACTCCAAATTTTTTAAAAATATATATATATAGAATCTACAGACAAAATCTCACAATTCACTAGTTCGCATCATCTTCAAATTCCTAATGGTTTACAGTCTATAAGTCTTAGAAAGTGAAGATTTAGTTCAAAATGTTGATTTCAATGACAAGTTTGGCCAAAAAGTGTAACCCATTATTGTGGGATGAGCCCTACATTCTTTCTCCCTTTCATGTACTCTATGTCAAAATCATAAGCTTGAAGCTCACTCCCCCATTTTTGTTGCCTATCATTCAGGTCACACTATCCAAGGAAGAACTTTAAGTTGTTATGATATGTCTTCACTGTGAATATTCCACAAATGAAGTACTATCTAAACTTAGCCAATGCATGTGTAATGGCCAACATTTCTTTGTCATAGATGGAGAATCATTTTTCTAATTATTTCAACTCCCTTCTTTCAAATACTATACGATGCTCCTTTTGTACTAGCATTGCTCTAGTTCCTTCACCCAAAGCATCACACAAGCTATAACAAATGGTTGTGAGAAATTAGGAATGACACATACTGGACATGAAGTCATTACCTCTTTAAGTTTATCAAAAACCTCTTGTGTTGCCTTAGTCTAGGTAAAGGATACCTTCTTGGTCGAGCTACTAGCTAAGAAAACCCTTAACAAACCTCCTATAATAGCTACAAAGACCAAAGAAGCCTCTCAATTGTGTCAATGTGGTAGGAGGTGGCCAATCCAAAATGGCTTGGATCTTTTGTTGATCCACCTAAACACCTTGAGCACTAATGATATGGCCTAAATATAAAATCTTTGTCACACTAAATTCACATTTGGATTCATTTGCAAAAGGATCTAGTTGCTCTAATATACTCAGACCTATATCTAGATGCTTCAAATGATCTTCACAAGTCTTATTGTAAATCAAAATATCATCAGAGAAAACCAAAACAAATTTTCTCAATTGCTTACTAAATACTTAATTCATCCATGACTAGAACATGGTTGGTGCATTTGTTAAGACCAAAGGCATGATCAAGAACTCAAAGTGTCCAAAGTGACACTTGAATGTTATTTATGCACATCCTCATCCCTTAATTAAATCTAGTGGTAGTCCAATCTCAAATCAATCTTTAAAAATACATATCCCCATGCAACTGATCAATTAGCTCATTGATCTTGGAAATAGGGTACCTATTTTCTTCTTGTTCAAAGATCTATAGTCATTACACATTTGCATGGTGCCATCCTTTTTCTTCACAAGAATCATGGATGAAACAAATGAGCTAGAACTAGGCCTGATGTGGACCATCTCCAAGAGGTCCTTTATGGCCTTTTCTATCTCCTCCTTATACATTCTTGGGTGGTATTAAGGAGTGGTCATAACAAGCTTAGAGTGTGGTTCCAACTCTATGATATGTTGAAATCTTCTATTAAGTGGTAGTCCCAGAGGAAAATCACTAAAAAACACATTATGCTTATCCAAATATTTTGCATATCAATAATGATAATTGCATTTCTTACCCATGGATGAATTTGTAGGCATCACCAAATTTAACTTGTTTCCCATGCAACTTGTCCCTTACGGAAAGTCCTCTCCATTATTTTATCTATGACCACTCACATCATTCCATTTGAAATAACTCTAAGCACCACATCTTCACCTTCATATTTAAACTTAAGTTCCATGGATTGATAGTTCTATGAAAACTCACCAAAGGAATGCAACCATTATACATCCAAAACCATGTTAATGTCTCCTAAACACACAACATAGAAATCATGACATACTTTATGATCTCCCATGGCTATGTTGAGTTGTCAAGTTATTTTAGTGGAAAGAATGGTGAATGCATTAACAACAATGACATTAAACCTTGTAAAATCCTCAGATTTCAGTCCTCTCTTAACCACCAAACCTTCATCAATGTAATTGTGGGTAGCCCCACTATTAATAAGCATTGTTATCCATTGTCTAGATAGAACTCCTCATACTCTTAATGGGTGATATCTAGTTGATCCTAAAAGAGTTGCAAGTGTGCTTCCATTGATGCCTTCATCCTCCATGTCTTTTTAGGTTCATGATCCTCTATAACTATTTGTGGCTTGGGTTCTTTAGAATCTAACTCATCATTAGATATTACCTCATAAAGGACTTGGCCTTTGCCAAAGCATCTATTACCAAGTTTTCATGGCTCTTTGCAATAAAAATTAATTTTCTTTCTTCTAAGTTAATTTTTAGTGTAGTCATCTATTCTCTTTGTGATAGATGGTTGAGGTATGGTCTTCTACATAAATGCATGTGATCCCCCTTTCTAAAAATTTCCTTTTTTTTGGTACAATAGTAGGTTCCTTGGATTGAAGTTTTTGCCTCATTGTCGTCTGGAAAGTTTTTCACCCATTACTGATAACCGATCTGAGAAATCTTCAGTGGGTCCACCTTGATGAAAATTTGTGTTGTGGTGACTATTTGTCTTCCCCATGCCATGGTCATGTCTCATTTTTGCCAAAAAAACCCATAAATTTCCTTTGTTTTATGATTTCCATGTCATTTCTTGGTTTTTGGGTGCAGGGTTCCAAGTTCCAAATTTTGTTACAACCTGGGACATTCCTAGTTCCAATGTCCTTTGGAACCCCCATTCCCCCTCACTCAATTTGGAGGATCAAAACTTGGAATTTGTCACCCAACATAAAATGGACCTTTCATTCAGGAGTTTTGGCACTTTGATAAATTTGGGTTTTTTGAGGACATTAGGACATCCTTGGTACCTATGTCCTTCTAGGAGCCCATTCCCCCTCGATTAATTTGAAGGGTAAAAACTTGAAATTTTCAGATGATCTCGAAGATGGTTGTTATGTGTGTCAACAGCATCATATGGATCTTTTGCTCATGATTTTGAGCATTTTGGGAATTTTGGGTTCTCCAAGGACATCAGGACATCCCTAATCCCTGTGTCCTTCTGGGACCCCATTCCCTGTCGCTCAATTTGGAGGGTCAAAACTTAGAATTTTCAAATGATCTCAGAGATGGTGGTAATGTGTGTCACTTAGCATCAAATGGACCTTTCATTAGGTAGTTTTGGCACTTTGATAATTTTAAGTTTTCTGAGGACATCAAGACATCCCTGATCCTTGTGTCCTTCCAAGACCCCATTCCCCCTCACTCAATTTGGAGGGTCAAAATGTAATGTTCCCATTTTTGAGTCCTATTGCGGCACATTTGGAGCTGACTTTCTAGGTTGGTGACAGCATAACCAGAGGAGTATTTTGATGTCACCAGGGTGTTTAGGTTCAGTGTCAAATTGGGATTTTCAAAGTGGGGTAGGATTCATCTCGTCAAGGGCTTTCCGACGAGCTATAAATTATGGCATTTCGACATCGTTTGGGCCTCCGTTTTAAAGTTTGTAAATTAATATTAATATTTAATATTGGACTTTGGGTTTAATTGGTTAAGTGATGAAAAAATGAAATATTTAAAAGTCACTTATGTCTTTTTTTGGAGCGCTCACATTCAGAAATATTAAAAGTGAAATTAAAAGAAATATTTCCCTCCAAAGTAAAACATCCCTCTTGGAGAGTTATAAAAGAGGGAAAAGTGCCTCATTTGTGATATGCTTGAATATATGATTTTGTTGGCTATTTGCTTTGCTAGGGTTTTCCCTGAGAGGGTTTGAAGAAGATTCAAACCAAAGGCTATTGGGAACGAAAACTCCCTCTAGTAACGACATTCTATAGGTGTGCAATACCACCCAACGGTGCCTATGTTGGTGGATGTATTCAGCATTCACATTTGTGCTGGAATGGAGTTCGTGTAATGAGATTTGTGGATTCATTGTTCATATCATTTGCAGATTTTGAGAAGATTGTCTATGCAGATTTGAATGACTGATTTCATGGATGTTTAGAGCATATTTTGTAGAGGGTTTAGAGCTGGTATATATTGCATTACTGGTCATACATAACAGCAACAAGTCGTACATAACAGCAGCAGGTCGTACCATCTTGGAGGGTTATTTGTGGTTGTTTATTATGGATTTCTTTCCCCATCTTGGTCGTTCAGCATTAAAGATCAGTGCAGACTAGTTTGCTAGCAGATATAGGGAGTTTTTCAGCAGCGTTAATGCATTTTCACGTACAACCAGCCGTACATTGTATTAGAGGACGTGGGTCTTTGGAGTGGCTTCTCCAACTTTGTTAGCAGCCATTGTAGTGTCTAATTGAGGCGTTTATGCCTATATCTATAATGATAACACTTGTGTAATCAATCTTCATCATTCCTTGGAGTTTGAAGTGTTTCCAGCCATACCCATTAGCTGGTTCGGCGACAGCATAAAACTGAAGTTGTATTTCTACACATGGGTATGTGATAGTAATTAATATTTGGCCATTCTGCTATCTGGGTCTTTGTTATTTTCCTCATATCTATTGTACTTTTTATGGGTTTGCATTCTATGCTCTATATTGTATGCTCTGGCAACACACATCTACAGGAAAATGAAAACCCCTTCTACATCTTCTCTCTAGTTTGAAAGAACACCTCTAAAATTTAAAATAACACATAAAATATTTCTAAAAATATACAAACAGCTACAGCACATTACACAAAACTTGGAATTTTCATATGATCTTGGAGATGATGGCTATGTGTGTCACCCAACATCAAAATAGCAAAGATGCTTGAGTCCCCATGCTCCATCCAAATCTCTCTTTCTCCCAATCCACCCATCCCATCCAAATAGCAAAAAAAAATCAAAAAAATCAAAAAGAAAAAATCAAAATAGTAAAGATAAATCATTCATCCAATGGTGAAAACCACTCCTTGTGGCACCCTGGATAAGTACCATGATGAAAACCTGACAAACATGTGTCATGTGTAGATTGATTATCTATGTACCTTACACTTGGGGGCAAGCTGTCTCATCTATCCTACCCTGTCATTTCCATCCTATCCTATCCATCCTTATCTATTATATCCACATACCTATCCTATTGCACCAACCTATCCTCCCCTCCTACCTTTGATCTTGATAAGGACAAGGGTAAAATGTTGAAAAATGCTTTGGATGTCTCTTGATGTACCTAATATTTTCCAACCAATCCCTATCATGCATCCTAATAAGTATCACCTTGCCTTCTCCTAAGCATCATATATAGTGGGGCATGTGATTCCTATGCGACATAGTCTTTGGAGATCATATTCTAAATTCCTTCATCCATCCATCATAAACCTCTCATCCATTCCATCCACTATCACCCATCCTTTTATCCATCCATCTATCATGTATATTTTATCCATCCCATCTGTTATCGCCCATCCTTTTATCCATCCATCATATATCCCCCATCCATCCCATCCACTATCACCAATCCATTTATCCATCCATCCAATTTTCCTCCATCTTTGCCTCTAGACCTGGTTTTCCTTTGTCATTGGTATCTAGCACATAGTATATTCTAACTCCATCTAATTTCACCATCCTATAAATCAAAAAATCCAAAAAAAATATAAAACAAAAAAGATAAGCAATAAATCCAAGAGCAAGCCATCCTTAATCCATGCCAATCTAGCCAAGCAATCTCGCCAATCATCTGAAAGTACCAAAGGTTTTGTTCCCAGCCTTGCTGCAAACCTGATCATCATCATAAATCCAATCCAATCAACTCTTGCTTAAGGACTATCTAACTTAAGTATAGAGATCCATCCTTATCAATCAATCCTAGTGTTGATTCACATGGCCAACAACACTAGTCAATCCAATCATTCCATCAGTCATTGGTTTTCAGATTGACAGGGGTAACAACCTTGTTTATCTTTTTGTATCTTTTGTGCATGCATGCTTAATTTGTATTAGTCTGGCAACATAATATCACCACGACATCATGGTCTTCCATATCATGGTGCCCAACGACATGTGTTTGCTTGTGACCTTTTATCTTTTATACACGAGACACATCGTCACCCTGGTCTTTATACCTTGGTGCATAACGTACAGTGCTATATCAAACTATATGATTGCTCACTCGATGCAGCATAATGTATCATTCATCCATTTCATCCATCCCTTATCTTTCCTCCATCTCCTTAACCAATCTGTTTCATCTATTTTGAGAGCATACTTGTGTTCTTCTAACCTGCCTATCCTCTCAAGGGGGAATACCATCCCTACATCATCCTTCCTTGTAAATCTAGCTTTGAGTGGTTGCTTGACATCATCATCCCTAATCCTACCATCTTCTTCTATCCAACCAAGCACTATATTTTATCTTTCTTTGAAATGATGTTGCTTCGCAATACCATCTCAAAGAGGGGCAAAATGTAGACACCTATAATTGACTCCACCTTCACCATCATTTTCAACACCATCCTAACACTATCCTAACATCACCTTCATCATAACATGTGCCCTTTACCATGTTCCCTTCTCGATTAATTAAATGAATTATATTTATTTAATTAATCATCCCTTTTTCTCCATCACTTAGATTGATTAAATAAATTTTATTTAATTAATTAAATCCTTGTATCCTAATTCCCAGATTAATTAAATAAATTATATTTATTTAAATCCATTATTCCCCATAGCCATGATTAATTAAATAATTTAATTTTTTAATTAATTTTATCCTTACATATCCTCCCTCTCCAATAATTAATTAAATAATTATATTTAATTAACTATTTCTACATTTCTCATCCTCATCCATTTACCATAAATAAATAAATTCAAAAACAAATCCAAATCATCACATGACTAACTAGAAGCTTCCATCTTTATTCCATCTTTATCTCATAAAAATCTATTTATCTTTTATCTTATCTTTTTGTCTTTTTAGAAAGCCCTATAAGCTTCCATCCTTATCCTTATCATGAGTCTTACATCCTTATCCTTATCAAGAATCTATAAATCTAGCCTCAACCAAGCCATTATCATCACACAAGAAAGTAATGTTATGCTCCAAGTTTCTAAAGAAATCAACATATCATCCTATCAAGAGCATAGCCATTGGAACTAGGGTGCATTCCAATCCACTCTATCTAAGGAGAAAGAAGGGTTTAAGGTGAAGGTTTTGTGTGTATATTGCATTATCTTCCTATTATTTACCTTTAATATTTTCTTGTCTTCAATAAGAATTTAGTAATAGCTTGAAAATCCATCCATAAATGATAAAATTTCATGCCCAATAGTAAAATCAACAATCATATCAATGGTTATTGTTTTGTTGTTGTTTGTTGTTTTCATTGTGTGTCTAGTTTACTATTTATTGGTTGTTAGTGCTCTGTCGAGCTGGATGTGTGAGCCTTTTTTGTGTGCCCTCTGGGTTGTTTTGTATTAGGGATCGACACCCTTGTTTTGCTACTTATCTTTATAAAAAAATAATCTTATCAATGTTCAACAATGGAAAATCATACTTGGGGGATGCTTTATTGAAAATTCTAAAATTAATATAAATATTAATTCACCCATCTAGTTTAGAAACTAGCACCATATTAGAGATCCAGGGAGAATAATCAATAGGTCTAATGAATCTTGCTTCAAGCAACTTCTCAATTTCTTCTTTCATCATCAAAGTTTCCTTAGGATGCATTTTTTGGAATTTTTCTATTTTATACACTTAGCATCAAGATCAAGAAAAATACCATGCATGATAATGTCATTGGAGATATCTAATATATCCTAATAATACCATGCAAAAAAGTCACCATAATCATGAACTAGTATAAAATAGTTATCACTCAAAGATATTTAAACATTCACAAATTTTTAACACTTGTCTTTGTCTAATTCATCCATTTGAACATCAAAAGTACCACCAACTACAAGTGTGATCATATCCTCAATAAATGGTTTAGTAGATAATCCATTAGATAACTCTAAAGAATCCCCTAGAGAAGGAGATGTTTCCCAAAAATAAGATCAAGCATCAAGCTTGTATAAGGGAAACCTTTGTCATGATGAAACCTAGACAAATCCTTGTATACACCCAAAATTTCAGTGAGAACATCATCAGAAAATGTATCTAGAGGAGTAGAATCTAGTGAAGACACATCAATCAACTTAGGATGTACCTACTGCAACTTTGTGTTATGAGTAACAACATAGGTGGACTAAAACTTTGCTTTTTATTTATCTTTGTCTTTCTTATTCATATCGTGAGTGTAGCCCACACCATTTTAATTTTGTTTTTGGATAGGCTTGAGAGGTCTCAAAGTATCATGCTCATGCAAACCTAAATCTTTACCTTTATAACCAAGTTTTTTAATATTTTAAAACCTTTACCATTTTATCATGAAAGGATTTAAGTGACAATGTAGAAGTAGCATCAAAGTTCATATTAGATCAACCATCAAATGTAGAAGCACCCACGGGAGGAATATGTCTAAATTCATCATAAAAGGATATTGATGATTTACCACATGTAACTAGATCCACATATAAAGAAGGAATTTTAAAATATTTATCATTCACCTTATACTCTCCAATATGAGTGGGTCTAAAATCTAATATGTATAGATCATCAATAGGATCAACATTAGATGTGGATGAAGGAGGATGTAATTTCAAAGGTGATGACTATCTAAGCAATCTATTAGGAAGAACCACAAAATTTTGTTTCTCAACCAACTGATAAAATTTGTAAGCATTATTATTATCTGTACACATATCACATGTCTCTTATTTGTGTGACTAAACTTTAACACTTTATGAGAAGTAGAAGGGAATTCCCCCATAACATTATCCATGAATGGCCTACAAGGATTTTATACTCTAAGTGTCTTAGCATCACATGGAAAAATGTATCTTGTAAGAAATTCAAGTGCAAGAGGTAAACTAATGACACCAAGAAATTCCCACCCCACATTATCAAATTCTTCTATAGTGACCTTAGATTTTTGTAAATTAGATGAATCAACATTGAATTTATCTAGAAATTCTTTGTTACAAAATTTTATTAAGAGATTCATCATTGAAAAATGCATCTAGAGGAGAAAAATCTAGTGAAGACATAACAATCAACTCAAGGTGTACCTCGTACAAGTTAGTGTTATGAGTTACTACACAAGTGGATTAAAACTTTGCCTTTTATTTATCTTTGCCTTTCTTATCCATATCATTAATACAACCACACCATTTTAATTTCATGATTGGATAGGCTTGAGAGGTCTCAAAGTACCATCATCATGCAAACATAAACCTTTGCCTTTATAACCAAGTTTTTTCAACATTTCAAAACCTTTACTAGATATATACCACACAAGGATTTAGGTGACAATGTAGAAGTAGCATTAGAGTTGATATTAGATTGACCATCATATTCACAAGCACCCCTAGGAGGAATATCTCTAAATTCATCATAAAAGGATATTGATGGTTTACCATATATAGGTAGATCCACATATAAAGGAGGAATTTTAAAATCTGTCGCTCACCTTATACTCTCCAATACAAGTGGACATAAAATCCAATTTACCCCTAGTCGTCCTATGATCAACATTAGACATGTGTGAAGAAGGATGTTGTTTCAGTGTGATCATTGTGTAAGAATCTATTAAGAAGAACCACAAAATTCTATTTCTCATACAACTAAAAAAACTCATAAGGAGATCATTATCTCCATATATCACACACCTCTTATTTTTTGTGAGGCCTACCTTTACCTTACCATATATTTTTGCTTACGATACTTATGTGATGGATTTTATTATGGACATGTGGATATTGGGGATTGTTGATCCCGTACTTAGACCTTCTTATTTCATCTTATGCTTGATTAGATAGATGGACCTTTATGCTTTGTGGATGATTAGATCTCATGTTAGATTTCATTTGATGATATGATGTTTAAATGCTATGATTTCATTTGATGATTATCGGTATGTGTATTGATGGTGAAATTGATGATTTATCTTACATTATGTGATCCTTATTATACTTGTGAATGGTGAATGACTTGAGAGATGTATATATTTTAGTGTAACGTCAGAAAATGTCCCCTTGGGGGCTTTTCCCTCTTTAGGTTTAGCTCCCGGGTCTTTTGTGTGCATTTAGGACATTTTACATCATATTTCAACACCCCGATGAGAAAATCCCTAAGTGTATTGACAAATAGGACCTAGGGGGACTACTTGAGATAACCCCTGCCCAAAATAGGGGGAGGACTTGGGCTCCCAAGCCCTAGTCCTGCCCTATTTTGAAGCTGTCCCAATTTTTGGGTGTCGGCTTGTGACCGTTATTTGGGTCCTATACCGACACGGTAAGTTTGAATTACGAAATTCTTGGCGGGAGTGTTTGTAGTTGCATATAAAAGCATGCTTAGGCATTCATTTGTAAACTAGATGGAAATTGTGATGTTCATGCATTCTCAAGGTGATTCAAGGCTTTCATTATGTTGTAAGAGTAGATTTATGTGGTCTATGTGTTTGTGTTTGCATATTTGAGCATCCATTTCCTCATGGAATGAAGAGCATCTTCCTCCCATTAGATCTTCACTACAAGGTGACATTTATTGCATTTGTGATCATTATTCATTTAGTTTTTTCCTCTGCCTCACAAGAGCACGCACTCTCTATCTGACAAAGGTGTTTGGAACACTTAAGTGTCCTTCCGGGGCTTGATTGAGGCAAGCTCCTAAACACCACAACCCCCTCCTAAAGTTTATGATTGCAGGTTACAGGTTGATGATGCAAACAAAGTGAAGTTGCAGGAGGGCATGTTGGAGTGTTAGAATTGTAGATCAGTGAAAGAAACAGCTACCTGGACTTGGGCACCCACTCATTAGTCCTCAAAGTTTCGTGACAGAAAAACCTTCGGTGCAACAGGAATAGGTTGCAGATCTTGTCCGCAGATCCTGAAAAAAAGCAGGGCACTGGACTTGGGAGCCTGCTCTTTTGTCCTTGAATTTTCTGCCTCAGAACCTCAAAAATAGGTGCACAGTCATTTGTAATTTTACAGCTTTCTATAGAGGCATTTTTTGTTATTCATTTGTTTATTATCGTATTTGCATAATTAGGGTTTTGATGGATAATTGAGCATAAGAGAAGGAAAATTGATAATAAAATACCCTAATTCAAGTTTCCCTACATTTGTAAGTGACCAAGGACCTGATAGTGCTCTGTTACTCGATCCTAAGGTCCTTGAATGTAAAAGGTGAAAGGAGGATTTAAACACTAAACTAAACAAATCCAATTTTACCTTAAACATTTTGGTGAACCCGTATTTTAGAATTAATTGCAACTTTTTGAGTGTTTGTCTTCATATTTGGGTTGATTTCATTCATTCATGTAGTCATTCATCTTATTGCATTGAGAAAATTACAAAAAAAAAATGAAAATTTTGAAAATTTTGGAAACCTTAACTTGCATTTTTCATATAGGTTACTAATTTGCATCAATCCATTCTAATTTTTCCTAATTTATAATTTTTACATCAAATCTGATATACACTACATAAAAATACAAAAATTGAATAATTTGCATTGCATTTTTATCATATAATTGCTAGGGTTTTGTATAAATTTTGACAATTTTTATATAACCTAGTAATTCCAAAATCTAGGGTTAGTAGATAAAATATTCTTTCAGATTTTTCTACTAATTTTAGAGACTCATTCAAACTTGCATTTGTCTGTATTCTTTCATTTTAGTGTAAATTTGCATTTAGATTTCAAATATTTGCATTTGTGCATAGAAAATTTCAACAAAAAACTAGCAATTTTCATGCATTTTCATTAAATTTGCACTTGCATTTTGCATCTTAGAGCTTGGAATTATTTTTCATATCTGATTACACTTAATTTTTATCATAAATTAGATTTCAAAGCATTCATACAGCATTTCGTGTCAAGATCTAAAACCTAGGGCTTCAAAAACATTGATTTTCACTAGATTTGGCCTTATCGACTCTCTAAATTTGCACCATAGGTGTGTTGTGAAGAATATTTTTGCATTAATTTTCTGTTATTAGGTTAGTTATTGGCTTCCCTTACTAAAAATTTTCGCAACACCCTTTTATCGGGCTCTTGTATTGAAAATTTGGTGAAAAACTACACATTGTTGTTATTTTTGCCCTAGGGTTTGGCCTAGTTTGCACTCCAAGTGTGTTGTGAAAAATTTTATAGTTTGAGATGACTATTATCATTGATTTTATTTTCTACACCTTCTAAAATTCATTACAACACCCCGTTTTCTAGGTCTTGAAGTTGAAAAACCATGAAAAATAGCCTATTTTCACTAGGGTTTAACCTTAAGTGGCACTAATAGCATGTTGTGACAGATATTTTGACATAATTTGGATGTTATTACTGATATAATTTTTTTTCCATCATTATTTTCCTCACAACACCCTTTTTCATGCTCTTTTTGGTGAAAAATCGCTTATTTTAGTGCATTTTCACTATATTTTGACTTGTCGTCATCCTAGACTTGCATGAGTTTAATAACTCGCTGCCCTAAGAGAAACATTCCTTTAAGAAGAATCATAAGACACATGGGTTCTAGTGCTCTTGAAGAAGTTGGAACATTGAACACCTTCTTTACAAAAGGAGAGACTCAAATGTTACAAGATATTACACCCATTACAAGTACAATGGAAGAACAAACTTTTCATGATGTTGATGATACTATTGAGGCGACAAGATATGTATCTGATGAGTAAATAGAAAAATTGGATAAAGAGCTATCCCAATTTCAATCATTTATGGAAAATGAGAATAGCTGAAGAAGTTGTTCCTACAATTCATAACATAAGAGAATTGATAAAAGAAGGACAAGATGGTGTTAATGCAATTCGTGGTCTAGCACATATTGTACAAACTAACATTATTCCAGTGACCAAATATGCACAAGTGATAAATAACACTTTATCAACATCTCATACTCAAGTATCGGTACCTATACCGACTACAGGAATATCTACCTTTACATCAACAATCTTAACAACTGATGTGAATGCTTGTAGTAATGCTACCATTGGTATTGGAGTATCTAATGGCACTAATTACAAAGTTGTGGGATTTAATTATCAAAATTTGGTTCCTAAAGGGACTTCTATGAATAATTTCTCTCAACCACCTCTTCATCCCACTTATTCTCAAACTCCCATCACATATAGTTATTCTCAACCACCTACCACCTACCATAATGTCCAACCACCATTGACCTATCCACAACCACTACCTATCATAGCTCAGGCTCAATCACCTCCTCACTTTGGTTCCAATTCCTTGCAGAAAACTGCATCTCCCAATGATGCCATCCTAAACCAACTTTTACAGGGCATGACTGCTTTACAACCAAATTTGACAAATTCTTCGCAATCTAATCTACCAACATATCATGTCTATAATCCCTTATCATATGCAATCTTGAGAACCCCTATGCCTAAGAGGTTTGAGACTCCCCATTTTGAAAAATATGGTGGAAAAGGTGATCCTAATATTCATGTGGCAGTATTTACAGCTATGTGTAGCGATTTCTATTTTGAAGAGGATTTATTGGCAAAACTTTTCCTGTGATCTCTCAAAGATACTGCTTTAGAATGGTTTTGCTCTTTGCCTCTGAATTCAATACAATCCTTTTCGTAGTTGATTGATCAATTTTTACAACATTTTCAAGCAAATATCAGACCCCAAGTCACTCTTATTGACTTGGTTCAATGCAAACAAGGTCCCAAAGTGAAGTTGACTGAATTCATTAGTTAGTATCAAGGACTTTATATACAAATTCAATATCAAATGAAAGATGATGATGTTCAGAAGATATTTATTACAAATCTACAACCTAATATTCGTGATAAGATCCTCTTGATGAAGTACAACTCCTGTCAACATTTATGCACCGCCCTTTGTGATTATCAACTTTCATCTAGTCAGTATGAAAACCAAAACTCATTGGCTGAAGTTGGTCAATCCACAGGTGGATCATCACAAAATAACTTTAAGAGGAATAATAATAATAAGAGTTTCATCAAGATTAATGGACTGAATATGAACATCTTGTTGAATGTTTCAGCTATCACCAATCCAAAGAAAGCATCATATCAACCAAGAAAGTTCACTCCGATATCTGAATCTTATCATTCCATTATGAACCAAGCTGTGAGCAATAACATCCTGAAGCTTCCCCCGATCAAGCCTATTGATCCTAGTAAATAAGGACCTTACTTTGATGCTAATGCCTTTTGTCATTATCATCGGACAGAAGGACATGACACTGAACGATGTATGCATCTTAAACATGAGATACAGGACCTTATTGATTCAAATGTCATCATGTGAATGATAATGGAAACAAGTCAGTTGCTCCGCTAAATCAGAACTTACAAATCTTCACTAATCCTTTCCCTAAGCATATTGAAACCAATATGTTGGAATAGGGTTTAGTGGAAGTAGGCGAGGATGATTACTTGGACTATGATAACATCATGGGTATGATTGAAGTGGATAAGAAACAAGTGGACAATCCACCTCGTCCATGAAGAAATGGAATTTACGTTGAGGTTCCTCCTCCGTTATCCTTATATGGATCAAGAGATAATTAAAATACATTAGAAAAGAAAGAACAACAACAGATACATACGACTAAGATGGTACAGGATAATTCTCGTTACTGTGCTAGAAAGATTCAACAACGAAAACTTGATAAAAATCAGAAAAGAGTTAGATGACTATCAACAGTTAGACAAAATAGTGGTTCCCCTCCTCATAAGCAACAAAAAGTTATATTTACACAAGGTGTTACAAAACAAACATCATGTGATAAGAACCACTCAAATTTTGCACTCAACATGATTGAGTACCTCTCCAAGAGGTTCGTGAGTTCCAAAATCTGATATAAAGCTCCTACAGATAAGTATCTCTAACCCTTTATCTCTCGTGATGTGCTTCCCCCGTGATGTGTTATGTGTTGTTTAGGCCTCCTCGGATGACCCCTGATTCTCTTGTAAGGTCTGGGATACCAAGAGACCGCCTCTGTTGTGACCTTCTTCTATTTGTATCATCATTCTTCTATATTGCCTCTCTCTCTGATTTCATTGTTGTGTGTTGTGTCTTACGGACATAACGTTCTGATTGGTGACTTGGGGGCACCCTCCTACATGATTGTCCCTAAGACACTTGTTTCTCCTCTCTTGTTTACTATTTCCCTTCCTCTAGTGTTTCTATCTAGAGGACAAATGACGAAAAACATTTATACTAATGCGGACCTAGCGTCCCTTTCGAGAGCAATAAAAAAATGGACTTAGTTCCTAATATGACGATGGGGTTGTATATTTTATCCGATGCTTGGCTAGTGGAAGCACTCGTGCTTTTCGTGTAGTGACTATGATGATCTTACTATCTTATTTACAAACCTTAACAATACTACTGCTATGTGCACCTTTGTTTGTCTTTGAATCTAGCCTTGGTGGTACTTGATTCGAAGAGCTTCATGACATAACCCCATAGTTATCCTCAAACTCTAAATTCGTAGTATAACCTTGGCTCTTTGTGTGGTTAATCATATGCATTGATGTTGTTGTTTATCATGCTGTTGTAGACACTAACATGTTTCTTGCAGGGAAGTGTTTGTGGGAACATTTGGCGATCGTGAAGTACATGTCACCTCCAGGGGGCATGGGCTTTGTGAGAGCTTGTGTTCCCTTGTGTGTTTTCTTCCTACCTTAACGTGCTTGATATCGATGCATTATATCAACCACCTTAAGGTGGGGGAATATAAGATAAGTTGTCTATTATATATGTTAGCTATGTGCTTGTCCTCAAATGTAGTTTAAAGACTAGCTCGATGAGTGCTTCCTGCATCCTAAGTTTGTTTGCAATCAATCAATCATGTAAGCCCTATGCAGAGGCGAGATATCGCGTATATCCTTTTTATCTTAAGCCCTCTGTGGAGGCAGGGATGGTGTATTTCTCAGAGTAGATTACATCATCCATTCATTTTCAAAAGTCCTCTGCGGAGGTGGGAAGCAATTTTGTGACTAACTCAACCCTTAAGCGTGTCTTCGGTGATTGTTGTGGCGAAGCCCAATCGTTGGTGTATACCTGTAATGTGCCTAAGATGGTGTTGGACCTATAAATAGGAACACTCCATCACTTGTCTGCCATGTTTTCTCTATGTCTTCAAGTGTGTGTGTTTTGACGTGCTTGCTTTGTTTGGCATGTTTGTTGCCCCATATGCAGTCTAAAGACCAACATGATGAGTGCTTCCTTCATTATGGGAGGTTTGTTTACTTTCCAGTACTTGCATCTGCATTTCATATATATGAGGAAAAGAAAGGAAAAGAAATCATGCCTATCGTCCATGAATTAATGTGTCTTTTGTGCATTTGTTGTCTTCTCTGTGTTCTGCGTGACTGTAACTATCTTCTCTGTGTTTTACGTGCCTGTTACTGTCTTCTATGTGATTGGCGTGTCTTCTCTGTGCTTGGTGTGTTTGTTATGTTTGTGACCGTACTTTAATGCATGTATTGGCCTTGCATTTATATATACATTAAAGTGGGGGCTAAATATAATGTCAAAAAATGTCCCCTTGGGGGCTTTTCCCTTTTTAGGTTTAGCTCTCCAGTCTTTTGTGTGCATTTAGGATATTTTACATCATATTCAACACCCCAATGAGAAAACCCCTAAGTGTCTTCACAAATAGGACCTAGGGGGACTACTTGAGATAACCCCTGCCCAAAATAGGGGGGAGGACTTGGGCGCCCGCGCCCTAGTCCTGCCCTATTTTGGGGCAATCCCAATTTTTGGGTGTCAGCTTGTGATCGTTATTTGGGTCTTATGCCGACACAGTAAGTTTGAATTACAAAATTCTTGGCGGGAGTGTTTGTAGTTGCATATAAAAGCATGTTTAGGCATTCATTTGTAAACTAGATGGCAATTGTGATGTTCATGCATTCTCAAGGTGATTCAAGGCTTTCATTGTGTTGCAAGAGCAAATTTGTGTGGTCTATGTGTTTGTGTTTGCAGATTTGAGCATCCATTTCCTCATGGAATGAAGAGCATCTTCCTCCCATGAGATCTTCACTAAAAGGTGACATTTATTATGTTTGTGATCATTATTCATTTGGTTTTTACCTGTGCCTCACAAGGGCACGCACTCTCTATCTAACAAAGGTGTTTGGAACACTTAAGTGTCCTTTCGGGGCTTGACTGAGGCAAGCTCCTAAACGCCACAACCCCCTCCCAAAGTTTATGATTGCAGGTTACAGGTTGATGATGTAGATAAAGTGAAGTTGCAGGAGGGCATGTTGGAGTGTCAGAATTGTAGATCAGTGAAAGAAACAACTACTTGGACTTGGGCACCCGCTCATTAGTCCTTGAAGTTTCGTGACAAAAAAACCTTCGGTGCGGCAGGAACATGTTGTAGATCTTATCCGCAAATCCCGACAAAAGCAGGGCACTGGACTTGAGCGCTCGCTCTTTTGTTCTTGACTTTTCCTCCTCGGAACCCCAAAAACAGGTGCACAGTCATTTGTAATTTTACAGCTTTCTGTAGAGGCATTTTCTGTTATTCATCTGTTTATTGTCGTATTTGCATAATTAGGGTTTTGATGAATAATTGAGCATAAGAGAAGGAAAATTGATAATCAAATACCCTAATCCAAGTTTCCCTACATTTGTAAGTGACCAAGGACCTCATAGTGCTCTGTCACTCGATCCTAAGGTCCTTGAATGTAAAAGTTGAAAGGAGGATTTAAACACTAAACTAAACAAATCCAGTTTTACCTTAAACAGTTAGCATGTGGTTATTATTGATGTATATGTGATTATGCAATAATGTGTGTGTTATGTGTAGTTCACTTCACTTCGGCTATTTTTACCATGTGGTATTAATGGGTTTGTGGAAGTGTGCAGGTAGCTTTCCATGCCCATGGAAAATCGGAGGTCAGACAATAACCATATGTTATATCCCTGTTAAGCTGACCTAGTCCTAAGTTGGACTAAGGCCATTTGTGTTTGAGAATGTTGATTATGTTGTAATTGGATTTATGAGATTTTGTAAGGTTTGCCCCTTTTTAATTTATCTCTTGATGTGTTGCAAAAATTGTAATGTTGGGTTTGCATAATTTTTAGTGCTAAATGTTTGAAGCCCTTTTTAAGTGATTTTATGTGTTTCCTGGTGTTAATAATGGTCAAATATTGACCTTGGGTCATACCCCTAGGGTATAGGACCATTCTTAACATGTTTAAACTTGTTTTAAACCATGTATGGTCACCCAAACTTGGCCCTTGAGTCGAGTGACGAGTTTGGAGAGATGTGAGAGGTGGTTGGCATGTCACCATCTCACTTAACCTAATCTCACCCACTTGGGTAAGGTTACCCTTGCCTCAAGTGCTTTAGAAGCTTCTTGAAGCTTCTCACATGTGTGAGACCTCTTCCCTATGTGTGAGAGCACTTGTGGGGAAGAGTGTAGCTTAGTTGAATGAGAAGGTGACAAGTGTCACCTCCTCATTCATGAGATGTTTCTCTTGTGTGCTCACATCTCCCTATGCTCTCACACGTGTGAGAGCATTTGTGGGAGAGTGTGTAGCTTTGTGGAATGGGGAGATGACAAGGGTCACCTCCTCATTCTTGTGGGGTTGTGAGGAGGGTTATGTGGATGGAGGAGAGTGTGACAAGTGTCACCTTCTCATCCATTATGGTTTGAGAGCCTTGCCTATTTATCTCTCTCATTAAGATGAGATGAGGGTTCTTTGGTTCATTTCCTTTAGAAATTTTTTTTATGCTTGAGTTGGGAAAGAGAGAAGGACTTGTAGATCTTGGAAGGAATTTGGGAGGACTTGTGGAAATCTCTTCACCACATCCTCCATCCTTGAAGCTTGAAAGGTATTCCTCAAGGCTTCAAGCCTCTTGTTTTACTTGCTTTTGCTTATGCATTATGAATGTATATGATGGTTATGTTTATGTTCTTTTTTTGTTTTGTGTATGTGGGTTTTGAAGGGTTGTTGGGGTGAGCTCTCCATGTGAGAGAGGTCACCTTTGTATTGGGTGAGAGAGGTGTGAATCTCCTCGGTTTCCCCTCTTGGTTTTAGTATAGTTTTATGGCCATGGGCCTTGTGTTGCAACTTTGAGAAGTATGGTTTTGTGGAAAGAGTGCCTTGGGATGGAAATATGATAAGTTTATGGCAAGAGGCCAAAGTTTATAAGTATTTGAGTTTTGGGTCTCCTTGAGTTGAGAGTAGTCCACTCTCTCACCCTTCAAACTTATTTTCAAAATGGGTTAGTTTTGTGTTTAGCCTTGGGTGGGTGTTATTGTGTTTGATGTGAGTGTTTGCTTCCTTTGTGGTTTGATCCTTAGTTATTGGAAGGCCTCCTATCTTGGGAGTGGCCTATTAGTAGGCCTAGGTTGGGAGGAGAGCTTCCCATGGGTATTGTGAACTATTTTGTGTGTTTTGTAGGCTCATTTGGTGGCTATGGAGGAGTTTGGCCTGGGAAGAAAATATTGAGTTTAATGGCTTTTGTAGTTTTGTAAAATGAGAGCATTAAGATGCCTCATCCCTCTATTTTGGGTTGTATTAAGTTTTGTTCAAACTTGAGAGTTGAGCTCGCATAAGGGTTGTAGTCATTTACCCTCTTTGTAAGAATTGACATATGTTAAATATAGAAGCAATAGTTTTATCTACCTTTCATTGTTGAAATGATATTAAATATATTCATCTCTCTCATCTCTCTCTCATTTTTGGACTTAATGTTTTGCAAATGAAGAAATTAACTTAAGGAAAGAAAATGGTCTTTATGGTGCTTTAGGATAAGAAATAATGCTTTCTATACTTGTAATAAAAGAAAAGAAAAAAAATGCATGGTTAGAATTACTATTTTCCCCTTGTTGTTAGTTCCTTTTTGCAAATATACTTATATGCCTACATTTTTTTACTTGTAACTAAATATGTTGATTATTATTCTTGTGCAAATTCTAGTTATATATAGGAAATTGTATAGTTGCTATCATAGTTTTTCTTGCTCACTATTTTTTTTGTTACAGTGGTCTGTGTTTTTACCAATGATATATATATATATATATATATATATATATAGCAAGTTGCATTTTAGAATAGATGGATTAAGAATGATTTTTTTTTTATAGAAAGGAAAGTGTTAAATGGCGGCCGCAAGGGACGAAGCCCATGTGCCGCACCGTTATCTCTTGCATTGGCCGGGGGGAAGGAGGACCCGTCCCCTAACCCCACAGAGTTTTGAAGTCTATGGGGGTGGGTGGCGGAGCCCCCCCCTCCCTACCCCCATTTTTTTTGTGTGTAAAACTTGTGAATAAAGATTTGAACAGGTCGTCGGCCATTTTAGGGCTCGGCCCCATCTTTACTTAGTTATATTCTTTTGTATTATTATCACTCTTGCTCTGTAATGCAAAACGCATCTCCAGCCTGCTAAAATATGTTAATGTGTGAATATATATATATATATATATATATATATATATGTATATATGTATGTATATATATATATATTAATGGGAGCTTAGAAAACTTTTAAACTGTTTAGCATCTAATAGAATCAAATAGAAAACTATTCTTTTAAAACCTTGAAAACTTTGTAACCTGTGCATGATGAGAGTGGAGACATGGAAAAGAACTTAGTAAACAAAACAAATGTTAGAAAAAGAAAATAACTTCAACCTGTAGGTGAGCATGTTAGAGAAATTTATATAAACTTTTTAGAGACTTTCTTGCTTGGGAAGATACCTCCCACTTGGGGAGGTACCTTCCATCCTCTTGTCCTTCCTTGGAAACCTACACACCCAACCAGAGAACATTTGAGTTTTGAGTGTGAACAAATGAGAAGTATTGGTGTATTTATAATTCCATGTCTAGGGTTTGGAGCCCTAAGATTTTGGGATGGTTTAATTAGATCTAATTAATTATGTTTTGACCATGCAAACCCACTTGGAGTGTGGGATATCTTTTGGACATTAGTGAGAAATTAATTCCTTTACTTGTCTTTAATTGTTTTATCTAGAGTGTGCATTTAAAAGTGAAAGTGATTTATTCCCTTGTTGAATGTATCAAATAAACCCTTTGCAATTTTATTCACATGTTGAAAATTGAAACTATAGTTGTGGTACATGTATTTAAATTGATTAAAATATTTGGGAAGGGGTTTATAGTAACGTTATGCTTTTGAATTATTTAAATATTGAAAAGAGTTAGGGTAGGAGATTTATTTTTAATTTATTTTTGCAACCTCCTATAGTTGACGAGATGGCGTTATGCTGTCAAAATCACTATAGGATTTAGTTCCATTTGACCCGTTATGCTGCCAAAATTTTATCTAGATTTAAATTAGATAATTGTTTAACGTAGTTCAATTACTTTCCCCTTTGCATTAGATGTTAGATTAATTGTTTAAGTTAAATTTAATTATAATATTAGTTTAATGATTAGTTCCTTTAGGTCTTTAGTGGATATAAGTTTAGATTTCAATTTATATCAAAATCAACCCACTTCATGTCAGTAACTCTAGGGTTGGAAACTTGAACGGAATCCAACCCTCTTAGTGTTGCTCCTTGTGACACACACCCCCTTAGTGGCTTACGTTTCGTAGGGATAGCGAAGAGAGTATCGCTTCATCCCGTTGTGATTGACCTTCACCACCTTCAAGCGATGCACCTGACGTTAGTTGTAGAGGCAACTACGTTGTGTGCATGTGTCACTAAGCGCACATGTTGCGCATGAGGGGGTTTTTTAGAGTCGGTGGGAAAATTTTGGTAATTCGTGTCATGACCACATGGCAAATGTGGACATGACATGTGGTTATTGTGTCATAACCACATGGAGAATGTGGGCATGACATTTTTTGTGAGTAAACTTTAACATTTTATGAGTAGGGGGAATGCCCCCATAACATGTATCCATGAATGATCCAAAAGGATTTTGTACACTAATTTTCCTAACACCACGTGGGAATAATGTATTAAATCTAAGTAGTCCAAGTGCAAAGGGTAATTAATGAGACCAAATGATTCCTGCACCATATTATTAAATACTTCTATAATGACCTCAAATCTTTGTAAATTGAATGAATCAACATTGAAGTCGGCTCCATACATGTCCAACACATGGTCATGTCTACTCTACATGATCATGCCAATCAAATGGCACCAACTAATTTGACACCTAACATAAACTTGGCCATGTGGGAAACACACCATACACACGTGACACTTGTCAGCATATTATGGAAGGCTTAGCTGACAAACTATTGCATAAATACACCTCATTTTACATTCTATAAACTAGTTTGTTGACTAGTCAGCGTTTATCACATCACTTGGTCTAGTCTTGTTGTACTTCAAGGTGCTATGACAAATTAGGTGTATGCGTTTATCCTACTTGATCACGAGAATCTGCATTCTTGCCATCACTCCTATAATATATTGTATATTCACATACTATCTATGAAGGATGACATATTCTTCACATTGGTTGCATACTTTGTTATTACATAGTTTGCTTCTCCTATAAAGCTTCCACATAAAAAACACCAAATGGACATAAACCTATAACCATTTACGTTGCTTCATAACCTTGTTACTATATGCAAGCTTGTCCTTTGATCTCATATTGAAATTAGATCAATTGTATTCTCAACTCCTCATTCAAACCCCTTGGAGAATGGCACAACACTTGAGAATGTTCAAAACCCCTTATTGAGACTAAAAAAGGTTATCTTTCAGGAGGGAGTGGCATGGTGCAAGAAGGAGATGGAGAGTTCTTCTTTGCTTGCAGGTCATTAAAAGCTCAAATGGGAAAACTAGGGAGTATAGGTTAGAAGGGAGGATACTATGGAGGAATCATATTCAAAGTTATTTTTGTAGGAATTGTGTTGCATATTGAAGATTGAGTGTTATAGTCTTGCAAGATTGAGTTAGAGTTGTGGAGTTGTAGATTGTAGGTTAGAGTTGCTAGTTTTCCATTTGAATGTAGATGTTGTAATTTCCAGTCTTGGTTGTTGTAGGGTTCTTGAAGTCTTAAAATATCACTTTGTAAGTAGAGACCCTATCAAAATTTACTGGTGAAAACTAACATAAAACTTGTTATGAGAAGAGCAATAAAATCAATTATTTCCTCTATGCGTTGATGCCATTATTTTGGGTCCAAAATCAACCAAGGTTTGGGCTTATTATTTCTATATGGTTTCTTATATATCAGTATTTTGATGTCATAAGTGAAGCTCAAAATCTATTTAGGGTTAACAATATGCATATTTGAAAATCCATAAAAATCAACTTATTAGGTTTAACGTGTATTCTTAAACTTGTAGAGGTTTTTTTCCACATTATTGTCATGTTAGAATACATTAAAAATCAGATCATGTATGAGTATTAGACCTCATCTCATGTCCATAAAAGTGGCGTTGTTTGCTCTCGTTACAAGAAGAAGGCTATTGTTTATTAGGTATGCTAGCCTTGGCTACATCAACATGTAGATATAAAAGTATCACGAGTCTCAATGTTACATCCCCAAACTTTAACTATGTTTTGCTTTTACTTTAATGTGATTAGATGGATAAGTAATCATAGATTAATGATTTGACATTTGGGAAAATGTTAGGATAAACCATTGATTATATATATTATGATTAATGCTTAAAATTAAATATGAGATTACATGTTAAGATTATTTTATTATGATGAATAATGATTTATTGATGATACACTGATCATAATTTGTATGATTGTGAGTGTAAACAAGAAAATATTTCCACCTTCAGAATGGAAGGAGAGTATCACTAGAGAGAAGGGAATAGATGTTCTAGAAAAATTAGGTTCACCGTTTGAGTTCCAAGTCATGTGCCTAGTGAACCATTTTGAGATAGGGTATGTATTACTTGTCTATTCTTTTTAGACATTTCAAATTCAACCATTATCGATTTGACGTGAGGAAAAGGTTTTCCAACGTCAAACTTCATTTGATTTGGTCGAGAGAGTTTTCTGATATATTTCTCTATTTTGTATAAGGTTGCAAAGGGGGAGGAGATCTCAACCCACTTTCACACCTTATCTAGTGATTAATATCAATCTTTGTAATAATGGTAATGTTACCATTATGTTGATATAATAATTATTTATTTGTTTAATTATTTATTATATTGATATAGAAATCTATTTTATTAAGTAATGAGAATTATCTTTTTTTCAGTGATAAGCCCTTCTTTGGTGCTACCACTACGTTCACGTAGTGAGACACATTCTCCTTAACCCATGTAAAGTGGAGTAAGTGGGGATAATCCCACTATGGACGCGATAATGTGTCAAAGCGAGAGAACAACTGGTGAGTTGCATGCTCCCTGCGAGGAGATCTTTGTGGAGAAGCTTTTAGTTACTCCGCATAGTGGAGAGAAGGATAACTTTTCCTTTCAATAATCTTTTGGATGTTATGCATTCTCACAATACGCAGGGAAGAGAATAATCATTTGCAGTAAGAGCCTTCTTGGCTTATGACAAGAGATTACAGTATCTCCATAGGAGACGACTGTTAGCTGTGAAGAGAATAAAGCTTGCTCTCTGGGCAAGAGTATTAGAGCTTGTGAACTGCAGAGAATACGTATCATATACATACCTTTTTCTA
Source organism: Cunninghamia lanceolata (assembly GCA_027924645.1). Lineage (NCBI taxonomy): Eukaryota > Viridiplantae > Streptophyta > Pinopsida > Cupressales > Cupressaceae > Cunninghamia > Cunninghamia lanceolata. Next base: position 541,684 of record BSBN01001002.1, read on the forward strand.
AGGGTTTGAAGAGCGTAGAAGCGCCAACCCAAGCAACACTATGTAGACTCATGGCTTATCAAACTATCATTATCTTTATTGTGACTTAGCCGAGCCAGTCAATGGGTATGGTTATGTCATATTGTTGTTAACTTTGTATACATGGAAATCGTATAACCGGTATGTGAAACTGGTGCCATTTATGGTATAGCCAATATATATTGTTGTGTGCTATTGTGGGCAGTCTTTGCATAAATAAAACTCATAGATTTAAACATCGTTCGGAAAGAAGAGCCGATAGGTTTAGTATCATTAAACCATCCAGTGGTCGATGGGATCATTACCACTATGTATAACTTGAAGCCTCTTAACAACTCAAAAGATTGTAGACCCTATTGTTTTATTAAAACGAACTCTTTTGAGTTATTATGACTGAGCAAGCATATGTGAAACTATTTATTTGTTTTATTTTTGAGCCATAATGAAAAAGATTCATACAGCTTGATGAGCTGAAGGCTCATTATAACTCGTCTTTCTTTAGAAAAGACATTATTGTCATCGTTGTGGATGACATGAGATACCAAATCATTCTTACTCGGCTGCATGATAAGCAATATTATGAATGATGCAAGAATTAAACTTTGTTTATTTAATTATTTCTTTGTGGAAAGATATACGACCTAAGATGACCAAGAGGCCAGGTATATAACCATAGATTGTAAACTCAAAAAACTATTGAGTTGATAGATTGAGTTTTACAAAAAGATTAGTTATGAGAAAACAAGAAACCCTATTAAGTTAAATGCATGTAATGAGGATATACTTGGTAGATGATGTCTACTCTTGTTGTATAAATTGAAAGGTCAACATGACCAAATGGTTGAAATAAACTAGAGAAATCTAGTATGATATATCTATTAAATTAAAGAACAAGAGTGTTCGTTATTTTATGTTATGGGTTAGAAAAGTTAACCCTCAAGTTAAAATAGAAGAGCTATGAAAACCAAGACTCTTGAGTTAGAAATGACTTTATTTATAAATATGTTTGATTGACATTAAAGTGATCAAGAAAACCCTAGAATGAGACAGAATGAGTCTAAAGGGTATTTCGATGATTCTAAATGAATCTTATTCAAGTGAAATTTATTTAAAGAATAAGACTATTGGATATTTGTAACAGAGAGTAGAATGACAGGAAGTCATAGACCCTAGAATTTGCAAGGATGCAAAAGAGGGACTCTCTAAAAAGATTGATACTGGTCAGAAGGACTGGAAAATAAATAATGATCATACAAGTTATGTCTATAATCACTATAGGATGAGATAGCTTCTAAGTGGAGTTAGAGGTGTGTGAACAATCGACTACGTTCATTGCAAAACATCTATGTGTATTAAATCTTTGGCCAAAGTAATGCATCCGTCTCTACATGCATTAGTAAGTTCACTGTGCTCTGAATGACATAACCATCCAGTACGTATCATACATAGTTAGAGTGGATCTATAGTTGTATGACCGTGATGAGTTATGAAAGACACGACACTAGAAACTCATATGGCAAACCTTATGGTTCCTTATATCTATTCCCTGTTAGACATAGTAGGATACTAAGAGGGGGGTGAATCAGTATCTTATCAATCTTCAAATTTAACAACTTCAAATTATCCATAGAAATACAAAACTTAAGCATCACAACATCAACATGAATATGAAAGATTAACACAATGAACAATGACAAATAACACCAGATATATGTGGAAAACCCTAGAAGGGGAAAACCGCGGTGAGGATTAACTCACAATATATGAAGCTCAAATAATAACTTTGTTTTAGGGGCTTTAACCCAAGGAAGCTGCTACTCCATAAGTAACTTTAATTTAGGGTCACTCCCAAGGAAGCTTCTACTCCCTAATGACTTTGTTTTAGGGTCACTCCCAAGGAAGAAACTACTCCTTGAACTGAGAACAAACTCATAAATGATTACAGTATGATAATCTTTCAACTGTTTGGAAACTACCTTTGAAGTTCACACTTGATGATTGCACTTATGTCTCTTCACACTTTCTTCTAAAGATCTGATTAGTCAGTCACACTCTATACTTGATCACTGTCTCAAATAAGTCTTCAAGATGAATCCGGATAGCATCAACAACTTCTGATCTTTATCCTTTAGTTGCACATCAATAATGCATTTATTCTTCATTTTATCTGCTTACAAATCATTTTTATCAACTTGCAATCATACCCTCTGCATTCAATTTGATTTACTATTTATAAATGATATTACATTGATTACATAGCTTATTGACCAGATAAAACATGAAAAATACATTTACAAGTCGGCCATACAATACACAATATGAAACATGTAGAAGATAGGTCTAATTAGGACAACACGTTACACCAGCAGAAGACTCGAGCCTTGCGGCCCCCAACACTTGTTTAACTAGGTCCAAAACACCCTGCCTAGCTTCAAACATCAAGGAATTACCTCCACACACTTTGCTCATTTGAAAATAGGACAACTTTAAGGAAAACTCATGAAAACTTGAAGAATAATGACCACGTCAACTTGGAAACCTTGTGCGATATTGGAAACAAGAAAGATCTTTGTGAAACTTTTCCAAATGAGTTCACATGACTCATAAAACATCCCCATACACTCCTTTGCCACCGCACATCAAAGAATTATGTCGCACCACTTCAAACAATTACTCTGAAAACACTTTGTTGTCCAAAACATATTGTACCGTGCTGCCAACTGAAATAGCTGAGCTGTGGACCACCAAGAAGCTTGAAACAAGAAATAGGCATGCAGTGCATGTTCAAGAACATGTCCACAAAACCTCAAGGTTGATCATTCATTTCTGGAGGAATGCGAAGCATTCTAGTGTGTCTTTAGCATTGCACAATTCTGCCTGAGCACATACCAGTGTTCTATCATACATAACTTTCATAGCTGAGGAAAATATGACTAGAAACTTTGGAAATAACGCCTTCATTGTCTTCTTGACAAAAAATTAGAACCGCATAGCCACATCTACAACTGCAGAGGAATGCAGAGCATTCCATCACCCTGGTAGGAACCCTTTTACAGAACCAACTCTATCCTCAAGCAATCAGTAGAAAAACATCCTTCCAATGATCAAAACATCATGAAACTTGGAACATACATAGAATAACACTGTGTGAAGCTATGTTCCAACTGCATACACTTAATATCAAAATGATGAAAATGCAGAGTAATCTTCCAGACAATCTTCAAAGAGCAAACATTATGAAAAAGGGACTGCCACCTTCTTCCGGAGGCCAAGTCTTCTTTGCATCACCATATACAACTCAGGATCAGTGGGATGGATCATACAACATGCTTCAAGTCAATCAGGAACACATCCTCAGCATCAACAACACAACTGATTCTCTTAGTGCTTCTAATTCATATTGATTAGGCTTCAAACACAACTCTGCTTTGATTAGGAATGTAACTTTTAGGCTCAAACTCAATTATGCTTTTAGACTCAACCTCAACTTTGCTTAGATCAGGAATGTAGCTTTTGTGACCTCTAATCAGTGTATGCTATGTTGACATCAATAACAACACAAATGGCCAGTTACATACCCTTCGTGAAGGGTAGGACCACTTCCAGGAAGGAAGTTGTGCGGGGGACCGCCAGTCTATGGTTGGAAGAAAAGCACTCGGGTGATGCTCTCCTTCCCAAGTAGATGACAAGCTGAGACTTATGAAGATAGATATCAAAACTCTAGATGCAGTACCTTCTATTTATTACTTGACAATCAAATTCTATGTAAATTTATCATTATTGCCATGAGCAAAACATTATGATTGTAAAGTGAAGGAAATCACTAGCATACTATCTTTGAATATGTTGTAAATTTTCAATTTGAAATTATTCAGAAAAGATATGCTTTTTATATAATGATTATGCAAATGTTTATTGTTAAACAAAAATATGATTATGATGATCATGATTATTTACTTGATAGTAAATTGGGAATGTTAATCCGGGTATTATGTGATGACATGTTACACTCAACAATATCATGAGAAGCTAAGGCATAAAACCACATCCCTAGATGTGTCACTAGTAGGTAGGGCTACACGATCATCCATTATAATAGAGTAATATACAAATGAAGCAAAGTGTCCTAATATGGTAGGAAAATCATCAACAAAGTCCATGAAAGAGTAGGGATAGATAAGCTTGCAAATAACTCACTCATGAAACATGAAGTTTCATCAATATGAAAGAAGGATGCAATATCATCAAGGATCAAAGAATAGGGCTCAATAAAGCATGAAAACACCTTGAAATCCTCGATATATGCATGAAGGTGATCACAATTTATAGACTCATAAGAATCCATGGTAAAAAAGTATATCAATGAGACACAACCAAGAAAGGATGGGAGGGTAGAGATCAAATAGCTATCAAATAATGATGGCCAAAACCCTAATCAAAACATAGCAACAAAAAATAGTAAATGGTGGATACAAAACCCATTTGATCTTGAAATGAAAGGTATGTAATTAAAAATATTAGATTTGAAATTCTAACGAAGAAGGAATAAACCCTAAGGACAAATCTCTAGGAGATGGAAGACAAGTTGGAATCACAAAAAATGTTAAGCTATAAAAATGATTTCCTTTACTTAACATTATGTTTTATGAATATGACAACCAAAACAATTCAATTAACCTAATTTAGGGTTGTGATAGATCATGTGACATAATTTAGAAAAATGGAAATTAACAATAATGAAAACACTTAGCTGATTTTAACAGTTGATAGATAACTACCCACTATTCTGATCACAACTTTTAATCCATAACTCAAATCGCTTGTTCTTATATGTGTTGGAAGCCGAACAATGGGATATAAACTAGGCCATTCCCATAATTTTATTAGGGTTGCTTTCACGTTGCGAAATCGAACTAGGTTCAATTTCAAGCCATGATTTCAAATTAGGGCAGGGAGTAGGTAATTTGTAAGTCAAACTCTAGATGATTAAAATATGAGAAATTGATATCAACTAAAATTTAAGTAATTTGCAAACTTCTATACAAAAATATACCACTTATATACTAATTACTAGACAACCTAATTAAAATAAATACAAACTAATAGAAAAATGCAAGGTATGCAATTTGCACCATTACAACTACAAAGGCTTGGAAAAATAGACCCTATTTTTTTAATGGTGGAGGAAGTGTTAATTTACCATCAATATATGAAATAACCAAAGTTTACATGGGAGAGGACCTATTACTTACTGTCACATCCCTCTTTTTGAAAACAATTATGCTAATTACTTTCTTGCGAATTTTAGTAATTTAATATGTTGTGAATGACATGGAAATTAACGATTTATCTTACAAAGTTGTTATATTGAATTGTGGAATCTAATGATTACGATCAAGGTGATATTGTAGACTAAATGTCTTTATAATAAATGCAATGATGTTTGGATATATTATGTTTTGATTTGAACATAGGTGCTTTGACCACAAAATGGTATGTGAGTTTGTCGATGCAGGAACAGATGGACCGTGTTCGACGGGAAGAGAAAGTACCTTCGAGAGAGAGTATAGACTTTGAAAATTAACCATGGGCGTTTGCTACTGAGGTCGCTAAACAGGTAGATAAACCTTGGAACCAACCAGTTAGTCTTGTTTGTCGGTTGGGTTAGTTAACCAGATGTCGACGTCATGTAGAATCTTGGAGTCGTCGATGTTGTTGTAAGTCCATCATAGCAAGTCGACTTATTTAGACGTTTGATATTTTCATTTATAAGTGTTTATTGAACCATCTTGTAGCGAAATTGTAAATCTTGTCTCGTAGTCGAAAGACGCGAGAGGTCGGCTTTGTGCGTCTAACGTCGTAAGAACTCGTTCGCGTTACGACCAATCCGTCGTGATTGTCGTAAAATGCGTCGAACTTGTATTGTGAAGTTATTCTATTCTTATAGATCGACGAATGTCGATTTGTAGCCTTAGCGTGAAATAATTTATTTGGTCGTCGTCCTTCTGTCTTTGACCGCGAGTAGTTGTCAATCTAACTTTGAGCTTTCTTAATGAGTTGGTCTTTGCCTCTTGTCCCTTGTCGACCAAAACGATGCTTTAGTCATTTCCTAGACCACCGCCAAGCCGAGCTTAACTCCATAATACATCTTATGATGGCTTTTGGATTGAATTAGATAACTTGGTATTTGAGTGGAGGCGGATTTGTTTTGTCTTCTAGTAAGCCACGTCGCTTTAGAAACCACCACCTTTTTGATTAGTCGTGATAAATGGAAGGCGGGTTTAAAATCAATTGTGTCGACCCATATGATTTAAATATGTCAACCTAGCATTCTTTGGAGAGATTCCTTTTACCAACGTGAGAGGAAGTAGTTTGCAGTTATGAAGGAGAGTAACGAATATTAAATGATGTTACTCCATTATCTAGGAAGGTGGAGAGGTTCGGTGACTGTTGTAGAAGATAGAACTGCGAAGGTTAGGAGAAGTCGGAGATAGATGAGGAAGTAGAGAGATTCATGGAAGTCGGTTGGTAGTTGTTAGAACCTTCCTCGCGGGAAGTAAGGGAGGTGAGAACATGAATGAGGAGTTTAATGAAGATTCTCCTTCGCAAGGTGGAAGAGAGGATGGTGTAGCTGTCGTTGAGGGAGAAATGGAGAAAAGAACTGCGAAGAAAGAGGAAGGAGCCGTTGTTGGGGAGATGCCAACGGATAGGAAGAGCATGCGGGAAGAAAGATTAGGAGACAACAGTTATTGTTGTTAGAGACGATCACCGGAGGGGAGTGAGAGGAGTTAGTGGTCGTGGTTGAGGGAAAAGGAATCGGCAGTAAAAGAACGACAGAGAAGGCCATTACCGCGGATAGGAGGTGGCGTTTAGTGGTAGTAAAATGGGGAGTGAACAGTGAGAAGGAACAGAGAGAGAGGGAGACGGAAAATAGAGCCCCGGGCACTGTAAAGAAAGAAAGATAACGACAGTGAAAGAGCATGCGGGGGAGAGTCGAGTAGTGGGAAGAGAGTTTTGTTTAGAGTGGACTGTCACTATTTAGGAAGGAGTTCAGAGAGATAGGTTTGAAGTAAAGCAGAGGAGAAGTGGAATTGCCACAGCAACCTCCGATTATATCATCAGGTTTATTTCTTTCAATACTTTTCTTAGTTTAGATATGTCAGTAAGGCTCACTTTGCAAAAGATTAATACGTTTATAACGAAGAGAAATGTACGACGACGTAAATCTAGTATGATATCTGTATGCGGTCAATCCACGTAATAGTATCAATGCTGTGTTCCATTGCTGTGTTTGAGATTTGAAGACTCAGAATAAGAAGTAATGCTATCTCATCACTGTGTTTGTAATTTAAAAACTCAGAAAAAGTAGTATGCTGTTTTCTTGAATTCGTAAACTCAGAAATTGTAGCATTGTTTGCCATAAATTAAGCGGTGTATTAAAGGAACGCAGTTCTCTAATGCATATCCATTTAGGAACGAACTTATGTTGATGCAAGATGCAATATACCTTCCTTGATCGATAACTCCACAGCGAGTAAACATGTTGCTCCGCGTGCATGTTGCGTAGAGGTCAAAAACCACAGTTTTTAGCACGTCTTGACGTAAAATTAGAGTGTTTAATAGCTGGATAATGCAGCTGTGAATAGCTGATGTCTTAACCGTCATACATCTTTAACTAAAGGTCGACCATGCGTAGGTCATCTTTATTGACACAAGAAGATTCCATAATCATTTGTATTTTATTTATGACTTTCATCTTGATTGAACCATGTGAGACTAATGACACGGAAAGAGGAGTAGGAGGATAAAGTTTGGTAATGATTAGGAAACCGACATGTTCTGAAATGAACCATTTGAATTGAAAACCTGCATGTGAGTTGAAATTACGTTGCATGCGACGGTGCTAGAATCGTTTTATCTTGTAGACCATATGAGTCTAGAATCCTCGAATTTTGGAATAATGGAAGTAGCTTTAAATATTTTGAGTATGTTGTGTAAACTTGGGAAGCAAGTAAACAAATAGGAAACCACTTAGGAGTGGGCGCCTTAAGAAATGTTATTACATGAAAATGGATATGAAACTCTGAACTCGAGATAAGAGTAAAGTTGTGCCATGCGCTATTGTAGGAGGATATCCTAAACCCTTGAGGTCATCAAGGTCATCAAATAGTTAAAAATAACACAAATAGGAAACTGTAGGATTTCGACCGGTTCAAGTCGAGTAGGGTGGGTGAACCAAGTTCATGCGTTCTTAGAATGCTAATTAAAAACAAATCCTTTGGCCAAGGTGATGTACTATCCTCAAGTGCATCGAACGTTCACCGTAACTGGATGGCGTTTCTTGTGGAGTGTCGTGCATGACTAGAGGGTATCTAGGGATCTGTGCGATAACAAGACACGTGGGTTACAACACCAGAGCTCAGATGGCAAACGCCGATGGTTATCCTAAGTCTATCCTCTTGAGTAGGGTAGGGCCACTTCCGGTTAGGAAGGAGTGCAGGAGACCGACGGTCTGTGGTTGGAGGTTAAGCTCCTTGAAGATACTTTCTCTTCCAAATACCGAGGAATGCCGAGTCTTGAATGAGATGGATCGACAATCGGGATGCTTGTTAATGGTATGTTTCCAATTTATGTTGTTTCAAGAAAATTTCATTTGTTAGAAAACAAAATGTTTAAAGTATATCATTTCTTTCAGATTTATGAAATTGAGATCATGCGTTTGATTAAATGGAAAATGTTGTATTGGTTTATAGACGAGTAACTTTTGCATGTGATTGCCTAGTAAAAAAAAAAAATTACCGTTGCGAAAAACTTAGTTACTTCTTGTTTTTACTTGGTGGATGTTACACTTACACACCCTAGCTTTGTGCACGTCAAGCTCCTAAATGGTACATCGAATTTTCATAAAAGTTTCAACATATCTCCATATCTGAGTTAGGGGAGAGGGGCTAATAATTGAGCAAGGTCCTATTGTTGATATAGTACTCGTGGGTATATGATTGAGTCTTGCAACATATTTATACTATATATTATCAATAATTATTTGGGGTTTTTGGGTATCAACGATGTAGCCTAATTAGCTACATCTTCGCTGAGTTGTCCAAAAACTCCCCCAAAAATAGTTAGACCGAAACACGTGCACTAAGACATGTATTATCGATTGCCTTATGTCTCATCATATGATTGGTTATTTCTTTGATGTGACTTGTGAAGTGTATATTAATTACACGTGTATATGCATATATATTGACTCCTTATTAGTTCCTGCTGTAGGTAAGATTACTTATGCATCCCTGTGATGCAATTTGTTTTGCCCATTTGACCAATGAGAATTGAGTATTAAATTCATTTGGCAAAATCCCTAAAGTTGAAAGTTAATTTTTTTATTTAATGATTTAATAAATGCAATTTATCTGTTGTGCTATTGGTCAATTGGGTGAACAGTAATGGTGAAAAATGGAATTTTTTATTTTTTAATTATATTAAAATTTAGTTGACCAATGAGCATTGAGTATTAAACTCACTTGGCAAGATGACTATAGTTGAAACTTTAAGTTTTGCTGTTTAATCTGCCTTTCAAGTACCAAGTTGGCAAGTTGGCACTCTGATAGGTGTGTGGCAGTTTTCTCATTGCACATTGGGATCTAGATGAAGACCATTGGATAAGCCCAGTCGTTGCCCTGCTCTAAATCAGTTCCAACTTCCAACTTATATTTGGGTACTGGTTTGATCTTCTTCAGCTTGATCCACAAATAACCCAAGCATAGTAATAGTCGATCAATTGATTGGATAATGAACAAGATGATGCATACATTGGCCATGAACTGAAGTGGGGGGGATAGATAGTTTGCCTTGGTATAAACCCATGCCATGTATATTGAATGGAAAAGGCCCTGTATGCGTACAGACGATGGGAAGTGCAAATTTTCTATACCCATAGATGATGGAAGATGCAGACTTCATCGAGTGAAATGCCAGCCTTGTGAATAAGCCAACGTTTCAATACCTAACATCAAAACTGAAAAGACAAGGAAACCCTAGATAATTTTGTATAGGTATGTTTAGAATTTTTGTAAAGTATATATAACCTTGGTGGGATGATGTAGACATTCACTAGATTCTTTGGTCTTAATTGTTAGCAATAGTGGAAATGTTTTTTCTACTCTCCAATTTCTAAATTTCTACCCTCATTCTTTGTCCAGACCCCTCAACTATTTGTAGGTCTCTATGGCCCTCTTTCTTGTTTTATTATGTGTTTTTGTATTCATTCTTCTTTCTCCTTTGAGGTATGTGAGAATCTAATTAACCATTCAATGGTTGGTACGAAATATATCCATTTCATTTTAGAGTTTGATTCATTTTAATATGATTCGAACTATTTAGGATGTAAGTGGTGCTCATATTGAAGTCATAAGTGATGAATTTTATCCTCCTACTTTGCAAATTTTTGCAACGACTGTTAGTCAGGTTTTAGTTCTATTCTAAGACGTCAAGTGTTCGATTTTAAACTTCATCGCAGATGTCTTCGGAGCTCTTTGGTCTATGCAAACGCAAAATTGAAAAGATAAGGAAACCCTTGATAATTCTGTATAACTTGCTCTTATGAGAAAATTTGTCTTTGTCATCAGTGTCCTGAGTGAGCCGTTTTCTGATTGCAGCTAAAACTATCCAAATGCCATTGGCAAGCCAAGCTACACATCCTGCAGCCTTGTGGGCTTTGAGAAACAGAGCCGATGAGAACTGTTTGTCATTTTTACCCTTATGCTTATCAACCTGAAAATTGTCATCCTGCTCTGAATCAAACGAAATGTTGAGATATGAAAGTGGAAGGAAAATTTTTAAATGTAAGAGCATAATTAATAGCAGAATTCCAAAGCTTTCAACTGTTTTATCCTATTATGTTGGTCTATAGTGCAAAAGTCATTTTGCAGCCGTGTAATGCAGACATGACGTCAGCATCAGTAGTTCTGTGGGCTTGCGATATCTAAAGTCTTAATTATTAATATATCAATACAACTAATTAACCTTTGAGTTACGTATAACGGTTCCCTTTTTAACGTTCTTCACAAAATAAATTAATTTATTTCTTCCGTGTATTAGCTATACGATGAATGGTTAAACCGGATACGTTTTCATTTTCTCATTTTTTAATGAAAATAATTGGATTACATAGATATTGGTATCTCTGTCTTTTTATGAATAAGTGGATTACAACATGATGAGTAAGCATAAGTCACCTAGGGGCTGATCCTAGCCCGATCACACCTCTGAGGGTTTGAACCATATAATGCCTCCCGCGATCTATAAACGTGAATATATAGCAATTCATAAATTATTAATTACCTTAATAATTATCCGTAAAGTGAATATAACAATTAAGTCGAGAGGCTTCTACAATAACTAATTCTTGCTACTAAATCTTTAAACTTATTATCAATTACAATGTCATTCATTTTATTCAACATTACAATGGCAGGAACATGACGCAATACGTCTCTTGTTAAATTTTTACTAGTATATTATTTCTCAACTAATAATTCTTTTAATTGGCCGATAGGCTTTTATATGTGAGCACTATAGTGCTTGGAATTGTCTCACGCCGCATAATTCACGCCGGAAAATTTTCTAAACTCAACTCGTCGGTTGTTGCTATCGGCGTATTCCTTGAACCCCCTATAGGTGCAAGTGCTAGTATACTTTATTAAAGCTTAGTGTGGGCACCATACCAATTATTGACACATGGTTATCTCTATTGGGTCCTCTCCTAAATATGGATCCATTTAAATAACTCCCGTTATGCTCATATTTGCCCAAGTACAAAAGCCAAAGCACTACGGGACTCCTAGTGCGGGCCCCACTACCGACCTTTTAGGCGGGATTCTTTTTTGAAAAAACTGAGTGCCACGGTGGCGATCCGCAACAAAACCATGTCATGCAATCGTGACCGCAAACGCGTCCACGCTGGCGATCCGTGTGAAGGAGAAAGCCAAAACCATCGAAAATCCCATCGTCCACCGCCTTTAAAAAACCCCAAAACCCCTTCGAGACCTTTAACTGTTTTGATTTTCTGTCTGTGAAGCGTTAAAATTAATCCGAAGACAACTACTTCTGCAACTGCAATGGCTGCAGGTGGAGGACGCGGCAAAGGAAAAGGGGCCAAATCAGTTACCAAGTCACAGAAGGCCGGCCTGCAATTTCCGGTGGGCAGAATCGGCCGCTATTTGAAAACCGGCAGGTATGCAAGGCGTGTCGGTGGCGGGGCTCCCGTCTATCTTGCAGCTGTCATGGAGTATCTCGCAGCAGAGGTAAATAAAGGCGCTGGAAAGCTCATTAGATTTTCAATGACGCTTTTTTTTCTTCTGAAATTCTGTTTTGAAATTTAGTTTTTTTTTGGCCCCTGTTTTTTTTTTAGGTTTTGGAATTGGCTGGTAATGCGGCGCGAGACAACAAGAAAAGCCGGATTATTCCTCGGCATATTCTCCTTGCAGTAAGGAATGATGAGGAGCTCGGTAAGCTTCTAGGCGGTGTTACTATTTCTTCTGGGGGAGTTTTGCCCAATATTCATCAAGTTCTGTTGCCCAAGAAGGTTGGAAAGTCTAAGGATGGCGCCGATCCGATCTCTCAGTCGCAGGAGTTTTGAGCGATGGTTCTCTGTGTTTTTAAACAGTTAGGTTTTCATTCTGTTGTTGAAGGCGGGTTTGCGCCTCTTTAACTTTCGAGTTGCAACGCCTAGTCCCAAAAAGAAAATGCAGAGAGGAATGCGATTTCATGTTTTAGACCGACTTTTTCACTTCCTCGGTGGATATCATCGCGATGTCGGTTTCTGTAGTCTTGTTTAAATATTTATAAAGATTTTAGAGTTACAGGGATTTTTTTAAAACTTGTGTGAATGTAGGTTGTCTGTGTTTAAGGGATTTTGATGAAGTTTGGTATACAATCTGAACAGCAACAAAACATGAATTGATTTAAGATTATATTTTGATTACTAAATTGAAGTTGATATTATGAGGATGTTGCGCTTCCATGTATTGTGTATTTTGTTTATGGTTAACTTTCTTTCATGAAAGGAGATTTTTTTTTTGTTATTTTTATTTTTAATGGGTTTGCTTTTAGGTTAATGTGTTAGTAAATATGAATGTGAAGATTAAAAAAATCATTACATTTGGGAAAAAAAGGACAATTAGTATGTGTCGAATGATATATATGTTTTAGGTCAAATCAAAGGATAGTTCTAAATTTGCACTACTATAAAGGTTAGGGACTTTGCGTTTATTATTGCGTACATGGATTGATGTGCATTCAAACACCCAGTTCGATTTTTTTAAGATAAAGTTAAATGTTGAGTATACTTGTGGGTATATGATAGGTTTTAAAAACAATTGACGAGGGTTAATTAAATTGAATAGTTGATGAGGGTTCTTCTAATGTTGGATAGGAAATAGGTTGCTACTCACCTCAACATATGCATTAACAAAAGAGAAATCACCTAATACGATATTTAGTTTAGATTTTTAGAACATGCATTACATTTGTTGTCTTTGCTATTCAATTTTCACTTTTATCTGTTGCTTTTATTGATACATTTTCAAAGTATATTATAGACACGTTAAATGGGGGGCTGTTTTTGTTGTTTAGATGCACATATTTGTCTTGTTTCATGTTTATAGGCATGCAAATGGTATAAAGATACTTTAGTGATGTATGTTCCTACAAGTGATTTTGAATGTGTTTTATGTCACTTTTTCTTGTGTTTGATTTTTATTTTGGCTTTTAGTGTATGCCATGTTTGTTTGTTTGTTTTGGACCTCCTATTATAATTTTACATATTATGCTTTATTTTTTTGTTCCTCCACTTGAAGAGTGTTTATATATATAGAAATAATGTAAATGTAAAAAATAGAAAGTAGTAGAGTTGTGTATAAGAGAGAACTTGTGTTTATATATATAGAAATAATGTAAATGTAAATGTAAAAAATAGAAAGTAGTAGTTATGTATAAAAGAGAACTTGTACAGCAAGAACATCTATAGAGTAGTTGTAAGTTGTATAGCAATATACATAGAAGATACAGATTACATAACAATTTATAAAGCAGGTTTGAATCAAAATAACGTTAAAAGCTTCTAGCTTAACAATCTAGCCAAAAAAAGGTCCTTGAAATAACTATCATGGCATAACAAAGTGGGATTGCCCTTCCTTGAAAAACTGTCACCAATTAGAGGAATCATACCAATTGCAGCTGATCTTGGAAGCCAGAGTATTGAAGAAACACCACCAATGAAACACAACATCCCTAGTAACAGATGTGAGACAGGCTTCAAACCACGCTAAAAGTGTAGAAATTATTAAAACCTTACATTAGAAAAAAGTGCTTCAGCATCAATGGCAAGAACAGTAGTTAACAAATCATATCTCTAGTCAGGCTATTGAACTCGCTTCATGCAATTAAGGAGTATAAGTCCAAAATCATTTTTCAAAATTTCCCTGTAGATCGTGAGATTGGGATTTGATGAGCTGATGCAGGAAACTAGTTGTCAAATTGTTCTTTGAATCACCTTCTCGCAGTAGAAGAGTCATCACCACCAGACAACATTGTATCGTTACAGGACCACTAAACTAGATTGAAACAAACCTGCCTAGACAATCTTGAATCTGAGGAGCTGCCTTACAATCAAAATGGTGACGATGCTTTAAATTATGCAGTTGAGAATTAGAAACTAAAATCTTGTATTCAGGGAGACAGAAGGGACACTCTCCAACAGTCAAAAGTTGTCAAGCATTAATTTTGCAAAAGAGACTTCAATCTTTGAGTCGGACAAATCTTTTTATTACTTAGTAATTGATTCTCCTGATGTTTGATTTGTTGAATTTAGAGATCCATTTTTATATTTTTTTTTGACTTGGCTTGAAATTGAAAGAATAAAGAAGCAAGACAAAAAACACATTAGAGTAAAGTCTTAGAACTACAAATTCTTGGTGATCTATTATGATTATTAAATTGTTTTACATTTGTTTTTGACATTAGTAAGTTGTAAATGAGGGTGTAGATCCTTTTAACAAAAAAATCCAATGGACAGCAAAATAGGCCAGTGGTCACCAACAATGCAGAAACAACAACTTAACCATAGATAGTTATAACAGTGTTATAAGAGAACCAGTAACAGAAACAACAATAAAACTGGCAACTATTTGAGCAGATCATTCCAGTCTTTTTTAAGGAACTCCAACAGTTCCTCTTTATCTGCAGACTTCCCTTCTTTGTCAGCTTGGTCATGATGGTCTTCTTGAAGAACAATCAAAGTCGTTGCTGCTAGGTGAATTACTTTACATTTGTTTTTTCATAAGTGCAATACAATAACATGTTTAACACCATTAATTATAGCATTATTATATAACCTAACTTTGAGTAAAGCCTCTTTCCAACTTAGCTTATGTTTAAAAATAATAGTCAAATCATTAAACAAGGAATTCCATTGCTTTTTAACAAACCAGCATCTACAAAAACAAGCTTTATATTTTCATGTCAATGACAAAAGGACAATTGATCCAACTCATAATACACTTCAACTTGTTTTTAATGGGTAGTTTGTAATGTTTTTAATGGGTAGCTTGTAATGTAGTATCTTCCAAGCCATCAATTAAATATTAGAGTTGACTTTGGATCTTCAAATTTGAATTGTTAGTTTTATTTAGATTTTTTTATTAAATTTATAGTTTTATTTGATGTTCAAGCGAGGTTGAAGGCAAGTTAGGAAGCAATTGTAGATACATTTTTTTTAAGGAAAATAAAAAAGGAAAAGATAAGATGGCAGCCATAACTAGTGTTTGAAAAAATTACATTGGATTGGGATACATAATTGTAAGTTGTAAATTGCATACCTTTGCAATTTCATGTTATATTTTGGTTTTTCTTTAGTATCTATTTTTTTAGTTTGTTTGTAGGCTCATTTTAGTTCTTGTATTAATCTTTTATTTTCTCATGGTGCTTAGGCTTTGTTTTCAATGTTGTTTTTTTGTTAAATCAATGTTGTTTTTGTGTTGGTCATATGATGTTTTAGTGTTTTGTGTTTGTTTTTGGCTATTTTTCCATTTGTCATTTTTGGTGATTACCCTTCGGGAATCTTCCAAACGGCTCATTAACCTCTTCCTCTTCCCTCCTTTTCTCATTTTTGAAATCTATCTTTTGTTGTGGCATCTCTTTTGGCTCTCTTGGCAACTTTCTAGCACTCTTCCAAACTCTACAACTTTCTACAACTCTCTACAACAATCTACTCTCAACTCTCTTGTTCTTTTTGGCTTTTTTAAGCCTTCACAGGTGATATTGTCATTTTTTTTGGGTTTTATTGCAAGTATTTCTTTGGTTGTGTCGTATTGTTTTTTGTTATTGCAATCTCTTATTTTGTTGTGCCTTTGAGCACTTTGGGATTCTCACATACTACTAGTTTTTATTTTAGTCATTGCTCTTAATTCCTAGATGCACTTAGGATATCAGCGCACACTATATTTCTCTCTTTATTTATTTTGGTTGTTGTGGAGGTCGAAAGACCAAAACAGGGGTTTGATTGAGGCAAACCCCTAGACAACCCCAAACATTTTTCTTGTTTTGTGTTGTGTAGGTTGAAGAAGAAGATTTGAACGCACGAGAATTTGCTCATTTCTCCCCTTTCATCTTGTCATTTCATTTCTTCATTGTCTTTTAGTTAAATGCATTATTTCGTTAATTTCTTAGTGTATTGTGTTGTTGGATACTTATTTTGGTGTTGTATATTGGCTAGATGAGGTTGCAACCCCGAACTTGGATGTGCAGTACGGATTTCTGTTGTTCTATTGCCCTACAAACGACAATGTTACGCGGCGATGTCCTCATGATGCGTTGGCGTTTGAGGTCGAGGCTTCCTTGCTTTGGTGATAGGATCTTTCCTTCCTCTTTCTTGCTCTATATTTAGTTTTTGTAATTTGTATTTTTGTTTTCATTTAGTTCAAGTTTTCAATTCCAACTTATGTAATGTAATGTAAAAA
Organism: Cunninghamia lanceolata; assembly: GCA_027924645.1. Taxonomy (NCBI): domain Eukaryota; kingdom Viridiplantae; phylum Streptophyta; class Pinopsida; order Cupressales; family Cupressaceae; genus Cunninghamia; species Cunninghamia lanceolata. Next base: position 558,720 of record BSBN01001002.1, read on the forward strand.
GTAGTGATATCATTTTTTCTTCGTTATATTTTGGTGGACCTGTCTATTCAACTTAGATCACCTTCTTTTTCTTTCAATTTTCTTCCAAAATTAAATTAAATTTTTTTCTTTCCTAAATTTTTTTTCGGGGTGCTGCCTTGGACCCCAACCTTTGGTGAGATATGTCAATACCTTTCTTAACTTTTCTCCTATTTTTTTAAATAAGCACGTTCTCTTCTTTTCTTCCATCACTTTTCAACTTTGCTCAAAAGGTTTGTGAAAGTGATATTCCATTTCATGCATGTGATGATGACTTAGATATTCCTATGTCACTTTATTCTTTTGATCCCTTTCCTAAAATTCTTCATAGTTATGAGGATATTTTGGCGCAAGAGGATGAAATCATTGATACATTTCTTAACATTACTTTACCTTCTCTTCATTTCGATGCTCTCCCTTCTAGAGATGACACATTAGTAAATGAAGAGTTTCATCTCACATTGGATCCCCCACGGTTAGATATTGAGCATATTTCTTCTATTTCTTCTCCTACATCATGTATTCCTCAAGAAGACAATAAAGTTAATACAATCATTGTTAACTGACTTATCCCACCTGCTAAGGGGATGTTGGATAAGTGCATTAATATTCAAAATCTTCCTTTTATTCCTAAAAACATTATGCATAGGGCTCTTGATCCGCCCTCACCTTTTCATCCTATGATCATTGTTCGGGGTATTCTTGAAAATCTTCGACCTTCGAATCACCTTTTAGAAATTGCAAGGTCTATAACTCAAAATGTGTCTGAGGCTCCTCACTACCATGTAGCAGTCCACACATACAACACTAGGCAAAACAAATAAGTTACTCCTATTCTTGTTTCCTTTCCTCCACCACATCCTATTCTTCCACCACCTCCTCATCTTTTTGTGGAGAATACCAAAGAGTATGATCTTGTTAAACAACTCCAGGCTACACAAGCTAAGATATCTCTTTGGGACCTAATACAAGTTTCACCTTCTCATCATAATGCCCTTTAGTAAGCCTTGCAGAAGATATCTATCCAATCTTCCATGAAGCCCACAGATGTGGCTTCTATCCATGAAGGATTTCATTCTAATTCTATTGATATTACTTTTCATTTCTCTGAACTCCCTTTTGCTGAAGTTCAAAAGTAAAATGATGCTCTTATGATTATTGTTTCTGTAAACTCAACTGGGATTAAGCGAACCCTTATTGATAGTGGTTCCAGTCTTAATGTTTGCAGTTTAGACCTACTTAATTGTCTTAAAATTGATGTTTCTTCTATTTCTCTTTCAAATATATCTATCTGAGGTTTTGATAATGTGGCTCGCATGACTTTAGGCACTATCACATTGCCTATTACATTAGACCCCATTACATTACCTATTGAGGTTCATGTCATGTAGGAGAATCTTTCTTATAATCTTCTTCTCGATAGACCATGGATTTATTGCATGGGTGCATTCCCATCTACCCTTCATCAATACCTTAAATTTCTTCATAATGGTAAAGTACATAAGGTAAGTGTTGATATTGATCCCTTTCAATACTATCAACAAGCTAAATTGGATCATGTGAAGCCTACTCTTCATTATCTTCATAATTTTATGCCTTCTACAACAACCTCTCAAACACCATTGTCACCCTCTATTCATGATGGTGTGCCTTCCTCTTATAATGCATGGCTTGGTGATGATTGGGGCTTCTTAGACTTCACCTCTCATGGGCCTAGTGAATATAAGGTTAACCCTTCTCACGTGGACATTCCTACCTTCAACAAGGATCCACATTCTCACATTAGAATTGATCCTCCTTTTCATATAAATTCTACTATCGCTTCTTCTCCAACATGTGCATACACCTCTCATTTTGACAAGGCTAGTGATGTTGATTCTCCAACTCTTTCTGATTTGGAGACACATTAGGGCTTGGATTCAAAATTCTTTCTAAACATGGATACAATGGAAATGGTCTATGGTGTATGGAATAAGGAGTTAAGGTCCCTGTGGAACCTACACCACACTTAAATTATATAGTGGGTTTAGGTTACCGGCCTTCTCCTCTATCTACAACCCCTCCTCCATTGTTTGAGGTCTCTATGGCTTCTTCCTTACAAAAATTCAACCTTTATCTGCAGCAGAAAGGGTTGCTTCCTACTCCTACTTCTCTTCTATCTAAACAAGAGTGTATTTTGTCGAGACTTCTAAAGTTTCCCAAACACATTCAACCAACACTTTCTTTTTGTGCATATCACCGGGTGCTTGACCATTCCACTAGTAAATGCCAACCCTTGAGGGACAAAATACAACATCTTCATGACACGGGTGCTCTCACTCTTGCATTTGTTGAAGCACCTGTATTTTCTCTACATGGCAAGTGATATTGAGGTTCACCCCTATCTGATTCATTGTTCTTCCTCTATTTTCTCACAAGACTATTGTGTTGTTATCCACTATGTGGAACCTGTAGTTCTCTTTGTTTTCTCATTACCATTCATGGTGGTATAATATTGTGTGCAACTATACTTCATTTTTGATAACAACACAATATTCCTTTTCATGGTTGTCCTCACTCGTATTCTCAAGGGCAGAGACCACTTGTTCTACAAATGTGCATTCTTCCTAAGGATCTCCCCTCCTATACCTTCCCCTTTTCTTTACCTTAAAATATTTGCATATTATACTGTTTAGGATGGAAAAGAGAGACCTAATCACTACTCAACTAGGTAGGTCAATCCTTCCAATTAAACATTGGGGGCACAAACTGAGCTTGGCTATAGTCCTGAAGGAGAGCTAAACTACAGGGGTTTTTGCCCCTTTTGTTGTTTTTGTTGAAAGGTTGAGGTTAGGAGGCTAGATCTAGGGTTTCTATGATGAACATAAGTAATTGACCTGTTGGGGCTGAAAACCTAGAAACTGAGAGCTGAATTGAGTAGAGCAAAGTTGTCGGGGGCCACTACCATAAGTATGGCCTAGATCTGGAGGACTAGGGTGCCCAGGTGCTAGTGTTCTAGTGTTTTGGACTGTCTAAAAGTTTGAGACACTTTTGACACTTGTACTTCCATCTTTCTGTCGCCTGTTTCTGTTGGATCTTCCGTCTTCGGCTTGCAGGCATAAAAGAGGGAAAATGGTGGTGTTGTATAGGAGCTTGCCTCAGTCAAGTCCCCATGTAAGTGTTCCCACTTCCACAACAATAGATATTAGATTAAGAATGTGTGCCCTAGGTAGGCAGAGGCATATCTAAATAATCAAAGATGAACGTAAATAAACATGAAGGAAAGATGTTACCATGAACATGAAACTCTTGGTGGGATGATGTCACTATCAAATCACCACAAGGAGAGAATGAAGGAGGAAGGAGATTCCTTGAAGATCTGCAACAAGGGTTAGTACACACAACAATAATTTGCACAAATAGAGAGCTTGTAGATTGAGAGCTTGTTAGATCATTAGCGTAAAAAATGTCTAGTCATTTGTCCATTAGGTCATTAGGAGTAAATGAATGAGAGATACTTGTTTATATATGTATCTCAATTAATTTCTGAGGGCCCAATTGAGTTAACGCCAACAAGGTGCATCACATAAGTCATAAGGCCAACATTAAGATATAAGTTGTCGGGTTCAAATTGCCAGGACTTTAGTGCTTGGGCACCCTAGTCTTGGTAATTTGGGCTATCCAAATGCCAGGTGACAGGATTATGCCTTATTTATCACATACGTACTGAAAATTGCATGATGTAAATAGAGATGATCATGTAAGCCACAATGGGTGCTAAACCTAGTGAAATTGTAAAGGGGTATACAATTTCTGATGGTACACTTAACCCCCACTTTAGTGAAGGTATAATCTTACGCTCATACTCTCACTAAGTATAGAGAAGACAAAGATCTTTTTACCAAGACGTTGGAGCCATAGAATGTCGCTAAGTTGAGAGTTGCGCTAGCCCCCAAGATTAGGATTCTATGACTCTACAATGCTTAGATAAAAGACGTTATACAGACACAAGACACATAACATGGATCACAGAACACACAAAAAGTACACATGGAGCATACACAAAGCATTCATAGAAAACACAAGGCATACATAGAGCATAGATGAAGCATACATATATCATAGAGTATACATGGAAAACAAGAGCATGTGATCACGAAGTAAGTAAACACATAAGCAAACAAAAAAGAAAAAGAAAAATTGTGTTAATCAAAGTTAGAGAGACTTAGTCTGTAAGGATGTCTCAATACTTTGTATCATCCCCAAAAGAAAACCAAAGTAGAGGAATTCTAAAAAGGAGATAGAAGAATATAATGAGTTGATCGATTGCACTAAAGAGAGTAGACAAATAAATAGATGAGGAGCAATCGAACAAAGAGGAGTACATGACTCTAGCATTAGCTTGCTCTGTCGCTAGGGGTTATGTAAATCAAGACACCCTCATGAAACACGCGCTAGAAAGTTGCGTTATGCTAGGTGACCATGGGTTAAGGTCATATGAAACACACAGGCTAGCAAGTTGTGTTATGCTAGGTGACCATAAGCTCGGGCCGCATGAAGCACATAGGCTAGCAAGTTGTGTTATGCTAGGTGGGTCATAGACCATGTGGATCACATACTAGCAAGTTGCGTTATGGTAGGTAACTTTACACCACTAATGCTTTAGGGAGCATAAATAAACAATGCCTCAGGGAGCATAGCACCTCAGGTAGCACAAAAATAAACGACGCCTCAGGGAGCGTATTGTTGGAGTACAAGACTACTGAGAGGGGGGGTGAATCAGTGGTCTATAAACTTTTAAAACCTTTTGCACTTTTTAACTCAAATGATAGAGAATGAGAGAGACTTAAAAGATTTATCAAATACATATATACAAGTATGATTATAAACATTATGATCAAGATCTCAAAGATAAAACATTAGGGCACACACATAAAGATAAACATGAATCATAACACATGTTTTTCATGAGTGGAAAACCTTCATAGGGATAAAAAACCACTTAGGAAAATTGCCTCACTGGCTTAACAAAATCCCACTGATTACAAAGCCTCACTAGCTACAAAATATCTAGGAGCACCAACTCCACTAACACACAAGAGCACCAACTCCAATAACACACAAGAGCACCAACTCAAACACCAACTCCAATATCAATAGGAGCACCCACTCCCTGACACAGCCTCATTGGCAATAAGTTTGCAGGAGCACCCACTCTCTACATACAGAAAGATAATTACAAATACAAAGGGTCACTCTGTTTCCATACAAAGCACTTGTTCACAAAATCCTTAATGTTGCACTAACATAATGATCATATATTCAATACATCTTTAAACATCAATCTGTAGCATCAATCTCTTCTACATAACAGGTCAAACTCTGCAAATAACTTCAACCCTCTCTGCAAATCACTTCAACACCTTATGTCTCCTCCTTGTATACATTGAAATCATCCTTCAAGTTTAACACTTTCAAAATTTCTGTTTTCCTTCACTACATCCTCCAATTTGCATATACATGGATAGGCATCTGTCTCTACTTTTGATCTGACTAGGTCTCATCATCAAATTTCATACACAGAGCCATATATTTATTTTGTTGGCCCTCTCTGTTGGTTTGAAAATCAGTTTGCAAGGTAGTTAAACTGCCATACCAAAAAGAAACCGTCAAACTAAAACAAATCAAATTTCTATTGGAATTTAAAAAGACTTTGAATGTGGTTCGTCGATCATAATTTGCTGTCTTCAATATCAACGAATGTCTTTTAACCTCGCCTAAGTTTAAAAATGAACTTGTTATTGCCCATTTCCCTAGGTGATAGGACCAGTTACCTCATGATAGTTGATGGCTTAAGTTTATAACTTAAGTCACTTTCACCTGCTTGCCCGGTCACTTGAAAAATAAAACATAAAGCAATGACCAGTAAAAGAAGATATTGCATAGTTTATGTAGAGTTTAGATAGACATTAGACCTAGGGTTTTGATATAGACCATGGGCATCATCACCATGATCATTACCATGTTTATATTGAGGTCCTGTTCCAATATGATGAGGTCCTGTTCTAAATACCAAACATTGTCTTTGATTGAGGTCTTATTTCACCAAAACAACTAAGGACATACAACCTGCACCTTGACACACTTCTTAGCATGCACCAACCACTGAATATTACAAAATGAAACAAGATGAATCCATGCAATGGACAAAGAAGCAACTTTACATCAACAGATGAGGATCATGACATATTGATCTGAACTAACACATTGCCATTCACACTTGTCATGAATCTGTTACTAAGTTATCATGAACCCTTATGAAGCATGGATAACATGACTTTCCTGACTCTAAACCTCTTTGATCAACACCATCACATATGATCCTGATCCTGAGCATAAAGGCATCTTGAAGTGAAGCATCCACATCATACAACCATATCATGAAAACCTTTGATGATCTTTGAAACTATGAATGAAACCTTACTTGCTTGAACATGCATGTGAACCATGTGTTACTTGAACCATGATCATGCTGAACCATGTGAACTCATGTATGATCAACAACACAATAGCATTCAATAGCATGGGCATCACATCTCTTCTACAATCCTGTCATGAACACATCATGATCTCTTTTGACATCAATGACAATCAATCATGCCAAAGCCAACACATATTGATAACCACGCCTCGGAGGCAATATGAGAAACACCGCCGCAAGGGGCTCATCAATAGGCTAAAACCCAAGAGGAATGAATAAGGGTGCATGTAGGGATGCATAAGTGAATATGGAATATATATGCCCCCCTTAAAATGTTTGCATGTGTAATATGCAAATATTTTTAAGGTAAATAAAAAGGTAAAGTAAAAGAGGAGGGGAGATCCTTTAGAAATAATGTCTACCCCTTTAACACAGTGTCCTCCTGCTCCCTAGAGTACGGGTGAGAACAACTATGAAAAAGAGTACTCATGTTATGAGATAACGTCACCATGCAATATAGCAACGAGCTAGTAAGAAAAAGCTACAATTGCCATGTCAATAGTGAGGTGATTAATGAAATCTACATCACAAGGAGAAGAAAAGAGATCTCCCAGGGTAGAGCATGAAGCATGAGCAAAGTGTGCCTAGCCAGAATGATTAGAGAGAACATTTTGTGAAGGTGATGATTTGCTTTTAGTAAATGTTTTAGATAGAGGAGGAACATCAGCCAGGGTTCGAAACATCAAGCCCCTAGAATAAGTGCCTTGTGACTTATTTTTAGAAGGATTGTTGTAAGTAGGAGGAAGAGAATTGAGAGTTGGTCAATGTTTAGTTTGATTATTGTTGTTATATGTGTGATCAATCACATGATAATGAGGTTGCTGCAACACTTTTTGATCAATTTTGTTGTTTTGAGTGAGTTGCTTTGCATAGTTGAGAATGTAGCCAGGGGGTCGAGGTGAATTTGGAATGGGAGTAGATGGTTGTTGCAATATATTGAGACGAAGATGTACGACAATTTTAGGTTTTATAGGTTCTTGTTGGGAACCAAAAACATAAATTGTGTTGATTTGATTGTTGATATTATGTATTTTTGTAGAAGCCGATGTGAGATTTATTCCTTCTTTTTTAGAAGTTTCATTGCTACAATGGACATCATCAGAGTAAATATTAGGTAAGGTGATATTTAGAAAAGTATCTATCATTGAATTAGGAATGATATCCAAGGGAAGACATGTGACCAAAGGAGAAAGGAAAGAATTCTTCACATCCTTTGTGATACCCAAGGAACTTGAACATGCAACTGAAGGAGGAAGAGAAGAAGCCTTCACAACCTTCGTGATACCCAAGGACCTTGAACATGCAGCCGAAGGAGGAAGAGAAAAGTCTTTCACAACCTTCCTAATACCCAAGGAAATTCAACATGCAGCTGAGGGAGGAAGAGGAGAGTCTTTCACAACCTTCGTGATACCCAAGGAACTTGAACATGCAACCGAAGGAGGGAAAGAAGAGTGTTTCACAACCTTCGTGATATCCAAGGGACTTGAACATGCAAACGAAGGAGGGAAAGAAGAGTCTTCTACAACCTTCATGATACCCAAGGAACTTGAACATGCAACTTAAGGAGGAAGAGGGGGAGGTCTCACATCCTTCAAGATATCTAAGGAACTTGAATATGCAACTGAAGGATGAGGAGAAGATCTTACCTCCTTTGTGATACCCAAGGAGCTTGGATATGCCACCAAAGGAGAAATAGAAGAAGATCTCACCTCCTTTGTGGTACCCAAGGGGCTTGGATATGCTACCAAAGGATAAATAGAAGATCTTACCTCCTTTGTGATGCCCAAGGGGCTTGGATATGCTACCAAAGAAGGAAGATTAGAGGATCTTACCTCCTTTGTGATACCCAAGGGGCTTCGATATGCAACTAACGAAGGAAAATTATCATGAATTAAGGAAGATGCAGTAGAATTAGAAGTGATATCCTCAACACCTACGAATGCCTCATCTTTAGGAGAGAGATCATGAAAAGAGTATGAAGTAATGTCTTCATCCAATGTGAGGTGGTACTCTTCATCCACTAATACTTCATCATTTGCAAAGAGAGCATTAGAAGGTAGAGATGTATTGAGAAATGTAATAAATTTTTGAAATAAATATTATGCTAATAAATTCAACCTATTCAAAGAGAAACTAAAAAACGCTAATAGTTAATGGCTAATGGTAACAATGACAAAGGCTTTACAAAGGCAAGGTTGGGAGAGATAAAACCTTAGTCAAATGGACATAATACTAAAAATTTGACATGTTTGGAAAGCTATCTAAAGTGGGTAGAGGAAAACAAAATATTAGGGAAAAATAGTGAGGCTTGGCAAATAAATTGGAAGGCAAAATTGAAACTAGGTATGTTACGGTTTGGAGAGAGAGAGAAGGTGATGGCCAAAAATTGAAACTAATCTAAAAAGTAAAACTAAGAAGAGCTATTTTAAAGGATGGAAATCGATATTTTGGAATGTGGGTAATAGAAAATAAGAGGAAAACCTAAAGGAAACCAAGCTATGAAAGATAACGGCTCTAAAAAGGGCAATGGAGAGGATGAAATAGTAGAAGGAAAATGGAAAAGGATATGAGGGTTAAGGGAAATGGATGGACAGGGTAAGGAGAGGTGTTATAAATTAATTATGTAGATTGGAGGAAGAAATAGAGATATTTATAAACAAAACCAAATAGAAAACTACCTAAGCTAATGAAAAAACCATGAAAAATATTACCCAAAATGAAGAGATCAACTATAGAAGTTGTTGTGGGGATTCTAAAAATTACTAAAAATGGTACAATGATAGTGACTAACTATAGCAATATAGTAGACATTGACATAGCTTCAATCCTTTAGGAAAACATAGATCTATAATAGCTGCCAAGTGAAAACTTAGTTGTTTACATGTTAAAACGAGGGAATAGAAGGACTATTTTATAGGTTTTTTGAGGGAATTTAGGGCAGTAACTTACCTCACCCTAAGTATAATGATTAAATTTAAAATTACCATTTTAAATTTGTAGTTATTGGAGGAAAGGACCAATTCGTAGACCAAACACCCATGGTTGAAGATTGGTCCTTGAGCCTAAGGAGGTCCAATTTCAAGGGCTAATAAAGGAAAGTGGTTACCATCTAAAGGTGGTTGTTACCAATTAGGATTAGCTATGGAACATGAGATTCTAAAGTTAAATGAAGGGATTTGTATTTGGCTTAAGAGATAGGATATTATAGATTTAGTTTGGTTGGGTTAGTGAAAAGAGGTTAAAAATAAGGGGTAAGGGAAGATGATAAATGGAACAACACCTAGGATAAATATAACAAAGGGAGAAGAATAAAATTAAATGTCACACATTAGGGAGTAAGGATAAATAATGATATAGGAAAGGTTAGGAAAGGGAACAAGCGTTCAAAACATGGTAGAAAACACATAATGGAATAGGTGTTAAAATGAGTGCAAAACACAACAAAGAAAAATGTAAAGTATGCAATTTTTGATATTACATTTCCCCCCCACTTTAGTAGGCTTACAAGGCTCTAGAGGAGGAATACTACTAAAGAGTACAATAATAACATGAAATATAAAGGATATTGATCACCATCTTTGACTTTGATTTTGGTTCTTGGATTATTCAATCATCCTCATGTACTTATTCCTATAAATCATCCACAAAAGAGTAGTTATTGTATACCAACAAAATCAAACTAGGATAACATATATGAAGGAAAACACACACACAAATGGACTCTCATGGAGGAAACACAGAAGGAAACATGATGAAAAACTTAATTCTAAGCATAAGCTAATGGACAAGTATATTTTTCATGCCATACATGCAAGTGGATTTTGTTGAAAAAAATAAAAAAATTTAACCATTATGTTTTGGGGGAGAAATTTATGAAGATTTATCCACATAATAACTGTGGTAGGAAGCATGATAATAACCTATGATAGATAGAGGAAAGACACCTTGGCAAAGGGGAAAAATGGAAACTAGAAACTAGATCAAGAAAATGACAACAAGTGTTGTGAGGTAACCAACCCTAAATGGGGCCAGGTGAGGATAATGGTAAGAGATGTTGATGATGATAATAAAAAAGGAAATAAAATGGCTTTAAGGTTGCCACCCTTGGCTATTTGGTAGTTTCCCCCCTAGTTTTTAATGATTGCCACCTAAACTAGAAATTAGAAACTAGATAAATAGATTTAAGGTTGCCACACTTGGCTATTTGGTAGTTGCTACCCTAGCTACTAATGATTATCCCCAAAACTAGAAACTAGAAATTAGATAAATGACTTTGAGGTTGCCACCTGTTGGTTCTTTCTCTTTGAATCAGTAGAGGGTTTGCTAGTTCAAATGCACAGGCAGATTCGGCCAACAAACGCAACCTCCCCTTCACTTTTGGTTTTGTCGCACCAAGGGGGGTATCCCTATAGCTAAAGATTTGTCTTTCACTCACCCAACATAAAGATTTAGCTTTAAAGTCATAGGCAGAATACTCTCATGTTTGGACCAAGATTTGTGTGATAAATCACAAGGTTGGCAATGTTCTTGGATATATCTAACTGGTTAGGAATGAGAGTATGTAGGGGTCCTATTCCTACTCCTACAACTAACAGGTTGAAGCTTTGAAAGGATTTATGTTTTATGTTTTGGATGCAAGACAAGGGGATTTTCCTAGACCCTTTGAACATACAGATTCCCAGACCAGTGCCTTATCTGGGCAACAAAGTCAAATCTATGGATGTAAATGTTTCCCTATGACAACATGACTTCATATCCAGAGGACTGAGGTAAAACATTAATGCCTAACAACAATATATCCAAGAAAGAGTATTACCTATGATCATACTTTACAAATCCTATGATGCAATCCATTTTCCTTTGTATCTGATCAAAAGCCTATTTAATCCACCCCTTGAGCAGACGCCAGAACCAGACACACAGTATAGCAAGTATATACTGAAAAACTTGGAAGCCCTTGACAACCTTGTTTGAAAGGAAAACAAATAACATACATGAGACAATCATAAACAATACACACACCAAGTGTTTTTCATTTAAATTCAATCTGCATAGAAAATCATCACACAAGAACTTATCATTTGCAAAACAAGAGAGACTGATACACCAGATCAAGGACCAAATCTGCAACAAAAAATGTCTTTCAAAACGTGAACATCTTGTGTTCAAGGTCAAAATAGAAAAAACCCAAAAACATCCACTTCTATAAAAGCCATGGATTCCTCTTTAAGGAGCAAAACAAGCTTCTCGCCAGCTACACCTTAATAGACTTCAGAAATGCAAAGATCACTTCTTTAGATTTTCGATGCAACAATCAGATCTTCATTGAATTTTTGGTCGCTGAAGCTATTAGATCCTCCATGAAAACCAACGGCACAAGTAACCTGGACCTTGAGCAAACAAACAGATGTGATGTTTTTCTTGGCGTCGTGGAGCAAGGTCGGTTGACTGTGGAATGAGCATGCAAAAATGGTGCCAACTATAGTCGTTTCAAGCTTCAAACCTCAGCCGCAGAATCGGGCTCCAAATATGCAAGATCGACAGTCCAAATCCACCCATACAGGTTGAAAATCCACATCAGCAACACTGAAAAGTCCATTGCCAATGATATCGCGCCACATAGGCGGTCCTTTCTTCCATCGTTGACCTTTCGTACTTGTGAGATCTAATTATCCCACATTCATCCTATAATGATCCCCTGATCACTTCATATACCAAACCACGGGCAAACTTAATGGCACACATTTTTCCCTGGCGCGGCCCGTGATCTAACCACTAGCGGTCCATCGCTTCATCTCCCGCCAATACCAAACCTCCGTCGGTGTGACCCCAAACCGTTGGAGCGACCTTTGTAAAGTACGCTGATGCCACATATCTCGCCGATCGATGGAATGACCAAACACATCAGAAGGAGACTTCCATAGCATGTCGATACATACTGTCACGCCGATGACTCACCTTCGTATATCTCATCGGCTTGTCAGAAGGACTTCAGACTTGGTTGCCGATGTGCATTGTTTCGCTGATGACACTTCGGATCTTCATCGGTACGTCGGAGAAACCCTGGACAGAGCCGTCGATGGGCGAAGTCTCATTGACAACCATCCTTCTTTAGATTTTCGATGCAACAATCAGATCTTCATTGAATTTTTGGTCGCTGAAGCTATTAGATCCTCCATGAAAACCAACGGCACAAGTAACCTGGACCTTGAGCAAACAAACAGATGTGATGTTTTTCTTGGCATCGTGCAGCAAGGTCGGTTGACTGTGGAATGAGCAAACCACTGTGAACAACGTGATCGCTGAGACAAAGGTCTACTCTTGCTGACAGACTTAGAAATTTTTTGGGTTTAAATGAAAAGGCCTATAGATTCAAATGCTCGAAATCCAAACTTATAGCAGGCACCAACATTGGCTATGCTTGGGGACACATGCCTCTTCCAGGCATGGCGAGAACCGTAGATTGCTAGGATGCAAATTAGGTCTTATCATTGGGCAACAAATTCGAAAGCCACACCAACCTGCATCATAGATCACATTTTCAAACACTATTTTGGCAGTCCTGGGCAGCCAACAATGAAGAACCATAATCTTCTCCTGTCAAATGCCTGATTTTGATTTGAGCAATCCCAACCACAACTGAAAATATCAACATAATTTGCCCACATGCTGATCTTGTCAATTAGATACTTCACCATTTTTGAAAACTTGCCTCTGTCACTCTGCATCTCAAAATCAAGCATTGATCCATATATAGCGTCATACTCTTCAATATCAAACAATATGTGAAAGTTACATTCATCCAACAATATATCACCATATTGCGTTTGACATTCTTCACTGTCTACCTGGCTATTGCACATTACCAAGCACTCATCCAGCTGATCGAAAAACTGAAGACATTCAAAATATATGAGACCTTCAATGTCATTCATATCACTTATTGACAGTGAAAACAAATCTTGATTCACACAACCATCATTACACATGTCTGAACCAATTGATGATGAACATTCATTATCCATAATTTGCATATCCATATTATCCTCACAAGAGCTAAAGATCTCTGCCTTTGGTTCATATGTCCCTTCTTCACAAACTGATGCAGCATCTATATCAATTGTCTCTTCATATTCATCATCATCTTCAAAAAGAGGGTTAATTCTTCACCAATGAAGGTCATGAATCACAATGTTCAATGCATCTAAAGGCTCATCATAAAGGGGATTCATACTCATTGTAAAGGTCTCTGTTTCTTCTTCATGACAATCCAACTCCTCTTCAACATTACCAAATCTAGAATCATAAGAAGAACAAACCTGATCCATAAACTGATCATGGATATCATCTTTATCATTTGATTGCCCCACATACAAGATTTTTGCTACTTCAATGCAATCTGAAGTTGAACTATCCATATCACTTTCCAGTCCTCTAACGCTTCCAAATGAAATTGAAATTGACTCTTGATCCATATGATCACAACTATGTATAACTAGATCATTTAAACATGAACACTCTTTTATAAGGACTGGCATATGAATATCACTTGAAAAATTATTACCATCAACTTCATTTGATGGGCAAGTCAAGACATCCTCCTTTATGGCAAAGTCATCATTTCCTTGGAATGATGCATAAACTGGGACAGCAGGGGTGTGAGTGATTTGGCATTCATATTCAACACCCAAATTACATCTTTCATCAACATTGGGGACTGCAGGACAACAAAAATTTGTAGAGAAATAACCCCTGTGTATCCTATGCCTCCAGTTGTTTTCAATGTCTATTACAAACTGATGTGCTTGATGCAATGTGGTGGGCTCCTTATCTCTCAATCTATAACTCATTCTCTTATCAAATGCTCCCAGATAGACCACCAGGCACAATGCATCATTAGGTCTCATACATTCTGGAATCCTTTTCAATGCCTTCAAAAACCTAAGGTTAAAGGCTGGAATTAACTCATCTTTTTCAATATGGATATAAATGAAATCATTGATAACTGCATATTCAGATATTCTTTCACCATATTGTTCTAGAAATGCAGATTTAAATTCTTGCCAAGAGCTGACAGAGTATATTGGAAGATAGGAGAACCAGTCCCTTGCATCTTCATTTAGAGATTGAACAAATAATCTCATAACTACATCTTCATGGTCAACCTCAAAATCATCTATCGTATTTATAAACTGCTGCAAGTGTCTCTTGGCTGATTCATCCTTTACACCACTGAACTTAGGCAAATACTTTCTAATCTTAGATGGAAAAGCATTTGGATAACCACAAATGCCATTGAAATTGATGGACTTATATTTGTCAATGCTGAAACTCCTTCTATTACATGGTTGGGATTGATCACTATACATTGTTGCATTTGACATCTCACAAGGGTGCATGGGCTGATAATACATCTTTATGTGCTTTTGCAACCTTCTTCTCAACTTAGATTTTCAATCAATGACCTTAGGCCCTTAAAGTACAAACTGCTATTTCAGCTTTCCTAAAGTCCTCTAAATGAGTCTTTCAACAATATTGCATACCTCATTTGAAAATACAAACTACATTCTCAACAAATACAAAGCATGCAAGCTCTCACCACTATTTCCCTTTTAACCAGTGCTACTTCACCAAATAGGGAATCTTTTAAAACTTATAAAAATACCTGGATATGTTGCAGCTGCTGCAAATTCCTTTTCTTGATTGAAAGTATGAAAATCTAACACATCTTTGTATTCTTTTTCAGGTTCTTTTGTATAGAGTCGCCACCTCCTTGGCAGAGGAATGAGCTTCAAATAACATGAAGCTAAAAGTTCATTTCTTTCCTTTCTTGGTCCTCCAATAGCAGAGCCACATATACAACTTTTTAAGATTGCTACAACAAGGCACTTCCAGGTCTAATTCTTTAATTTTTCAGACTCACACTTTTATGGATATGACATTACATCCCCAGCAGAGTCGCCACTTTTGTTGGTTCTTTCTCTCTGAATCAGCAGAGGGTTTGCCGGTTCCAATGCACAGGCATATTCGGCCAACAAATACAGGAGGTTGCGTGAGCTACCTCCCCTTCACTTCTGGTTCTGCCGCACCAAGGGGGGTATCCCTATAGCTAAAGATTTGTCTTTGACTCACCCAACATAAAGATTTAGCTTTACAGTCACAGGCAGAATACTCTCATGTTTGGAGCAAGATTTGTGTGATAAATCACAAGGCTGGCAATGTTCTTGGATATATCTAACTGGTTAGGAATGAGAGTATGCTGCAGGGGTCCTATCCCTACTCCAACTAATAGGTTAAAGCTTTGAAAGGATTTATGTTTTATGTTTTGGATACAAGACAAGAGGATTTTCCTAGACCCTTTGAACAGACAGATTCCCAGACCAGTGCCTTATCTGGGCAACAGAGTCAAATCTATGGATGTAAATGTTTCCCTATGACAACATGACTTCATATCCAGAGGACTGAGGTAAAACATTACTGCCTAACAACAATATATCCAAGAAAGAGTATTACCTATGATCATACTTTACAAATCCTATGAGGCAATCCATTTTCCTTTGTATCTGATCAAAAGCCTATTTAATCCACCCCTTGAGCAGACATCAGAACCAGACACACAGTATAGCAAGTATATACTGAAAAACTTGGAAGCCCTTGACAACCTTGTTTGAAAGGAAAACAAATAACATACAGGAGACAATCATAAACAATACACACACCAAGTGTTTTTCATTTAAATTCAATCTGCATAGAAAATCATCATACAGGAACTTATCATTTGCAAAACAAGAGAGACTGATACACCAGATCAAGGACCAAATCTGCAACAAAAAATGTCTTTCAAAACGCGAACACCTTGTGTTCAAGGTCAAAATAGAAAAAACCCAAAAACATTCCCTTCTAGAAAATCCACGGATTCCTCTTTAAGGAGCAAAACAAGCTTCTTGCCACCTACACCCTGATAGACTTCATAAGTGCAAAGATCACTTCTTTATATTTTTGATGCAACAATAAGATCTTCATTGAATTTTTGGTCGTTGAAGCTATTAGATCTTCCATGAAAACTAGCAGCACAAGCAACCTGGGCCTCGAGCAAACAAACAGATGTGGTGTTTTTCTTGGCGTTGTGCAGCAAGGTCGGTTGACTGTGGAATGAGCACGCAAAAATGGCGCCAACTATAGTTGTTTAAAGCTTCAAACCTTAGCTGTAGAATCGGGCTCCAAATATGCAAGATCGGTGGTCCAAATCCACCCATACAGGTTGAAAATCCACATCAACAACACTGAAAAGTCCATTGCCAATAATATCGCGCCACGTAGGCGGTCCTTTCTTCCATCGTTGACCTTTCATACTTATGAGATCTAATTATCCCACATTCATCCTGTAATGACCCCCTGATCACTTTATATACCAAACGACGGGCAAACTTAACGTCGCACATTTTTCCCTGACGCGGTTCGTGATCCAACCGCTAGTAGTCCATCACTTCATCTCCCGCCGATACCAAACCTCCGTCGGTGTGACCCCAAACCGTTGGAGTGACCTTTGCAAAGCATGTCGATGCCACATATCTCACCGATCGACGAAATGACCCAACACATCAGAAGGAGACTTCCATAGCACGTCGATACATATTGTCATGCTAATGACTCACCTTCATATATCTCATCGGCTTGTCAGAAGGACTTTGGACCTGGCTGCCGATGCGCATTGTTTCACCGATGACACTTCAGATCTTCATCGACGCGTCGAAGAAACCCTGGACAGAGCCGCCGATGGGCGAAGTCTCACCGACAACCATCCTGTATGCCTCATCGGCCCGTCAGAGAGAGCTTTAGCTTAGCTGCTGATAGGCAAGGTCTCACCGAAGACCATTGTATGTCTGTTTGTATTTCCATCGGCGATCGGCAGGACGTCGGATCTGGCCACCAATAGGCATTGTCACAACGATGACACTTCTTCGTAAACCTCATCAGCCTATTGGCGGGACCGCGGAATGAGGCACTGATGTAGGTTGTCTTGGCAATGATCCCCCTTAGGATGTTCATTTGAACCTTCATCGGCCTGTCAGCGAGAACACGAAATAGGCCGCCGATGGTTACTGTCTCACCGATGCAAGGAACAAACCACTGTGAACAACATGATCATTGAGTTAAAGGTCTACTCTTGTCGATGGACTTAGAAATTTTGGGTTTAAATGAAAAGGCCTACAGATTCAAATGCTCGAAACCCAAACTTATAGCAGGCACCAACACCACCTTCAGCTATTTGATGGCTACCACCTTGGTTGTTAATTATTTCCACCTAAACTAGAAAATAGACATTAGATATACAACTTTAAGGTTGCCACCCTTAGTTGTTTGATGGTTTACACCTTAGAGATTAATGATTACCACCTAAAAAGGAAAATGGTATCAATAGTTATAAAGTAACCATCCAATTGGATAAAGAGGCCAAGTGAGGTCCAAAGTGATAGGAAGGTTATTTATTGAGGTAAAGGTCAAGGATTAAGAATATGAATGAGGTAAAGGAACAAGCAAGAGCAAGTGATGTAGGATACATGCCCCTCCTTAAGTTTACTAGAGAAGAAGAGATATGATGATCTAGTCAATTTAAGGAAAATAGTTAAGGGGAAAATGAGAAAGGAGGAAAGCCAATAATTTTGATGAGAGAAGAGGAATAAGGATGAAGAAGGGGCAAAATCTAGGTCATGCCCCCAAGAGACAAAAGATAAGAGGTTATGAGAGGAACAAATAATGCATGCCCCCAAGTGACTAAGTGGAAAAAGGATGAAGAAATAAGAAGGGGATAAAAAAGTATGCCCCTACAAATGTTCAAAATATACAATGGAGGAAGTAATGGACCAAAGATTATGAAGGATCAAAGAAATGGATATCAAAGAGAAAGGGGATACTAAGATCATGCCCCTGAAAGAAAGGATAAAGTAGAAGGGGAGAAAAGAAGAAATGCCCCTAAGTAAGGAAGGGGTTAGTAAATACACAAAGATAAAGAAAACAAGGACCAATAATGAGAGTGTAAATAGTAGAAAGTGAAATCATTAAAACCACAAAGAAGTAGAAATCATGATTAAAACTAAACCAAATTTTTAGAATAGATTCAATCCTAATAGTAGTATAGATAATGATAGCTAGCATGTGGATCAATGCTCTTTATTTGGTCATAGCAAGGTGAAGCACAATCAAAAAGTAATAAAAGAAGAAATAATAGTGGAAAACAAGGAGGCAATTAGGTAAATTGTGAAAACACAAGAAATCAAATCAAGATGAGGAAAGTGGAAAATGAGTGAAGGATGGAGACACAATTAGAGAAGAGAGACCAAGGAAAAACGTGAAAATGTAGGAAATAAGAAAAAATAGAAAGTCAAGAAAAGATGAGAATGAAAGAAAAAATAAGCACCAAGTGAGTAGGAAAGTAGGAAAGATTGAGTCATTGAAAATGGTAAAGAGAAATGAGAAAGAAGATAAAAGGAAGTTCTCTAGAACATACATGAGTTATGATAGGGATCAATGGGTTTCAAAGTGTGATTTCAAGCTTATGCACCAAGACTAATAGTTAATTTGCTCAAGCTTGGCTTCTTTATGTAACTTGTATTCCCTAGGGAAGAGTAGAAAAATGTTGTGAGAGATATCATGAATACGGGAAAGTAAAGTGTGGTAATATAAGTGGGAGTGAAAGTGTGTTTCCACGAGTCATTCAAAAACTTGTTAGTATGAACTAAGGATTTTTAGAGGATATAGGAGAATAATTATGGTCAAATGTATAAGGAATCATTAGATAGAAAAGGAGGATGGAATATGCTAGAGTAGGTGTTAATTCTCAAACCATGGACACTTAAGATGAAATGGATCATCATTGAGGATTAGTATAGTTAGATGTAGACATGATTTTATAACTCAACTAGATGATAGATAGGAAGGGAGAAACATGATCTACTCATGAGGTTATTCTTGTCAGCTAAGTTTTAGATATCTTGAAAATAGAAGGGGAAAGAGTGTTCATAGTCCTGATAATGAATGCTTGTACTTTATATATTGTAGTAGGAAGGATAAGTAATAGAGAGTGTGTGTAATGGGGGCAATAGAATCAAATATCCTAAGTTTTCACAATGAGAGTTGGGAAATTTTCATGGAAAACATAGATGATGTAGTGTACGTGAGAAAATTTTATATGAGCAATGTGTAGCAGATATGTGGTAAAGGAGAAGTGAAGGTGTGTGCACACAAAGACAAGTATATGTAGAAGAAGGATTTTGGGAAAATTCATGCTTATTTTGGTGCATAATCTAAGGATTTCACTAATAAAGTAAACCCATTCAAGTCATGAGTCTATACACATTTGGATAATAGAGAAAAAAAATGGTATAAGAGAGGGAAAGGAGAAAATGAGAAACAAGAAAAGAAGGCGAGAAAAAAGAAATATATGAAAGATAGGGGTACAAAAAAAGATATGAAAAAAAGAATGTAAGAATACCAAACAAAGAAGAACAAAAGAAAATAAAAACTTGGGTCAAAATGAAAAAGTAATGAGAAAATACCTTTAAATACTTCCCATCATCCACAAGTTTTTGACTAATGGAAAGAGGAACACCAAAAAAGATAAAAGAAAGAACAACACAAAGAAGAAGAAAACATGAAGGAGATATAAGAAAAAGAAGAAAGATATCACATTAGAACACAACACCAAAACATAAAATCCCCAATAGTGTGTGACATAGTAGATCATCACATGGTAGGAGATAGGGAACATAGAGAACCACATACTACCCCTAAAAGTATGTGGCATAATAGCTCATCACATTTTAGAAGACATGGAACATAGAACACCACACGCTTCCCACCCCCAAAGTGTACAACATAAAATCTTAGCACATGGTAGGGGATAATAAACACAAAAAGGAAACTATAGATACAAGATAAGGTAAGAAAGGAAAGATTCACAAGGCATCTAAGGTGGAGGTTCATCCATTAAGAGATCATCATCAAAAAATGAACCATCAATGAAATCATTCATGTTAGTTGGAGTAAATGTTAAGGTGAGTGGAGGAATCTCAAAGATGGAATCAAACATAGTGTCATGTGGGGGTGGGACAACATAAAGTGAGGATAATGGAGTATGGGTCATTTGGGGATCAATAGAATGATAAAGGGAAAAAAGATGGGTAATTGCCAATAATCTCAAGGTAGGGAACTAGAGTGTTATTGATATGCATGTATTGGGTAATAGAAAGAGAAAGCTAAGGAGGATCATTATGCATTTAAGAGGGTGGGTGGTTCAGAAGAGAAGTGGATGAGGTATGATGGGATTAGTGAGATTATGCAAGAGGAGGATTAGGGGAAGGATTGAGTTTTCACCAAATGGATTTTGGATTTGGGGGTGTCTTATTACATGGTTGCTTGTGATGAGGGTGGGTTGGTGAAGTAATAGGCATAGGAGAATCATTAGTGGGTGTCTTAGAGGCAAGTGCAAAAGAGGAATGGGTGGGTAGGTAAAAGTGGTGGCAGAGAGAAGAAAATGGGGAAGTATATTGCTGCTTATGTTTGTTATTTGATGGAATAGGGGAAGGGAATATATAATGGATTGTGGAAGGTGGAAGGAGATTAGAAAAAAGTAGAGAAGGACTATGTTGAGAACAAGGAAGGTATGTTTGTGATGGTATAAGCTTATATGAAGGATGAGGATTATAACTTGGAGAATAGGATGGGCCATCAATGATGTCATAGCTAGAGGAGGTGATGTTAGTAGTAAGATAGGGAACCTAAGTTGTAGAGCTTAGGGATTACCTTGGTTGAAGTGGTGATTTTGAATTTATTCTTCATACTTCTCATACATTAGATCTTTGTGTTGTAGGAAAGTATAGTTCCTGGTTTTCTAATAAGTAGTTCATTGTAAAATTAGTGTTTGTACACAAAGGTTTGAACATTGTTTGAGGGATGGCTATGACAGAGTCTTCATGTAAAAAAATGACACATTAGTGCAAAATAGATCGTATAGCTTGAAATTCATCCAACCAAGGTCTTTTGAAGGAGATGGAAACATTTTGATACATGCACCACAAGTGCTACTTGATTTGAATTGCTTTAGGACCATCTTCAATGGGTAGAATGATATTGTCTAAAGTTTAATTTATACACCGCTATAACATTTTAGAGTCATGCCTAAAGTAGGATAAGTGTCATGATGGGTACTGGTGTTATAGAGATATTCTTCTATGATGATGTTGAAGGAAGAGTTTGGATCAGGATGCCCTAGCAATAGTTATTATTGATATCCCTATTAATATATAACGGTCCATGGTAGTTATTGTTTGGTATCTCATTTGTGTGAACATGATGCTAGGGATTTCTTTGTTGATGTGGGAAGGAGTAGGGTCTTCTACAAGAAAACTTATATCTACCATAGCAACCAATTTGTCAAAAGAGTTAACTTTAGGATCTAGATTTTCATGAGGGAAATTTGGGAGGTTGGTTAATCTAACATTATTGGAATGGTGGAGGAAGGGGTTAGTGTAAATATGTAAGTTTTAGTTAGGTGGGGTGACAGAAAGGTTCCCTTTATCATTGACACCATTCATGATAACTAGGTTGTTGTCAATTAGATCTTGCACCTTATATTTAAAAGCCATACACCTTTATGTGTCATGACTAGGAACCCTATGGTACTAAGAATAACAAGAGTGATGTATTGAGAAGATGGATTGGGTGTAGTTGAAAAATATTTGTGGATAAGGCTTGGTTCATAATTGTTTGGTAAGAATCTGCCAGTCTTGTGAATTGTTAGAATGGTCTTGGTCAAAGAGAGGTAGTATTTATAGAAGAGGGTAGAAATAGAGGAGAAGGTGGATAGGTGGTTGGAGATGGGGTAGCTTTCATCACAATGTTTACTATATATTTATTGTTTTTGTTGTTAAAAAATGGTTTCTTATAAGACTTTGTGAGTTTTTTGCATTGGTTGGCATAGTGGATGTGGAAGGATTGACCTTGTCCATTTTAGTTTCATAATCTTGTAGTGTGGCACATGTAGATGCAAAGATATTACAATTCTGGAACATGATATTTTCTAGAATAGAAGGGATATGGTTATCCATAAAGAATTTTTGAATCTCTATGTGGGGGAGGTGGTAATGTATTTTTACTAAAATAGATTGGAATTGTAACACATTCACTAAGCTTTTCCTATGGTCCTTATTTAAAATGTATCATATTAGTAAAACTCATCTCAAGGGAGATTTGGTTTTGCAAGTGGTTGATGAATGCTTTTGTAATCATATCAAAAGTATGGTAACGAATAAAACTTCTCGAGAGCATGCCCTTTGAGTGATTTTAGAAAAATCGTGCATAATATATGATTATTATAAACATAATCAAGACATACATAAGAGAAAATTTGGATATGTGTTGTGGGGTCCTCCTTAGCATTGTAAAGAGGAAGACATGGAATCTTAAAATTTGGATGGAATGGATGAGTGAAGATGCCATAAGAGACATGTCTATGATCTAAGTCCATTGTTATTTCCCATGAACTAGTTGGTAAAACATTTAATTTTTGTTCTACTTTTTGAAGCTGATGTAAGACATGAGAGATAACAAGATTAGAAGAAGAGGATAGAGGAGGATGTGTGAAGGTGTGTAAGAAGAATCTTGACATGGTGAAGAATGAGAAGGAATTTGATGAGGTGAAGTCGAGAAATAGGGGTAGAATGAGGCAAATGCAGTAGACATAAGATTAAATGGAAGGGGGATGTGGGATAATAGGTCATTTGAGGTAAAATAGACGAGGAAGAAGAGGAGTGCATCATGGCCATAGTAGGAGAAGATGTGCTAGTGATCATGCACAAATGGGTATAGGAGGGAATGTGTAGGGTGAGAAGTAGATGGGATGAAAGATATGAGAGAATAGAAAGATGGGTTAGAAGATGATAGAGAAAAAGAAAGGATAGTAGGGAAAACAAACGGTGGGATAATATGTTGGAAGGGAGGTTGGATGGTGGTGGATAGAGCACTAGATGGGATGGGACCTATAAATGATATAGAAATAGAGATAGGAGTAGGATTTGATGTAGTAGTTTTAGGAGGATGGAAGATATTAGATGAAGGGGCATTTGCG
Source organism: Cunninghamia lanceolata (assembly GCA_027924645.1). NCBI lineage: Eukaryota > Viridiplantae > Streptophyta > Pinopsida > Cupressales > Cupressaceae > Cunninghamia > Cunninghamia lanceolata. The sequence continues at coordinate 582,383 of BSBN01001002.1, forward strand.
TGTACAATATGTCTAATATTTTGTAGCACCTCCAACCTCATTCAGTTAGTTAAGATGAGATTGCCTAAAGAATCTAGCAAATTAAAAGGGACTAGAGCTATGTTAGGGTTAATTACATTTTAACTTCTTAGAGTTGAGATGCGATACTCATTTGATTTTGGAGGTCTAATTGGTCTTCCTCATCAAAGTTGTCTACAAAGGAAAGAAGGGCATGGTATCCTCAAATAGAGGTGAAAAAAGAAGAGGGACTAGCCATGGATGGATTTTTTAAGTGAGAGTTATGGTGATGAATGGTCTTAGTGGTATAAGGTATTATTCTTCAAAAGGAATGGAGAGGAGGCATGAACTAAGCCATTTATCAAAATAGCTCCTCTAACTTATGAAAATTAGAATGTTGTACAAGTAAGCAATAATTAGGTTCACCAAATGAAATAACCTAAAAGAAAGAAAATGGTGGTGAAATGGGGAGGTTCTTTTTAAGGTGTGATTGTATCTAAATTAATGTTTCACTAAGGCTTTCTCCAACTAGTCCAACATTAATTAACAATCACAAAGTTGAGATTGACAACATGATGATAAATTAAGTGGAACCTAACAATGGAATTGAAAAGACATGCATGCACTAAGCTAGGAAAGAGAAATGGAAAAGTGACTAATTCAAGTGGACATATAAAGAGTTGTAACCACTGGAACTGAAATCATGATTGTTCAAGGAGCTACCAAACCAAAATTGAGTAGATTTGGAGGTTGAGACTAGTGTGTAACTAGAGGTTGTAGCCAACTAGGTAGATAGGTCCTAGGTTGCAAGCTAGTCTTGTATGTCACATAGCTTTGAAATCTTCACAAAAGGTGAGAAACAATTTATTGGTCAATTCTTTGTATAGCAACCTATCAAGGAGATGAATATAAAGTGGTGAAAATTAGTAAAAAAATACAACAATCTAATGTAAATAGGAAGATAGAAAAATAAAAATAGGAAGAGATACACTTAGAAAAATGAGTCATTCACACTAGAGTTGAGTTGTACTACCTATCAAAAACTTGTAAATCCAATTTGATGAGATTTGGTGTCAAGGACTTGGTTGTGGGAAGTTACTACACCCTAGTGGGCATCATGGTCCTATACCTCAACATGTTCCCAAATTTTTCATTTGTCGTTTCCAATAGATCTTCCTCTTGGCACTCTTTAGTATTCTTGATGGGTTCTTTATATGTTATCATGAGAGAGGGGAGGGAGGGGGGTGGAGATGAGTAGAAATGGAAACTAATGTAAAGTAAAAGTGAGAAGAGCTATTTTAAGGGATGGAAATTAGTATTTTGGAATGTGGGTGATGTAAAAGAAGAGGAAAACATAAAGGAAACCTAGATATGAAAGAGAAAGGCTTTGAAAGGGCAATGAGGAAGATGAAAGAGTCAAAAGAAAAAAGAAAAAGATATGAGGGTTAAGGGATGGAAAGGGGTAAGAAGAGGTGTTAGTAATGAACCATGTAGATTGGAGGAAGAAACAAAACCAAATAGAAACCTACCTAAGCTAATGCAAAAACCATGAAACATATTATCAAAAATAAAGAGATCGGTTGTAGTTGTTGTGGGGCTCTTGAAAATTGTTGTAGAATTTTTGATAATAGCCAACTCACTATAGAAATATAGTAGACACTAACATAGACTCACTTCTTTAGGAAAAATAGCTTTATAATAGATCCCAAATGAAAGCTTAGTTGTTTAAAATGATGGAAAGGAGGGCTTGTTTTATAGAATTTTTTTTTGAGGGAATTTGGGGTGGTAACCTACCTTAACCTAAGCATCATGATTAACTTTAATTACCATTTCAAATTGCTAGTGATTGGAGGCAATGATTAAGGATAGGTCCTTGAGCTCGAGAAGGTTCAAGTTTTGAAAACCAATCAAGGAAAGTGATGGCGATCTAAAGTTGGTGGTTATAGCTCAAATGCCCATGGTTGAGGATAGTTCCTTATTTGAAAACCAATCAAGTAAAGTGATGGCGATCTAAAGCTGGTGGTTAACAATCAAGTGTTATCTTGGAATGAGAAATTCTAGAGGTCAAATAAAAGGAATTTGCACTTGGATTGTAAGGTCCAACCTTGTGGTGCCTCAAGTCACACTATTCATACTATTCATATGTAATGACTCTTAAATCCCTAACTAAATTTGGGACCTTACATGTAACTCTACTTATTTTTATCTGTTCATTCATGGTGATAATGTTTTGTAGTATTGGGATTCACTATGTGGTTGATTAACTACCTATTAATGTTTAATTCAAATATGAATAAGGGACTTAAATTAATAGGAGTGATTTTGACTTATTGACAAGCAATACTTTGATTTGAATTGATTGTTCTAGAATTAAATTGAATAAAATATGGATATAAATGATGCTAACCTTTTTTATATTGGATTAAGAAAAAATTGCAGAATTACAAAACAAGCTGTCAAGCAGCCAGCATCAGTACAGACATCATAAACTGAAGAAGGCTGGCAAAAGGAGAACAACCAGCGTTAACAAAGAACACAGACACAACCAGTTAAAAAACTCTAAACCATACGGTGAAGTAAGATCCAACAGAGTAGACACAAATATCAGTTATCATCAAAATCTGTGTATAATTACATCCCATGGCTGTGAACAAAACTATACTTTTTTTGGTACGATAGGTATAGGAATGAAACATTCCTTCCCCATGGAAATAGTTTGCTCATGTAGCATGAGAAGGAACCAGATGATATGCTTTTTTCTTATATATGCAAACATATTTTAATTTCCAAAGAAAGAGTTAACATTGTGCCTCCTTGTGCTTGCAGGGTACAGAGAATAAAACAATTACGCCGTGTCAATAGCTGAAGCTTGTTCAGCCTAGTTATTGTTCTTGTCTCTATTGGTAGGGTTCTAATTTTTTTTAAGTATTCAGAAACAATAACGGATAATAACAATGCTTGTAAAGAGCGGTTCAGAAACAATAACTTGGCCTTCAAGCCTTCATGCCAACAACTATTCCTTAAGTGACATTAGTAACCTTCAACTGTTTCTTGAGTGACATTAGTATATTTGTATATTTGATGCTAACCTTGATTTGCATGTTTGCATGTTACATAGACTTGCTTAATTAAATAAAAGTTGAATGTCAAAAGGAAATGTTTGCCTAGATGGTGGAGTGGTGTTTAAATTTAATTCGTTAAGCTATTGAGATTTGATCAAATGCAAATGTTGTAGTTTACAAAGTAGCAGGAATTATGTGAATTTTATAATGGTAAGTGACAAAACTTAATCAAACTATTTTTATGAGGTTGGTTTACATCATGTTGGTTGTTGGTGATGTGTGGATTCAAGTTGAGATTTTATTTTTGAAGTATGTGAATTTAATTGAATTATTAATGGATAAATGACATAATTATATTCCCTTTGTTTAGGCTATGTATAGCATGAATATATTGATGTTACAATAAATGTACAGGTGCATACAAATTGCCAATGGTAAAACAGGAGAATCATTAGACTTGTAGAGCCATGTGATTTCAACGTGTATCTGATAAGCCAAATACCTTAGACTAAAGTGGTTCACGACCCCTAATTGTGGACCATGTTACGTATCAAGTGTCTTTATTTATTTATTTAAACTTTATTTCAATGTGTTTATTGTCATGTGCATTTCCATGTGTTTTGGGTGACTGTACAATTGTAAACTCCGATTCCATTTGGATTTTTAATATCCAAAAGGGAATATTTCGTAATATCTAATCAATTTTAATTTTTAATTTCTATAAAATAATATATTTGCAAGAAACTATACTTTTTCCAATTGATATTTCTGATAATTAATCTAATTTGCACAATTAAATATCTCCTTTAAAGATAGTGGTCAGATTTGTAAACATCTCCTTTAAAGATAGTGACCAGATTTGCTAATAAACAACAAATGTTATTGATTCAAAATCTTTTAACAATGTCTACTAAAAGATCAGTCAACTCGACACAATAGTGATTTCTGTGTGAAAACACTCTTAAGGAATTGTGGGTTTTCATCCTTCAATTCTTGTCACGAGGGATTTTGTCCTCAAATTAAATGAACCGTAATTCCATGCTCCAACAAGGAGTTAAAATCAGATAATAAAAGGATGTATTCTATATGATCCTTCTGTATTCTATATGATCCTTCTCCTTGTTTGGTTTCTCTTATATACCTTTTTCCTTCAACATCATGACTCTTCACATGCCTCTTGATTGGTAAACTTAATTATTATTTTATTTTATAATATTAATTATTACTAATTGTTGGCTGCAACCCCTTGCATGGTGTATCACTGTGGTTTTAATCCCTAATTTGTGCGGCCAACTACTGAAGGGTAATGGTTGCGGCTTCTTCTCTCTTGTGCTGTGATCCCTCAAGAATATGCATTGGTTGTTAATAACTATTTATATTAATTAAGTAATGCAACAACTTCCCAACATTTGACATGGGATGACTCAGCATCCAAATAATGAATAAGGTAGTCCAAACTGTTATCCATCAAAGATACATATAACAGCAACAGGTAAGAACTGCGATCGGTATTGAATGAAGAACAACCAATGGGAATATGTACTACGATGAATTCTTCTAATCCAATCACCTTACATCATGCTATTCAACAAGGGTCTCCATGTATGCATGCTTCCCAATATTATCTTCTATTGTAATTCATAACAATTGTTGAGATTGTTGAATTGATTGAGGACATCAAGTTCTTTATGCTCCTGATATAGCAGCACTATTATGCCATGTCTGGTTGAGTGTAATCAATGTTGTTATATTGCATATCCTGACCCTAGGGTTGTTATAGACTGCAAATGCCGTAACCAAATCATGAAATCCATGGGGAATGGAAATCAGAACATCTTATAGAAAGAAATATAGAAGAATGTATGCTATGTCAATAGGCCCTACAAAACTTTAGAAACGATCTGCACAGAGGTAAACGAAGTCATTGCAACCTGAATTTGCATCATATGATAGTCCCACAATCTGATACAAATTTAGCATTGCAATGAACAGTTTGAAAAAAGGTATCATAATCATGATGCCCTTTTGTCTTTCCTAAGACCCACGGGAGATGTATGAGGGGCGTTGGGTTAATCTTGTTTTAGTTTCAAGGAGGGGACATTACACCGACGAAAATTTTTAGTCAACTTTTCATAGTTATATAAATAAATTAGGAATTTTGGTATACTTTAGGAACTCTTGGAAAAAACAAACATCTGTGAAGGCCCAGATGCTTGGCTTTAGGAATTTTGGTGTACTTTAGGAACTCTTGTAAAAAACAAACATCTCTGAAGGCCCAGATGCTTGGCTCAAGAAATCTTTTGGATTCTTTTTTCCTTTTTGTTGGAGTGCTTTGGGGAGAAAGAAGGAGATTCAAGGGGAAGAACAACTCTCATCTTCATCCTTGCTTACATTAATAGGTAAGTTTTACTCTTCCATAGTTGATTTATTCGTAAGTTTACTTGTGATGTGAGAAATGGTGGAATATAAAACATTATCATAGACATATGCCCTTGTCTGACTAGTAAGTAGGTGCAAATTGTTTTAGATAATCATGTGATGTGATGGGTGTGTACTTGCCCATGTGATTCATGTTGAGTGTAGTTTTCTAGAGTCTTAGCAAATCTTATAGTTGGGAGGTGAACACCTCCATTGGCATGTTCCCATTTCTGAGTTAAACTCGTAGAATTTTGAAGACATGGAATGAAGACTTGTAAATCTTGTTGTTGGAGATCTTGGTCTGAATGCCATACTTCTTGAAAAACATAGATTTTGTTATATTGAAAAGATAATGCACAAGTCTGGAGTGTGTTTGTAAACCATAATGGAAATGAGTATAACCCTCCAAAAAGAATTGCATTTTCAATCTCAAGATATGACCAAATTTTAACTGCCTTGTATAATGGAGTGGATGTATTTGCCCTCCACTTGTAGGATATTCTTCACATAAATATCCATGCATTTTTCATGTATTTGTCCCATTGCATACACAGGAATTTTAAAAGGAGTAATTAACCTGAAATGCTAAGGCACAAATTGCAGATTTTGGAAGTGAAAATCAGAGTAATAAATAAACCTATATTCATATTTCTATATACACATAAGCAAATACAGAAGTATATAAGATGTTATATAAGCAGATACATTCTAGATAGAAATATCAGTAATAATGTCAATCCATTTTGTACTTATCCTCCAACTAGGTATTCTATGAAACCACATTTTTGAGGCATTTTGTCAAACACTTCAGGTGCCTTCCCTATACTTTTACCTTTTGCATGCAAAACTTCCAACATACAATAGCTCCTACATGTGACAATTCCTTTGTCCTTCGTGTGTGATGGAAGTTCAAACCTTGTTTCAAACCCTATTGTAGCATAGGCTGGGATCATACTGTCAAAAGCTATGGAATTGGGATTTGCTTCTGCCGATATTGCGGCCCCTCTACTCTCTTTTCCACTTCTCTCAGTGTCCCCAACAGCTTTGGCGGCCCTGCTGCCATTTCCTCAATTCTTTTCAGATGCCACTTGCAATCTGCTCAGTATAATCTCCCCTGGCCGCCTCACTGTGTGCTTACAAACACAATGTGCAAATAATGAAATGATTTTAGGGTTTCAGATGTTAGATTTTGTTTATAAAATAAGATAATGCTTTTATGAAACATAGGTTAAATATTAATGCAGTCATTATAGATTTCTTGAGAGTTCTAGTTTGCCCTAATGCTGGATCAAGTTACAATATATATGATTGTGTTAAAGAAGGTGTATTTTCAGGTAGAATGTCATAGGCTGTGTGAGGTTATATATCGAGATAGATACCAATTTAGGGTTATCCTTTCTTGATTATATGAATTTATTTTATTTTTTTAAAATATTTTATATGAATCAAGAAGCATAAAAAAAATCAAAATCAAAATAACTATTGATAAAAATTTAAATAATCTCTCAAAATTATTTTGGCTTGTTGTTACTTTGTATGTGGTGTTAATGGTGTATGCATAAACTAGTATATTTATATTAAAAAAAAATATATCTAAAGTACACCGAGAAATATCTTCTCCATGCGCCTATTTTTTAATTAATTAGTGTATTCACCTCAAATCCTACAATTTGATATGTTCGTTCGACATGTGAAAAAACTTAAGGAAGGAGGCAATATAAATAGATTGAATGTGTGCCTTTTCATATACCATTCCGTTTCTTTCTTTCATCTTAGTGCATAGTGATAGGCTTCTATGAAACTACCATCCACCTTTCTTTCCATCAGCGTATATTTTTTTTAATTTGTTTCACCTTTTTTTTTAATTTGTGGAGTGACTATTTGGTTTTTTTAATAAAGATGCTAGATTGGAATCTTACAAGTTTACATAGAAATTCCGGAATCTTTCAGCTCCCATTCATGCTATGAATGTAGGAATGTAATTATTTCATATTGCTGGAATATTAAAAAAAATAAATTAAATATTTTTTTATAATATTTTTACATTTTACAATTTACAAACATCATAATATATATTCCAAAAAAAACATAACACATGACATGGGGTCAATTGAATACCCATAAAATCCTTGATTAGATGAATTTAGTTTTCTTTTTAAAAATATTTTATGCAAGCCCACAAAATGTCCATTTTATTTTCTTTCATAAATTTGCTAAGTGTTATATTAAAAATTAAAATAGTATTCATTCTTTATCTTAGAGTTTTGGTGATGAAGTAAAAACTAAATATATAAAACTAATTAATTACATTATTCATGAGCCTCTATAATAACTACTACAACCACTTTTGGAAAAAAATCTAAATACTAGCATATCTATATTTAAAAAATATATCTAAAATAGAGATATCCTTCTCGAGGCGCCTATAAATATAGATATGCTAGTATATATAGAGTTGTATTTTAGTATCTAGAGAGATTAATTTGAATTTATTTTATTTTTTTATATATTAAACCCTGGTTGGGGACCAGGGACCCATCAAAAATAGGGCCAAACCCTTGAGTCTGTAATAGCTAACAAACACCAGTAACAGAACCAATCTATCGACAACATATAGACAAAATGTGAGAAGGGCAAATTACCACGGCCCTAACTCCCCACAGACTAAACCAGACATTGTCCAAATAGAACTGAAACTAGATAAAAGACATACACAGAACCTCTAAACACTCCTACTTATCTGGTTCCTCTTCCAAATCCACAATCCCTTCGACATCACTCGCACAGGTGCACATAGGCTTGGCACGGGCTAGAACAGAGACCTCCAATTTAGCCGCCACCCCCTCCAACATCTTCCTTGAATCCATGATATCCTGCAAGATATCATGCAGATGACCCATCTAAGCTTCGTGGTTCTCCCCCACCTGCATAGACACTTCCACCAAATCCTCATGCGTTAACACCAACACTGCCGCTACTGAAAGCATGGTCGCCACTGCTATGGACTGTGTTGCCCCGAAGACGTTCCAACGACCTCTAGACATTCTTGGATTGAGCAGAAGATGCGCCATAGCCTCCTAGACGTTAACCTCCTCCTGCCCGTCTACCTCCTTCGCCACCTTTAGAAGACGATACAACCATTCTCGCAGCAGTGGGTTTTTGATTTCCTTCTCAATGTATCCCATAAAGCCCACCATTGCATCCTTTGCCACAATCTTCTTGGCCCTCCTCCGTGGGGTGTATTTCCTTTTCATCCTGCCTTCGATAGACTTATCGACACCAATGCGAGGGATTTGTCTCCGTCGGGATGAAGACCCCCTCTCCTCTTTCCGTCTGGCACGCAAGTCATCCACCGTACCAACGTCCATCACTTTGCCTACAAATTCCTTTCACTGAACAGAGCGCTTCCGAAACCCAATGCAGACTTGAATGCATCCAACACAGAGAGACAAGGTACACACCACCTCCTAAAATGAGAGGTAGCCTGCCTTCTATCTAGTCTCATGTGCCGCGAGACCTGCCACCTTCAATCATCATTATTATGAAGCTATCTAATTATTGAACCAACCCCTTATCGAGAGTTTCTTTGGGGTTATTTTATTAACTTAAGAGTTATTTTATAATTTTAGTTTTTATGTTTTTTTTAAAATATTTGTTGGTTGTGTTTTGGTTTTTATGTACATCACAACATGATGTTCCTTGCTGTAACCATATTAGAGTATTGAAATTTATTATAGTTAACTAATCAAACATTTAGTTATAATGATATGCCTTGTAATATGAGTTGTGTTAAGATGATTGCGTTATTATTTAATAATGTTATAAGTTGAATTGTGGTTATGTATGCCATGTTCTAATGTGAAGTAAATCAAGTAATTGTTGTTATTATATGTAATATGTATAAGAGCATGTATTGTGGGTGATTGTAAATTTGTTTCTATTTATTCTACTTCCATGTACAAGGGTGAGACATAATATCTCTTGCAAAAATATAATTGGCATTGGCAAAGTTAAGATTAATAATGAGACTAGGGTTAAAAGGGGGGGACATTAGGGGGATTTTTTTGGTTGTAAAAATGATAAATTAGAGTTCTCAAGATTTGTTAAATTAGAAAATAGTTATTAAGTTCAATGGGCTTCCACTATATTGATAGTAGAAATGGATAATGTTATAGTAAATTTTCTCTCCTTAGAGACCTTAAAAAATGTCCCTTCATAGTAACGAATATAAATGTGCTATCTTGGGCTTGATTATGGCATTTTTGTCATTGGTATGTGTTGTGCCTTACACACACGCCCCATTTTGCCAAATGGAGACCCCCATTTTTGCTTTGGCTTGGAGTCTCAACCTTTCTTCCTTATTGCAATGAGAAAGTGAAATTGTGCTTAGAATGTAGGATTTGTTCTAAATTTGAGTATATGGTATTTTGGAGTTGTTTGATGCCTTTCATGATTGATTTGGAGGAGTCTTGATTGGGTTTGTGCTTTAGAAATAACCATTTGTTGCCTTTTGTGTTGAAATTGGGTGTTACTGCATTTTGTACTAAAACTGCATGTCACTGGATGTAGTCCTTGAAACTACTACTGCAGGATGTGTCATGTTGGAATTCCTAGTTTTCTTGCCTTAGAGTTGCAAAATCATGTCAAATTCCACAAGGTTTCACTAAGGGGTCCATATGCCTTCACCCTGACACATAACGTTGAAACCTTGAAAAATTGACTAAGTCTGAAATCTGGTGGATCCTCAAAAATCTAGAATCTGCATGTTAAATCCCATGGATCCGGGACCTATCTCAAACATCCTGACAGTATATTTCAAAATATTCAAAGTAATATACTTAGATATATTTTTAAATATACTGTCAGGCAGGGACCTTCAAAAACTAGCGCTACAAATGCCCCTCACTGCACATTGCACTAATACCCAGTGTCACTGTATATCAGCACTAAAACCCATTTGCATACCTCAATGCTTAAAGGTCACTTCACAGGATCGGTGCTAAAAAACAAGCTCACCGGATATATCCTGTGAGGCCTAAATCCTCCGCTAAAAGGTTTGAAGGCATTTGTTAAGAGGTAGCGCTAAAATCTCACAGGACAAGATCAACGCTAAAATATGCTCCAACCAGACATATCCGGTAGTGCCAAAAAACTTCGCCAATCCGTTTGCCAAGGAAATCCCCGCCGACAGAGGTCTAAGGTGTTTGCGTTAAAATACGACTACACCGGATATGCGCTAGTATTGCATGTCACGTGACATATTCAGTGGCCTCCATTTTCCCCGCTTATCTAGTGACACACAAAATCCCCACTGGAGGTGTTAGGGAGAAAGTTAGTGCTAAAAATGACCTCCACTGGATATCTAGTGACACCTAAAAACCTCACTTTTTGGCAATTTGGCCTAGAAAACTCATTTTTCAAAGGTGAAACTTGGATTTTATTGATGAATTTGATTTGCACATCCTTCTATCACATCATGATGAACATTTTTAGCATGTTAATGTGGATTTTGAACATGTGTTTCATCAATTAATGTCACTACACCTGAATACCTAATGACCCCCAAAAATCTCGCTTTTTGCAAAAAAACTATAAAAACATGAAATAAATGTCTCCAAATGGTTTCTAATGGCCACAAAACATCCCAGATCATCATACATGCCAAATGGATAGTAAAAAATGATGAAAAACCTTTTAAAATCACTAGAAAACACTGGATTTGTGAAGATGATCATAAGCAACAAAATCAATAATGAGCTATTCTTGATTGATCCATGACTGCTAATGGACATATTTTGATTTAAATTGATGGAAAATGAGTTGTTAAGATAAAATTGATGCTTGACCTTGTGATTTGTAGACGATGAAGCACAAAGGAGCTTGTTGGAGCTGTCTTGGAAGGATGAACACCCAAAGGTACCTAGCTGACCTGAACATGTAGAATCATCATTTTGTCAGCCAAACCATTGTTGCACTTGCAAAAGGAGATTAGTATGCTATCGAAGATGATGGACATAAGTCTTAGGAGCTTGAAGACATAGGAAATCAAGTCTACTTCATTGTTATTCTTGCAGATCCGGTTGAATGCCCAGGACATGTTCACAGTTGTCCCAGTCATCTAGTCATGCAATGTTGATTTAACAAGCATCCAGCTGGAATGCCTTCACCAAAAACGTGCCACATACTCTTATTGACCATTCAACTCATTGGAAAAGAGTTTTTAGATAACTCAAAAGTGACAAGCAACAGGATGATCCAGCCAACATGTGAAACCCCGTCATTCCACATTAGCTCGAGTTTTCACATATCATATGTCTCTCTTTTGACCTCTTTTTGTCTTGAAAATTGGTCCTTCCTCCTAAATAGCCAAATGGGTATCCATTTTGTCCAGATTCAATGTATTTAAAGATTGTATTTTGTCTTTTTCTATCAAGACAAAAGTAAATCTGAGAATGCAACTAACTGATGTATTTCATTAAATACTATGTAAATCTGGAACCTGAGTTAATCTCCACCGTCCATTGAAAAACTCAGTATGGTGCCTTGTCCATAAAAGGGCCATCATTTCCTCTCATTGTAAGTAGGATTTGATAGTGAATTACTGAGACTCTGCTAAAGTGATCAATACAAACAGATTTTGCAGGATTGCTGGAAATTTGTCTATTGTGTTATCTCTTTTGCTTTTCATGGTTCACATCAATCTGGAGTTAGTTAAATGTGCTTTTACAATGTTTGATGAATGTTAAAGATATTCGATAAATGCTTTGGTCCATACTATTAGTGCTTGCTGATTGTAAGTTGTTGTGTATAGTTAGCCTGGGCCTTGTTGAATTCAATTTGATTGCATTTTACAAATTAAACTACGCTATAATCTGGGTGTTTAATGAGTGGATGTAATTTGAAAATCATAAGTTTCCATTGAAGATTGCATCATCTCTTAATAGCATTGTGGTTTTGCAACCTGGTAAAATAAGGGGTGGTTTCATTTAAAGGCGTTTGTCTATCTGCAACATCTTATCCATATTGTGATTGTCACTTAGGATCTCGTACTCTCTCAAAACCCTTTACCTTTTGCATTTTGTTTGATCAAGCTTTGTTATATTTAGATTATAAGCAACATTTATACTCTACAAATCTATTGAGAATATGAGAGGGCAGCTTGCACACTTTGTTGTAATAGTTATAAACCCTATCATTGCATTTAAGTCCTGTTGTTATGCTCACAACACGCCCCATTTTACTTCTTAGCAAAATGAGGACCCCTACAGTGGCTGTGGCTTTTGCTTGGGTGTGGGTCTACTTGGTGGTAAAAGGGAAAAGGAAGTGAAAGATTAAAAACCTTGTTGAAAATAAAGAAAAAGTAGCACTAAGTACCAGTGCAGAATAGGGGTGAATTCTTTGAAAAAAATGAATAAGGGTTGCTTTTTGAACCATTTCAAAATTCCTAATATTCTGCAAGATATGCATGTTTTTTGGTAAAATGCATAATAGGAAGGTTTGTATGTTGCATATACAAGGTCGTTTGTATGTGGAGTCGTTGTACTAGTCGTATAAGAGCCGTCGGGTTTATTACATCGTGGTGTTTGTATGCATATTACTAACGTTTTATTCTTTACATACAAATCGGACCCGATAGGATTCAGAGGTAAAACAGATAATTGGTTAGGTCCGCGGGTTGTATTTCAGGTTTGTATGTTTGGCGAAAGGAAACATACAAAGTGCTATACAATACGATATACATATCTTGGACCTGAGGAGAATATTAAATTTGATTTTATCATGGTATGTTTCGTAGTTTGTATGTTGTATGCTTTGGATACATACATTTCGATATACATGCAGCCCGGAAGTCAAAAGGAGTTAAAATCAGATATAAGTAATGCATCGTATCTTAATATATATTGAAAGATGCATTTCACTTTATATACATGTGTGGAACCAAAGAGTTATGAACTGTGGTTTATAAAAGATGAGAGGTCTAAAGGAAAGATACAAATGAGTCTGCATATATTAAGGCTTGTATCTAGGAATAGATACAAGTATTGTTGTATCGCAGAGATACAAGTGGAAAGTAAAGTGGGTCCCATAGTTTGTATCTCGGGCTTGTATGGTAACAATGTACATCTCCGATATACAAGCCGACATACAAGAGGGGATGCAAACAAAAGATGCAAGACATATTCGAAAAAGAAGTTAAATAAAAGAAAGTCTTTGTATGTTTGGGGCGATTGTATGTTAATAATATACATCTCCAAGATACAAAGGGATAAAAGGACATTGCAGGTGATAAAAGGTAAAAGGGGTTTGTATGGGTTATTTGTATATGCGCTTGTATCTATGAGACATACAAGAGCGATATACAAATCAAAGATACAAGTAAGGATAAGAGAAAAGGGAAATAACATTAGTTAGGATTCATTGCATATATGTTTGTATATTTAAAAGATACAAAGGGGACATACAAAGAATAACATACAAAGAAAGATACAGGAAAAACGAGATGTATGCAGAAACAAACTAACAGATAAAAGTTTAAAACCAAAATGCTGAAATAGAAAGCCGAAGCCTTAGGTGCATTAATTGCTGTAATTAATGCCGAGCTAACACCCAAAAAGAGTAAAATTCAAAGGAGTTAGGGTAGATTTAAAGTCATTTTCTTTCAGTTTTATATTGTCAAGAATTAAAACGGCAGAAAGAAGAATTGCTACAGAAAAATTGAACAAAATTCATCAAAGCGACAGAATTCCAGAAGCTGGACGGAGTAAGGAATGGTAAAGTAAGTCAATGACGGAAAGTGAGTGGTCAAGAGATATAGTTATTTATCTTAAAACACTGTTACAGTTCAGTTGGTAAATATGCAAGTAGATTTTAGTAATTTCATTGTGAAATGTAAACATTCGTTAAATTACTGGTTTAATTGTTAATTAACTAGGTGGGTTAAACAAATGTGAAAGTCAAAATGGAAAAGACAAATGGGGGTTAGGGTAAAATGGTAAAAAACAGAGAATTCGTAGTAAAACCCTAGGCAAGAAAGGTAAAACGAAAAGTTAAAAGATGCATTTTCTATAGGATGGCTCCAAAGCAGAAAAAGGTAGATACGAGCGGAGAAGTTAAAAAAGAGAGAAAGCCGCGCAAGGAGGTAGAAAAGGAAGAGTTGCCATTACATAGAGGATACCCGTCATTAATTAGTACAAGTGGAGTGGGAATGGACACAAATATAGGAAATTATGATGCGAATGACGTTCTGTAGAAAATCACAGCAGCAGACGCTACACCTGATATGAGGTGTATATGGGAGAGTGGGCTATACAGAGCTGCAGGTTTTCCATTGGCTATGGAGGCTAGGGATTTGTGTCTAGATTGCATATACCTATATGATCTAGCTACCAGGAAAATAATGTTTTATGACAGACTCATTGCAGACTTATCTACAGAAGGGATTGCGAGAACATTTGGTCTGGAAATACATGAGAAAATGGTGGATATTGACATAGATCAATACAATGAAGATTTCCACAACAATGAAAGGGAGTGTAGAGGTAAGATCTTCTACAGTTGGTACAATGCAGAAAATAAACCCAAGGTTGTGGCAAGAGTTCACAAGAATCTGCAAAGAATAGACTTTAAAGAGGAAATATACTTGATGATCACAATACTAAGCAAATTAGTGGGATTGAGAGATGGCACTAAGTGTGAGCCATGGATGTTCACTGTCATCCAGTTCCTAAGAGAACCAAGAAAAGAGCAAGGAAAAATTCACTGGGCTAAGGCCATAAGCACAGCCATATGGAAATAGGCAATGCTAAGAAAGCAAAAGTTGATGCCTTTCTACTTGTCTTCATATTTATTATATTCATGTACAATAGAGGTTAGACAATTCATACATGGGATAGACAGGGTTGGAACTTTGGGCAGTGGTCCAGGTCAGAAACTGGTATATGAGCATTATCCTGATTTGCAGGAAGAGAATGCATTGAAGAAGTATGCTTTAGTTAATGATGTGTTCTATACATACATGGTAAGAATTTTGAGGGAAGAGCCAGATAAAAGGTTATCTAAAGATGCAGAGGATGCAATTGGGCTGCACAGTTCTTGGTATATTCAATTTCCACATTTTACTTGTATCAGAACAAAAGGATTTGAGGGAAAACCTTTCATGCTACCTTGGTATCCTTCTGATAAATTGATTGTTCTAGAGTTCTCGAGGCAGAATCTGAATGCCTTTAAAATGTACAAAAAGAGGTTTAGCAGAGGAAATCTTAAGTTACCTTGGGCCATTGGTAGATACTCCTACTATAGTGAGGAGGTTGCTGGTTATTCAGAATAGGAATTGAGGTATTATGGATTTGAAGAATTTGAGCTAGCCCGAAGGTTTGATCCCTTCCATAGAATTCAAAGTACAATTGATAAAAAGTTTAAACATCAAATTCATATGAGGATTTTTGGTCAAACTGTAAGAATGACAAAGAGGTAAGAAAGAGGGCTCATAAAAGATTGATAGTTGATCAAATGAGGTCTATGGGAGATATATATGTTCCTCCAGAGGTTAAGGAAGATGATAAATTACTGCATCACAGTTATGCAAGTGCTAGGCTTACTCCTATTGCAGAGCCTGATTGGTCACAACCATGGAACACTTATTTGGACATATTGTCTAAACCAGTCATTTTGTTTTCAAAAACATGGTTAAAGGATAGGATTGAAGAGCTTAAAGCTGAAGGGAGAGAGATCACATATCCAAAGAAAGGGAAAAAGAGAGTAATAGAGCATAGTGATGATCTCCAATGCTTCTATGAGAAGAAGAGAAAGATTGTGGAGGCTAAAATTATGGAAAGGGATAAAAATGCTACTTTGATGGATCCTTATGCATTGGGAGTAACAGTAGCAGTATCATCTGATACATTTGTAGAGGCAAAATAATTAAGCCATGAGATTAGTACAGAGGAAGCACATGCTTCCAAAGAAATAATAGGACAAAAGGTTAAAAAGGCAATACCAATAAGCACATCAAAAGGGGAGACTTCAAAAACCAATGAAGTCATAGGAGCAGAGTAGGTGGGGGCCAAGTTGAGTGATATACCTACTGCATCCACCTCAGCAGAAAGGAGACAGGCATATGCTCAGGTAAAGACAGAGTTGGCTGGGGAAATGCTGTAAGGGTCAAAAGCACATGAAGCCAAACAAACCACTGAGACTGTCCACATTGCAGATGACATCAATGAAGATGAAGAAAGAGAAATGTATTCAGGAAAAGAAATTGGAATGGAAGAAGAATCCAGTGAATTCCTTAGTGAAGAAGAGGAGCAAAACATTCAGGCTGAGATGGAAATTGAACAAGGCTTAATGTCTGAAAGGGTACAAGAAGAGTCAGGAACAGTAGATCCATTTGGTACCCTGGTGTCTCCTGAAATAATAAAAGATGTGCAATATGAAGCACATAAAATTGAAGAGTCTGAAAAGGAGGATGCACCTGAGGAGACAATAAAAGAAAAACCTGTTCAAGCCAAGGAAGAAACAGGGGTTGGCACCTTAGGTGTAGATGTAGTAAATATTCTTAATATGTATGGTGAATAGAGTGAAGAAGAGAAGAACATAGAAAGCAGAAAAGAACAGGAAAAAGAAGCAAAAGAGGATGACACAATGGTAGGTTTACCTGCACATACAGAAAAAGAATAAAAGGAAGGTGAAACTACAGAGGATGCAACCAAGAAGCCTGAGGGTGAAGAACATACAGAGAACATTGATGAAAGTAAAATTTAAAAGCAAGCGGAAGACATAGACATGACAAATGTAGAACAAGTACATAAGGAAGAGGATCAAGAAAAAGAATTATCAAAGGGAGAAGGTCCCGAGGAAGAAGATGAAGGTGGAGGGGACACAAAAATTGAAGAAGAAGAAAATGAGGGTGAGTCTCAAAAGAAAGATGATCCAATGATACAAGAAGCAGCCCCTCAACAATAGCCTCCACCACAACAGCAATAGGAACAACAACAAGAACAACAACAGCAACAACAAGAGCAGAGAGAAACAAAAAAACCTCAGGAAGAGGTAATTGATGTAGAAAGAAAAAACTACTAAAGGCATAAAAGAAGTCCCAACCTGGTTAGGGGCAGAGATAAGGAAAGAAAAGAAGGAGGTACA